>OY728122.1:104791915-105144265 GCA_963277665.1 Viscum album | reverse complement strand
AAATCGGATGAGCCCCCCCCCCCCACCATGCACAGTGTATGCAAACTCTACCCTTATTTAACCATTCTGTTTACACAGCCTATACAACCTCTACCCTCATTTAATCAGTGAAGTCAAGTCATTAATTCAAGCCTTAATTCTCACTAGCGTGTAATAAATTGAATGATATATACCCATCCTCACATGATTTCTTACCTTAGATAGTGTCCAACATTTGGAATACGAGCTTTTGAATTCATCTGTTAACCAAGATCATATATTCCATTTCCCCTAAGATGATTGTACTAATATAACTTAAGGGTCAATTAAATATGGTTCTCATTGAACGCTGTATATTATGTGTCCTTCGTGGCCAATACTCACTTTTATGAGGGTGGGGTTCTTTTCACTAGCCATGCTGTCATGTGTAGACATCCATAAAAATGTTAGATAATTCACAAGTTTAATTCAGTAATGTTGTTATCATTGACATACTTTATTATTAATCTCAAATTTAGAAATAAATTTTTTTGTCTATACTTTATGAAATTAAATCTTCTTACAAGCCATGAACAACCTATTAGTGTAGAAGCCTAAAATTTATTCACCCATGGGGTGGGCTTGACTTGGGGAAGTAATTGGGTAATGAAAGGTATGGCTATAGAGGTACCAATAATGAGTTATTGAACATGAGTGAATGATTTGGGATGCATATAACACCTAATGGGTCCTGAGGCATGTGCCTCTTATAGACCTAATGAAAATGAATATAAATAAATTTTAATTTAATTTTTGAGTACTTGTTCTTTACATTATTTTAATAGTTCACTACGTCGACTAGAAACTTCTTCCTTTATCGTTTACTGAAATGTATTTTATATTAAAGTTCAATCCTATTGAATTGTTTATGACAAAATGACTTATATAAATTCTTTTTACAGAATGGACAGAAGTTGGATGTATGAAACAGATCAGATCTCAAGAGATTTTCAAAACAATTTGGAGAGCTTTATAGATTTTGAATTTCACAATGCTTCAAATAGTGGTCGCATACACTGCCCATGTTCCAATTGTGTTGGAAGACCTTGGTTGAGCTATGAAGAAGTTAGCTTCCACATAAACAAATATGGTTTTCAAGCAAACTACTTTGTGTGCTATCACAATGGGGATAAAATGAAATCTCAAATTGGTGGTGATCAAAATAAAAGGACTATAATGGAGAATTTGTTAGATGATCGGTTTCTGTTTATTCATCATCATGAAAAAGAAAGGATCTAGACTCAACAAGACTTCAATATGAGGAAATATGATGCATCTAGTAAAAATGATGATATTGATAGGGTGGAAAAATTTAATGATGTTGCCACAACTCCAGTATATTGACAATGCGATAAAATGAAAAATATGGAATTTTTAATCCGATTATTTTAGGGGAAAACTATGTATGGGATTTCTAATACAGCAATCGATGACATTCTTACCCTCTTGAAGTATTTACTTATAGATGATGTAGATATTCCCTCAAACCACTAAATGGCATGGAAGTTAGTTGAGGAACTTGGATTTTCAAGAAACCAAATTCATGCTTTCCCGAAAGATTGTAGTTTATTCAGGGAGGAAACCACTGAAGGAAATGATTGTATATAATGTGGCACATCCCACTAGAAGTCAAAATCTGATGGAACATCATCCTGTGTTCAACAGAAAGTAATGTGTCACTTTCCATTGATCCCCATACTCCAGAATCTTTTTATGTCTGATGACATATCAACAAAAATGAGATGGCATGATACAGAAAGAAAGACGACTAATGATGAGTTGGTTCATCCTTCAGATGGATTTTCATGGTAGAGATTTGATGCTCTACATCCTGATTTTGGAGCTAACGTGCGTAATGTGAGGCTGGGTCTTTCATTTGACAGTTTTAATTAGTTTGGTTAGATGCTTACTTTGCACAACACATGGCCAGTTTTTATACACATTTATAATCTTCACCCATGGTTTTGTATGAAAAAACCTTTCACCTTCATGAGTATACTCATATCTGGTCCTTCTAATCCTGACATTGATATTGATCTATACATGCAACCTTTAATAAAAGAGTTGAAACTTCTTTGGTATGTGGGTTTGTGCACATATGATGCATGTTCGAAAGACATATTTCAGATGCGTGCTGCGCTTATGTGGATGATCAATGATTTTTCAGCTTATGCAATGATGTCTGGATGGAGCATGAAGGGAAAACTGTCATGTCTAGTTTTTATGAAGAATAAACGATCCAGAAGACCGAAACATCACTGTAGTTTCAGTTTTATGGGACATCAATGATTCTTGCCAAAGGATCATCCATATAGAATGAATCGTTGAAGATTTGATAATACTTTAAAGATCGATGATCCACCTCAGTGTATGCCTGGAACTGATGTGATTAATGAATTGAAAGATTTCAGTTTTTCATTCGGGAAGGGTCAAATGAAATCTGGAAAGAGAATGAATGTTTCCACTGAAACTTGTTACAATTGTAGGAAGAGGAGTATCTTTTTTTATTTACCTTATTGGTCAACCAATTTGTTACGTCATTTCTTAGATGTAATTCATATTGAAAAGATTATATGTGAAATGTTTCTTTTGGTTTTTATAATGTCAAGGGGAAGACAAAAGATGATTTACGATCTCAGCGTGACTTCGTGGATTGGGGCATCAGACCAGAGATACATCCTATGTGTATCGGTGAAAATAAATGGAAACTTTCATGTGCTTCTTATGAGATGACACCTATGGAAAAAAAACAATTTCTGGAAGTATTATAGACTATTAGAGTTCTTTATGGTTATTCAACCAACATATCTAAACAGGTAAACAGAAGAGAGTTGAAGCTAAAATCATTGAAGAATCATGATTATCATGTTCTACTGCATGAGTTGCTTCCAATAGAAATCCGTCATCTTTTTTCAAATAATTTAAGGGTGACTGTTATTCGTTTGTTCCATTTGTTTAGAGATATTTGTTATAATAAGTTGTCCAAGTCTTTCGTGAAATTTTTTTTGATAGATTCCCCATTAATTTTTTGAGTTGGATAAAATATTTCCTCCACCATTTTTCACATGCATTCTGCATCTGACAGTCCATATTCCCACTAAAATACTTCTCGGAGGGCCTGTTTCTTTTCATTGGATATATCCAACTGAAAGAAATATGTAGACATTAATGTCTTATGGTCGAAACATGAATCATCCTAAAGGTTCTATTGTGAACAATTACTTGGCTCAAGAATGTATGTATTTCTTCTCAATGTATTTGTCTGATCTTATTATAAGAATGAACATACCAATGATAAATGAAGAAGAACAGTATGAGAAAATTGAACCTAGTTTTCCATCACTTCCTCAAATAGGAATAATTCCTGGATCATATACATTGAAGACATTAATCCATGAAGAGCGGGAGATGGCACATCGCACAGTTTTGTTCAACTGTGATTTGTTCGATGACTATATCAGGTAACTAAATTGAATATTTATATCTTACATATATATCTGTTAAACTATTCATATTTTTAATCTACATGGAACATAAAACAATGATAAATAGAAATCATCGTTCTTTATCTTTGAGAAGGAGGGAGACTTTGCATAGAAAAAATGTTTTCTGTTTTGTTAAAATTGAAGGTAAAAATATTACTGTTTAAAATAATCATATCAATATTTACTTAAGTTTAATAGTCATTTATATTGCAGGTATTGAGTTTGTCTACTGACTCTGTCACTGAGGAAATAAGAGCTTTGGCTTTTGGTCTTAATATCGTGGTTCGTGACTATAAATCAATTGTTATCAATGGGTACAAATTTATTGTCACTGAATGAGAAAAGAACATGAGAACACAACATGATGGTGTTATGGTTACTACCACAACAGATTGTTATGCCAGTGCATCAGATAGTAGACTGCGATTTGAAAATGTGGGTTATTATGGATTCGTTGAGAAAATAATAATATTGGATTATTACTCTCATGTACGAGTCACAATGATGAAATTACATTGGTTTGATTCGATGATGAGACAGAGCACATTTATTGATGATTGTGTATTTCGAGTAATTAATATGACTCACACTCTTTCTACTGAAGAACCATATGTGTAGGCGTCAATGGCTAAACAAGTTTTTTATTTCAAAGACCAAATTTGACCGGAATTTGGTGTCATAGTTGAAGTAATTCCAAGACATATTTTTGATGATGGTGATGATGGAATTGACACTCTCCCTAGTGCCATTGGAACCAATCCATTTATTTCTTTTGATGACTCCAATAGCTCAATTGTCAGAGTTGATTGTGAAACTGATGTTGTGGTTGAAAATATATATAATCATTCATCCATTTTCTCAAATATTTTTGTTTACCTCGAGTTGGGTTGTTAAGGTTGGTAATATTCAAATTGATTTAGTATTGATCACAAATATTTTTTAGCTGACTTGACCGTTTTTTTGAATTTTCAATGTTTATTGGTTGTAGTTTTATTTGAATTTCGTTTTCTAATTTGGAATTGAACTGTATTCAAATATTGTCAAACAATATTTCTAACTTAGTGAACATTACAACTTGTATGATTTATTAAATCCATTCAAGCTCTTCTAAAACAATTGATAGCTAAATTACTAATGAATCCCCATATTCCCTCATATATTTATTTTTTTGGGTTACACATTAGTTTCCTTTTTCTAATTAATTACATATTTTTTTTCAAAAGCAGAAAATGCAGCCAATTGAAGAGAGACGAAGGAAAAAAATGATGGAGAACAATCGTCAAATGGAGGAGATGGGTGTTCCACCATTAGTGCCTGTAGTGAGTACTTTATTTCAAATATATATATTTAAATAATATATAATGTCATGTGATTAATTTTTTTGTAAACATTTTTGTATGATCCACCTATACATGGACAGTTATTCGACGAGGAGCCTAGTACATGTCCTAGTACTCATGTTGGTGGTACGAGGAGGGTTCGTACCAGAGGTGGACGAGCAGCTTTGCGTACCCGACTAGACCCTTCCCCTCCCACTGACATGTCATACTTCCCACATTCTGATCCTAGTGTGTCGTTAGGGACACATGGGATTTTTAGGCCTCCCAGGTTTTCACCACCTTTTGCATCTTTTGGCCCATCTTTTTCACATCCCATGATGATTATCACTCCCCAGTCCGAATTCAGTCATACATATGTCCCATATTCTTTTCCTTCTACTTCTATCTCTCTGAGCTTATATATTCCATCGTCTTCGACTCCTGTTCAACCACAGGGTCTTCCATCAGTTTCTGTGGATCCAGCGGTGCTCAGCGATCAGATTGGCGCAGGTATATTTATAGAACCCTAACAAATTTTTATAGCAATATTTATTTTTAGAATAACATGTTTTGATAAAATATTTGTTTTTCTTTGATGACAGATACATATACTGATAGGAGGTGGGGGCGGGGCCGTACATGCATGCATGTGGTGTGGAACCGCCACACACAGGTTCTGGTGGATTACAATGAATACAACCAAATGGTTGAGAAAATAGGGCACTAATGTCGGAATTTTTTAGAGACGCTTTCCAAATACTCTGACATAATTCCCGTCAGCCCGCTATCGTGGAGACATTTTCCACATGAGGTCAAGGATAGAGCTTGGGCAGATATATGGGTAAAAAAATCTATTGTATTTAATGCCATGAATTATTTTTTTATTTATATGAATTAATATTTTGAGGTCATCTTCGATTTAATTTTCCCGATGGTGAGGGTGCATGACTGGAATGTCTAAAGGATTTAGGCGAGAATAGGAGAGCCTACAATCATGAGTTGTATATTGGCTGGCATGCTAGAGTTGGCACTGAGTTAGAGGCAGTACCAGTCATGGATGATTGTCCTATAGAGTAGTATCGTTAGATGATTACTCATTGGACGACTACCCAGTTTAAGGTGTTAATTACATTTGAGGTATATAAATAAAAACATTCAAATTTTTCATTAATACTATATTTTTAATTATCAAATTTTATTTAGGAATAATCTGGAAAAAATAAAAAAAACATTGATGCAAAAAAATACCTCCACACACTGGGACGTACTACGATGACAGATCATGAGAGGAAGCAGGTATGACAATTGTTTATAAGTTTTATTTACGACTTACACTTTATTTTTTTCCTAAATTATTTAATCGTATGCTAAAGTTTTCATATAACTTTAGTTTTCAATGTCATTTTAGAGGAAAATACAGAATATTGAAGGATTTGTGCCTCGAGCAAAACTGTTTTGCTCGAGTAGACGGAAAAAGGATGGAAGTGTCGTCAACTAATCAGTAGCATATTTTAAGTTTTAATAGGTTGATTTTATATTGTAATATCTATTTTGTAACTTAATAATATATTTATATTGATCATAGGCTGCTTTAGAGGCCCTCGATGCCCAAGAACCAGAAAATTTTGGGCCAACTAATCACTTACATCAGGTGTTGGGAGAGGAGCATCCAGGAAGAGTACGCTGCAGACCTAGGATAGACCCGACGAGGTATTGGTCCTCCTCAGGTACGAGTTGTAGTGCCACTGAGCTGCTGCAAGTTAGTGCATAGGAATAACAGACTGACAAAAGGGCCACATATATGTCAGAACAATCTGCTAGGGAAAACAGTGCATTTATGAAATTTATTGAAGTTCTACTTCCAACACTTACACCAGAGGCCAACCCAAATTTTAATGAATATATGTCATCGATACGTTCTATATATGGTGCACTAGGTGACAGTTCTAGTGGTGGTCAAGACGATTTCCATCCTGACGATGATGATGGCGAGGAGTGTGATGCGGAAGAGGAGGGACAGGAGGAGGTCGAGGCGGATGGAGAGGGCGAGGAGGAGGGTGTTGAGGAGGTAGAGGATAAGGAAGAGGGTTATGATGATGGTGATGATGGTGATGGTGATGTTGGACAAGTTGATCCATCACATTTTTGACTAATATTTCTATGATTTGATGTTTAATCTATTCTAGTTTTTGGTTTTATCTAGACTCGTAGTATAGTATTGGAGTTGAGTTATTTTTATATATTGTTTTTTTTCATGTATGTTGATGTCTTTTAGTGGTTTCGGTGTATCTTTAGAATGTTTAAAGAGTTTTGTGTGTTTGGGAACTCCCCGGACAGACCCCCCACCATCCTCCTTGGACCCCAGATAGCCCCCCGGACAGCCCCCCACCCTCCTCCTTGGTCCCCAGACAGCCCCCCGGACGCCCCCACCCCCCCCCCCCCCCACCCTCCTCCCTGGACCCCGGACAACCCCCCAGATAGCCCCCCCACCCTTCTCCCTAGACTCCCAGATAGCCCCCACCCTCCTTTATTTCACAGGCCTTTTTTTATTTCTCTAATCATGCAATGTTATTTAGGATTATTCCATTTTTGTACGTCTTGAATTATATGAATGTCTTGGTAATATTATTAGCTCATGCTCATCAAATTCATGTGATGATATGCTTTAATTTTAATACAAATCATTGTTGTACATTCTCCATGTTATGTTAATTATGCCTTGTTTTATTTGGTTTACATGTCAATTGTTAGGATAAGATATGGGTTACATGTTAAGGACTCATTGACGGACTCATCATGCTCAGGGAATTTAGACATGAAATTCTAAGATGTATGCTTTGGTTTCTAGGTGAGGGAAACTAGGATTGTGTTGATACTTTAGGAAAATGATCCATGGGTCATTTGTGACGTGTACGAGTCAACCCCGTCTAAATCTGAGGCACTATGTGACCGGTAGCACTCTAACTGTGTCTCTTTTGTTTAAAATGGATGGGATTTTAAGTGAAAAGTACAACTGGCATACGAAAAACCGACCAAATTCATTTGGATTCTATTGATACATTATCGCAACGATCCATGGGTCATATGTGACATGTACGAGTCAAACCCGGCTCAATCCGAGTCGTGGTGTGGTCAGGATCACTCTAAGTGTCTCTCTTATGTTTCAAATGGACAACATTATAAGTACATATGGAAAACTGACCAAAAGGATTCTGATTGTGTTGATACTTTAGTAAAATGATCCATGGGTCATATGTGATGTGTACGAGTCAACCCCGCCTCAATCTGAGGCACAACATGGAAGGAACCATTTGAAGTGTCTCACTTTTGTCTGAAATGGATAACATTTTAAGTGAAAAGTACAACTGACATACGGAAAGCTGACCAAATGAATTCGGATTGTGTTGATACTTTAGGAAAATGATTCTTGGGATATTTTTGATTTTTAAGAGTTAACCCATACTCAATCCAAGGTCTGGTGTGGCCGGCACCATTCAAAGTGTCTCAGGTTTATTTGAAATGGACAACATTATAAGTGAAAATAACAACTAACATACGGAAAACTGACCAAATGCATTCGGATTGTGTTGATACTTTAGAAAAAAGATCCATGGGTCATATGTGACGTGTACGAATAAACCCCGCCTCAATATGAGGTCCGGTTTGGCCGGCACCACTCAAAGTGTCTCTCTTTAGTTTAAAATGGACTTCATTTTAATTGAAAACAACAACTGACAAACGGAAAACTGACCAAACACATTCATATTCTGTTGAAACTTTAGGAAAACGATCCATGGGTCATATATTATGTTTAAGAGTCATCCCTGCCTAAATCTGAGGCATAGTGTGGCCGTCACAATTTGAAGTGTCTTAGTTTTATTTGAAATAGACAACATTTTAAGTGAAAAGTAAAACTGGCATATGGAAAATTGACCAAACACATTCAGATTCTATTGATACATTATCACAACTATCCATGGGTCATATGTGATGTGTACAAGTCAACCCCAGCTCAATTAGAGTCACAGTGTGTTCGGGGTCACTCTAAGTGTCTCTCTTATATTTTAAATGGACAACGTTTTAAGTACATAAGGAAAACCAACCAAACAGATTCTGATTATGTTGATACTTTAGCACCACGATCCATGGGTCATATGTGACGTGTAAGATTCAACCCCTCCTAAATCTGAGGCGTGATGTGGCTGACACCATTCGAAGTGTCTCACTTTTTTTTTGAAATGGATAACATTTTAAGTGAAAAGTACAAATGACATATGGAAAACTTACCAAACACATTCGTATTGTGTTGATACTTTAGGAAAATGATATTTGGGTCATTTGTGATGTGTATGAGTCAACCTCACCTTAATCTGAGGCCCAGTGTGGCCGGAACCACTCAAAGTGTCTTAGGTTTATTTGAAATGGACAACATTTTAAGTGAAAATAACAACTAACATATGGAAAACCAACCAAATGCATTCGGATTGTGTTGATACTTTATAACAACGATCTATGGGTCATATGTGACATGTACGAGTCAACCCCACCTTAATAAGAGGCCCAGTGTGGCCAGAACCACTCAAAGTGTCTCTCTTTAGTTTAAAATGGACTTCATTTTAAGTGAAAAAAACAACTGACATACGGAAAACAGACCAAATAGATTCGGATTCTATTGACCCATTAGTAAAATGATGGATTGTTCATTTTTGACATGTACGAGTCAACCCCACTCTATTCGAGGCATGGTGTGGCCGGAACCACTCAAATTTTCTCTCTTTCGTTTAAAATAGACTTCATTTTAAGTGAAAACAATAAATTACATATAGAAAACTGACTAAATTCATTCGGATTCCATTGAAACTTTAGGAAAACTATCCATTGGTCATATGTGACGTGTACGAGTCAACCCCGCCTAAATATGAGGCATAGTGTAGCCGACACCACTCAAAGTGTCTCACATTTATTTGAAATGGACAACATTTTAATTGAAAACAACTACTGGCATACGGAAAACAGACCAAACACATTATGAATGTGTTGAAAGTTTATAAAAACAATCAATGGGTCATATGTGGCGTGTACGAGTCAACCCTGCCCTAATCCGAGGCATGGTGTGAATGAAACCACTCAAAGTGTATCATTTTTTTGAAATGAACAACATTTTAAGTGAAAACAAGAACTAAAAAATAGAAAACCAACCAAACACATTCTTAATGTGTTGATGATTTAGGAAAAAAATACACGAGTCATATGTGATGTGTACAAGTCAACGCCACCTCAATCTGAGGTGTGGTGTGGCCGGCACCACTCAAAGTGTCTCTCATTTTTTTAAATGGACATTATTTTAAGTGAAAACAACAACTGATATACGGAAAACCGACCAAATGCATTAGGATTCCATTGAAACTTTAGGACAACGATACATGGGTCATATGTGATGTTTAAGAGTCAACCCTGCCTAAATTCGTGGTGCAGTGTGGCCATCACAACTCAAAGTGTCTCGATTTTATTTGAAATGGACAACAATTTAAGTGAAAAGTACAACTGTCATACGGAAAACCCACCAAATGCATTCAGATTCGGTTGATACTTTATCACAATGATCCATTGGTCATATTTGACATGTATGAGTCAACCTTGGCTCAATCCGAGTCACAGTGTGGTTGGGATCACTCTAAGTGTCTCTCTTATGTTTAAAATGGACAACATTTTAAGTACATACGAAAAACCGACCAAACAGATTATGATTATGTTGATACTCTAGCACAATGATCCATGGGTCATATGTGACGTGTATGATTCAACCCCGCCTCAATACGAGGCACGGTGTGGCCAACACCATTCGAAGTGTCTCACTTTTGTTTGAAATGGATAACATTTTAAGTGAAAAGTACAACGGACATACGGAAAACCGACCAAACGCATTCGGATTGTGTTGATACTTTAGGAAAATGATCCTTGGGTCATTTGTGACGTGTATGTGTCAACCTAGCTTAAATCCGAGCCCGGTGTGGCCGACACCACTCAAGGTGTCTCAGGTTTATTTGAAATGGACAACATTTTAAGTGAAAATAATAACTAGCATACGGAAAAATGACCAAACGCATTCGGATTGTGTTGATAGTTTATCACAATGATCCACGAGTCATATGTGACGTGTATGAGTCAACCACGCCTCAATACGAGTCCCGGTGTGGCTGGAACAACTCAAATTGTCTCTCTTTAGTTTAAAATGGACTTCATTTTAAGTGAAAACAACAACTGACATACGAAAAACTGACCAAACGCATTCGGATTCTATTGAACCTTTAGTAAAAAGATCCATGGATCATTTGTGATGTGTATGAGTCAACCATGCCTAAATCCAAGGCACGGTGTGGCTAGAACCACTAAAATTGCCTCTCTTTATTTTAAAATAGACTTCATTTTAAGTGAAAACAGTAAATGACATACGGAAAACCGACCAAATGCATTCAGATTCCGTTGAAACTTTAGGACAACGATCCATCAGTCATATGTGACATGTACGAGTCAACCCTGCCTCAATCCAAGGCCTTTTGTGGCTGACACCACTCAAAGTGTCTCTCTTTAGTTTAAAATGGACTTCATTTTAAGTGAAAACAACAACTGACATACGGAAAACTGACCAAATGCATTCGGATTATGTTCAACCTTTAGTACAATGATCCATGGGTAATTTATAACGTGTACGAGTCAACCCAACCTCAATTCGAGGCACGGTGTGGCCATAACCACTAAAATTGTCTCTCTTTAGTTTAAAATAGACTTCATTTTAAGGGAAAACAATAAATGACATACGGAAAACCGACCAAATGCATTCGGATTCCGTTTAAACTTTAGGAAAATGATTCATGAGTCATATGTGACGTGTACGAGTCAACCCCGCCTCAATATGAGGCCTTGTGTGGCTGGCACCACTCAAAGTGTCTCACATTTATTTCAAATGGAAAATATTTTAATTGAAAATAACTACTGGCATATGGAAAACCGACCAAATGCATTCGGATTCTGTTGAACCTTTAGTTCAACAATCCATGGGTCATTTGTGACGTGTATGAGTCAAACCTGCCTCAATCCGAACAAACATATTTTGATTGGCCGGTATCAATCCATGTGTATGTAGTTTGTTTAAAATGGACATAATTTTTAGTAAAAACAACTGGTATACGAAAAACCAAACAAACGTATTCGGATTCTGTTGATATTTATTCAGTTTTTTATGTATTTTATTGATAATTGATAATTAAATTATTTTTGTATTCAATTATGAATTGAATTCCGGATTCCACATATAATTGTAATCTAAATTTTAAATTGAATTCTAAATCAATTATGTATGTTTATAATTACGTTATGAATTATGATTTAATTCTGGATGTGTATAGTTGAAGAATGCATTATATGTTAAATGTGTATGAATGTTTTCTCTATATGTATGTCTTAGTTTGTTATTGCAGGTATAGTAATTGTAAAGGAGAAGAATGGACGAGGCTACTGTGAAAATTGCAGGCTGCTGTGCAATTTTCACAACATAGCCTATGCCAACAGTTTCAAACCATTAGCATAGGCTTGTTATAACCCTTTCCCAACGGTTTACAGACTTTTGGGAAAGGTTTCTAGGGATTTTTTTACCAACGTTTCTCATTGAACCGTTGGCAAAAACCATTCCCAAAGGTTTAGAAACCATTGGGAAAGAGTTGATTTCCTTAGTTTTACCAACGGTTTTGTGTAAACCATTGGTAAAACTTATGCCAAGGGTTTGGCCAAACCGTTGGCATAGGGTAATTTTACTAACATATACCAATGGTTCTTTGTAAACCGTTGGGATAGTTTTTCCAAACGGCTTGCTTCCCTACGGTGTGCAAAACCGTTGGTATAACATATACCAACGGTTCTGTAGGCTTTCCCAATGGTTCAGAACTGTTCGGAAAGACCCCATTTCTAGTAGTGAACCCTAAAAATAGTATCCTAAAAAATCTCTAAAAATACATAAAAATGTTAAAACCCCTAAAAACCCTAACAACCTTGAAATAATCCTTGAAAAACTAAAAAGAGTTAAAACAACTAAAAACCTAAGAAATGATAAAACCCCTAAAAACACCTGAAACACAAAAAAACTAAAACCACAAAAAATTACTAAATACCCAAAACACACCGTAAAAACCACTAAAAACACTAAATACCCTTTGAACCCATAAAGATGATAAAAAATTAGAAAAATATTAAAAACCCAAAGAACATAAAAATTCCCTAAAAACCCCAAAAAACCAAAAAATCCCTAAAATTCCTTAAAACACAAAAGAGCCTCAAATTCGATATAAATCCAAAAAATATATAAAAAACCTAAAAAGTATATAAAAATCCATAAAAATGAAAAAAACACTAAAAACCCCAAAACCCTATAGAATAACAAAAACACTGAAAACCCATTAACACATACAAAGACTATAAATTACAAAAAACCCTTGAACACTTAAAACCCCAAATACCACTACAAACCTTAAGAACCCTAAAACCCATAAAAATCCATAAAAATTCATAAATATATTAAAAACTAGTAAAAAACATAAAAAACCATAATAAACTATAATAAAACCTTTAAAACTATAAAAACCAATAAAATCCCTAGAGACCTTAAAGACACTTAAAACCCACAAAATCCCTAAAAACATCTAAAAACTTTTGAAACTAATTAAACTCCTAAAAATGTTTAAAAACCGTAAAAAACCTAAAAACCTAAAAATTAAAAAAAACACAAACCAATAAAAACTACAAGAACCCTAAAAACCATAAAACACCCTTAAAAACAAAAAAACACTAAAAATGACTATAAACCCTGTAAACCCTATGAAAACCACAAAAACCTACAAACACATAAAACCCCTAAAAACATAAAAATATTGAAAACCCTTTAATTCCTAAACAACCATAAAACCATCAAAATACGTAAAAACCCTAAAAAACTAAAAAACCCGCAAAAAATCCCAAAAAAATACATAAAAACATCAAATCCCTAAAAATAAATAAAAATCCTAAGAAACCATAAAACACTAAAAACACTTGAAACCACTAAAAATGTTAGAAAAATGTAAAAAACATTAAAACAAATTAAAAACTAAAAAATACACTAAAATCCAAAAAAACACAAAAACCCAAAAAACACAAAAAACCCTAAAAAATAATTAAAAACCAAAAACCGCATAAAAATCATAAAAACCCTAAAAAACATTAAAAACATAAATAATCATAAAACCATGAAAACCCTCAGAAAATATTAAAAATGAAAAAATGATAAAACCTTAAAAGAATATAAAGCACACTAAAAATCTGTAAACCCCTAAAAAATCCTAAAACTCCAAAAAATAGTAAAACCCATAAAAACATTAAAAACCCTAAAAACATAAAACCCTATAATACCACTAAAACTGTATAAACCCTTCAAACCCATAAAAATATTAAAAAATATAAAAATCCATAAAAATTCTAAAAACATAAAAAACCATAAATCTCTAAAAAAATAAAAAACCCAAAATCCCTAAAAAACCTAAAACCCCTCAAAATCCATAAAAAACATAAAAATATAAAAATATGAAAAATCTGCAAAAATCACTAAAAACGTAAAAGTCCCTAAAATCCTTAAAACCTCTAAGAAAATCATAAAAATATAAAAGCACCTAAAATCTCTATAAACATAAAATATGATAAAAAGCGTAAAAACCCTAAAACCCCTCAAAATTGTTAAAAACCATAAAAATAATAAAAATCCTAAAAATCCTAAAAATCCCCAAAAACATAAAAAACCCCTAAAAACCCTAATAAACCCTTAAAATAAAAAACACTTAAAACCCCTAAAAATATAAAAATGCTTAAATAACATAAAACTTGAAAAGATTATAAAAACCCTAAAAAACATAAATACCATAAAATCCCTAAAAACCATAAAAACCCTAAAAATCAATAAAACATATAAACACACTTTAATCTCATTAAAAATTTAAAAAACTAAAAACCTTATAAACCATTAAAAACTAAAAAAACCACTTAAAATCTCTAGAACCCCTAAAATTGGTAAAAATAATAAAAATCCCTAAAATATCTAAAAACATAAAAAGGAATTAAAAACCCCAAAAAACACTTATAAAATCATAAAAACTGAAAACACTTAAAACCATAAAAACCCTAAAGAACGCTAAAATCCTAAAAAGCCCTAAAAACCCTAAGACCCCCAAAACTATAAAAACACTAAAAACCCATAAAATACCTAGAAACCACAAACATCACTACAGAACCATTCAACTCCTAAAAACTTAAAAAAAAATTAAAAAACCCTAAAATCACTAAAACCCTAAAATCTCTAAAAACCATCAAATTCCTTAAAAACCCTAAAACACCAAAAAATCCAAAAAAATCCAAAAAAATTGTAAATACCCCTAAATCCCAAAAAACCATAGGAAAACCATAAAACATAAAAAAAATTAAAACTCTTAAAAACCTAAAAATGCTAAAGACCCTAAAAAAACTAGAAAACCCAAGAAACCTTGAAAACCCTTAAACACCTAAAAAACATAAAAACCCTAGAAACCCATAAAAATCGTAAGAACCAACTGAAACTCTAAAAACCCCTTAAAACTAAGATTTTTTCTAAACAACTCTAAAAACCCTTAAAAACATAAAAACTACTAAAACCCTAAAACCCAAAAGACTATTAAAACCCAAAAAACTCTAAAATCCCCCCACTACCCACGAAATACCTAAAAAACAAAAAAGAATAAAAAACCTAAAATGCCTACAAATTTAAAATTTATTGAAAACACAAAAAATCATAAGAAACCATAAGAAACCTAAAAACACTTAAAACCCCTAAAAACATAAAAATACCTAAAAATTCTACGAAACCCTAAAAACCTAAAACCCATAAAAACCATAAAACCCCTAAAACACTAAAAAATAATGAAAATCCAAAAAAGGTAAAAACATTTCAAAAAATCCTTAAACAAATAAAAAATCCAAAAAAACCAATAAAAATTTGAAGAAAACACACAAAACCTAAGAACACTTAAAACCCATAAAACCTAAATATCCCGAAAAACCCTAAAAACCCTAAATCCCACTAAAACCCCTAAAAACTCCTAAAACCATAAAAACATGAATACCCAAAGAAAACCTTAAAAACCTAAACACCCTTAAAACACCTAAAAAAATAAACACTAAAACCCAAAAGGCCCTAAAACCCACTGAAACCCATAAAAATCCTAATAACCATAAAAACCCTAAAAACCCAGAAACCCCTAGAAAACCTCTCTAAACATCAAAAACTCTTTTAACCACTAAAAATGATACAAAAAATCTAAATACCCTAAAATACTAAGAAAACCATAAAACCCACAAAAACCAAAAAACTCTTAAAAAAACCCAAAAACATAAAAATCCCTAGAAAAAATAAAAATACAAAAATATCAGTAAAAATACCTAAAAACCCATAAAACATTGGAAATAAATAATAAAATCTTAGAAACCTTAAAAAAGATAAAACCCCTAAATAGAAAAAAAAAAGTGTTACAAACCCTAAAAACCCAAAAAAATGAACCTAAAACCCTAAAAACATCTAAAAACATAAAAAACCATAAAATATTTAAAACCCCTCAAATCTGATGAAAAACTTAAAAACTACCAAAACCTCTAAAATCCATTTAATATCCCAAAAATATTAATGGACTCTAAACACATTACAAATCTTAAAAACTCAAAAAAAACCCAAAAAAACCAAAAACACAGAAGAATCATATAAACTCTAAGCACCCTAAAGACACTAAAACCCTAAAAATATATAAAAAACCTAAAACCCATAAAAACATTGAAATTACAGAAAAATACCTTAAAACATATAAAAACCCTGTGAAATATTTTAATACCTAAAAACAATTAAAACCCCTAAAGAACGTAAAAACCCCAAAAATCTCTAAAAATATAAAAAACTCAAAAAACGCTAAAAACCCTAAGAAAACAATAAAACCCTAAAAACACCTAAAAAACCTAAAAACATAAAAAAATAAAAAACCTCTAAAAAACAATATAAACCATATAAATCCCTAAAACCATAAAAAAAACCTAAATTCCAAAAAAATCCTTAAAAATCCTAAAAATATCTAAAATCCATAAAAACATAAAAATCCTTAAAAACATTGAGAACCCCAAATTATACCATAAAAACCTAAAACAACTTGAAACCCCAAAAAAACAAAAAAAATACATGAACAGCTATAAAAAACATAAAACTTTAAGCACCATAAAACCCTAAAAATCATAAAAAACCATAAAATGATAACAATGACTAAAAACTCCAAAAACTCTTTCAACAAAAAAACATTAAAAACTATAAAAAAACAAGAAAAACCTTAAATAAAAAACCCCAAAATCCCTATAAAACCCATAAAAATCCATAAAACCATTCAAAATCTCTAAAAAACCTAAAACCATAAAATCCTTATAACAAACAAAAAATCATTAAAGTCATAAAAACCCAGAAAAACCCTAAAAAACTCTAATATAACCATAAAAAAAATTAAAACCCCTAAAAACCTAAAAAAACACTAAAAACTATAAAAAACCAAAAACCCCTAAAAATACTAAAAATCCTAAAATTCCCTAAAAACCCTAATAACAAAAAAATTATAAAAATCCCTAAAAATCTTTAAAAGCATAAAGTTCCCTAAAAACCCTGAAAACCCCTAAGAAAACCTTAAAATTTAAAAACACTTAAAACCACTAGAAAACCTAAAAACCACAAAAAACCCTTAAAACCCTAAAGATAATAACAATTGTAAAACCCATAAAAATCATAAAACCCCCTAAACCATTAAAAAACCCTAAAAACATTTAAAACCATTAAAACCACTAAATACTCTAAAAATCATTTAACCCACTAAAAATGTTAATAAAATCTGAAAAACCTACAATATCCTAAAAAATAACAAAAAATCCCTAAAAGATCATAAAAACACAAACCACTCTAAAATCCCTAAAAACCCTCAAAAACATCAAAACCCAAAACACATAAATTTCTTTAAAAGACCATAAAATCCCAAAAAAAATAAAAAAATTCCAAAAACCTTGAAAACCCAAAGATGACCATAAAAACCTAAAAACCCTTAAAACTGCTAAAAATATTAAAATGCATAAATCCCTAAAATACCCTAAAACCCGTAAAAACTATAAAAACATATAAAAACCGTAAAACCCCCAAAATTCCGTAAGTTACCCAAAAACTATAAAAATTATAAAACCCCTTTAAACTACTAAATATGTTAAAAAATATAAATATCCTTAAAATCCTTTTAAAACTCAAAAATCCCTAAAAACCCAAAAAAATAATATAACCTTAAAGAAGCCTAAAAACACAAAAGATCCATAAAACCTTTAAAAACATTAAAATTATATAAAACACTAAAAACCCCTCAAAAAGTAAAACACCATAAAAAAGCCATAAAATCCCTAAGAAAACATTAAAAACCTAAAAATAATTAAAACTCCTAAAAACCTAAAAAATGATATAAACCCTAAAAACCTAAATAAAACCAAAGAACCCCTAAAAATATTCAAAATTGCTAAAAACAAAGAAAAACCATAAAAATATTTAAAAACCCTAAAAATCCCAAAAAACTTAAAAACATCTGTAAACCCTAAAAAACCATAAGAAAACAATAAAAACCTAAAAATAATTAAATCAACTAAATACCTAAAAATGCTAAAAATTTAAAAAACCATAAAAGATTCAAAAAACATAAAAACATAAAAACCCCTAAAATCATTAAAATCCTAGAAAAACTAGAAAACCAACTACTAATTATAATTACATTTTAATCCACTAAAAACGTTAAAAATTAAAAAACCTAAAACACTAAAAAACCCATAAAACCCAAAAAAATCATAGAATCCCTAAAACCCCTAAAAATCCACGAAATCCCTAAAACCCATAAAAACATAAAAAATCTAAAAAAAATACCTCAAAATAATTTTAAATGTAAAAAAACCATAAAAACCCTTGGAAAACCTTAAAACCTAAAAATAGTTAAAATGCCTAAAAAACCTCAAAAATGATAAAACCCTAAAAATTATAAAAACCCTAAAACCCATCCATATCCCTAAAAACCCTAAAAAATGAAAACTATAAAGAATCCAAAAAATCCCTAAATATGTAAAAACCCCTAAAAACATAGAAATAACCTATTAAAATCATTAAAAAAATTACAACCACTATAAACAAAAAATGTTAAAACCCTAAAAATCTCTAAAATCCTTAAAACCCCTAAAAACTATAAAAACTCTTCAAAACCTAAAAAATAATATAAAAAACTAAAACTCATAACAACCCATAAGAAACTCAAAAAAAACTCTAAGAACCCAAAAAGGCAGAAAAACCATAAGAACCTTAAAAAACCTTAAAACCATCAAAATCAATTAAAAACTAAAAAATTATTAAATTTATAAAAATATCAACAAAAATATGAAAAACCCCTGAAAACCATAAGAAAACCATAAAAACATAAAAGACATAAATCCCCTAAAAAACTTTAAACTCTAAAACCCTACAAACCATAAAATCTGTCCAAATACCAAGAAAACCTAAAAACGCATAGAAGTCCTAAAAAGTCCTAAAAATCCCCAAAAATAAAGAAAAAATCCTAAAACCCATGAAAATCCCTAATATAAAAAATAAAAACCAAAAGACACTTAAACCCCTAAAAACATAAAAAATGATAAAATTACAAAAGGCACTAAAAAACCTAAAAGCACTAAAAACCAAAAAATACCCCAAACAACTATAAGACCCCTAAAACATTAAAAACCCCAAAATCCCATAAAGATCATAAAACCCATAAAAAACTATAAAACCATTTAAACCCCCAAAAACATTAAAAAATCTAACAAATCATAAAAACTATAAAAACTCAAAAAATACCATGAAACTTGAAAAAAAATATAAAAAAACTAAAATCATATAAATTATAAAAAACCTAAAAATCCCTAACAACCCTAGGAACCATTAAAATCCTAAAAAATCCCTAAAAATGCTTAAAAACATAAAAATCATAAAAACCATGAAAACCCCAAAGAAAACTATAAAAATCTAAAAAACACTTAAAACCCCTAAAACATAAAATAAGGTAGAAACCCTAAAAATATAAAAAAAATCTAAACGCCCTAAAAACAAAGAAATTCCTAAAAACATTAATAACCCTAAAAACCCATAAAATCTATAAAAACCAATAAGAACCCTAAATCCCTTTAAACCTCGAAGATCATTTAAAAACTCTAAAAACATAAAAACACTAAAAAACTAAAAAACCCTTAAAACCTAAAAAACCATAAAAAACTGAAATACCTAAAACCCTTAAAATCCCTAAAAACCCAAAAGACCATAAAAATGCTTAAAATCCCTAAAATACCTAAAAATGTAAAAACACTAAAAATGATGGAAACATAATAAAACCCTCAAAATCTTTTAATACCCTAAAACCCATAAAAAACTACTAAAAATATCTAGAAATACCTAAAAATGTAAAAAACCATAAAATTCCTAAAAACGCCTAAGAAAAGCTTAAAAATGAATAAAAAAATAAAACCTTTGAAACCCTAAAAAAACAAAAAATACTATGTCCCTAAAATCCTGAAAACCCATAAAAACGTGAAAAAAAAGTAAATATTAAAATCCTAAAACACTTAAAACCCATAAAATCCTATAGAACAATAAAACCATTAAACCCCTAAACCCCCTTATAACCATATAAACAAATTAAACCATAAAATAAAATATAATCCCATAAAACCTCTAATTAAAAAAATCGCTAAATACCCTTTAAACCCATAATACGTTAAAAAAACATTAAAACCCCTAAAAACTAAAAAAACCCCTTAGACCCAAAAAAACACATAAAAACCCTAAAACCCATAAAAACCATATGAACCATAAAAACCATACCAACCATAAAAATCCATTCAAATCCCTAAAAATGTAAAGAACCCTAAACCCCCTAGAAAACCCCTAAGGAAACCTTAAATATATAAATCACTTAAAACCCCTAAAAACCTAATGAACTCTGAAAAACCTAAAAACACTAGAAATCCCTAGATTCCCAAAAACCCATAAAACCCCTAAAACCCTTAAAAATCCAAAAACCCTTAATATTACTATAAACTCCAAAAACAACTTAGTGCCAAAAAGTTTTTAAAACTCTGAAAACCTAAATACTTCTAAACAACTGAAAAAGCACTAAAATGCCAAAAAAAAGATAAAATCCTATAAAACCCCTCAAAATCATTGAAACCCAAAAACCATAAAAATAAAAAAATATCCCTAAGACCCATAAAAATTCGAAAACCCCTAAAAACCATAAACACTCCTAGGAATACCTCAAAAACCCACAAACACTTAAAACCCCTAAAAACATACAAAACCCTAAAACAGCCCAAGAACCCTAAAAACCCTAAAAACCCTCTTAAAACCCTAAAAGACCTCAAAACCATAAAACCATAAATATATGAAAAAATCCCTAAAAATACTGAAAAACATAAAAAAACATAAAAACAAAAAAACACCCTATGAAAACCTTAAAAAAATTATAAAAAACTCTAAAAATTTAAAAAAGTCTAAAAATCCTAAAAATCTCAAAACCCCATAAAAAACCAAAACCCTAAAAACCATAAAAAATTGTAAATCCTTTAAAACCCATAAAACCCTAAAACCAATAAAAACTCTAAAAATACATTAAACTCCTAAAACATTAAAAATTCAAAAAATCCTTAAAATCCCTAAACACACAAAATACCTAAAACCCCCAAAAACCAAAAAACCCAAAAAACCCAAAAACCTTAAAAACAATCAAAATACCTAAAACCCGATAAAAAAACTAGAAACACTTAAAATCCATAAAATCATAAATGAACTCTAAAAACTCGGAAACCCTATAATAAAATATTAAAAACTAAAAACACTTAAAGCAACATAAAATGAATAAAAACCCTAAAACCCATAAAAACAATAAATAACTCTTATAACTCTAAAAACCCTTTAATCCCCTAAAAACATCTAAAAACTATAAAAATCATAAAAAACTATAAACTAATAATACACCTAAAACCCCCCAAAAAACATAAAACACCAAGAAACCATAAAAAATAAATAACCCTAAAACCCTAAAAACATAAAAATTCTATAAAATACTAAAAATACCTAAAATCATAAAAACCATAAAACCCCAAAGAAGACATTAAAAACATTGAAAACCTTAAAAACCATGAAAAACTAAAAATTCTAAAAACCATAAAGATGTTAAAAACCTTAAAAACCACTAAAATCCATAAAAACCCAAAATACCATAAAAAACCCTAAAAACATAAAATACCGTAAAGCACATAAAAATTTAAAAAACACAAAAACCAATAAAAACAATAAAACCATTAATACCTCTAAAAACCTCTAAAATCCTTAAAAACCCTAAAGAACTCAAAAACAACTCCTAAGAAAGAGATGTCGCTGCTCTCGCCTGGAACCTCTCGCCTCTCAGGGTGATTGATTCTCCTCTTTAGAAGTTTCGCCTTATTCATGCATAGAGATGTTGATGTGGCCTTTTCCGCTTCGATCTCGAGGTGGATTTGGAAGCTTTTGGCCACGGTGATACTTGGTGGTACGGTGCAATTCTGGATGGTTTCGGTTTGGCGGCATGGTGCTTTTCAGGGATGTGTTGGCTTGGATCATCTCTTGCAGAGGTTTTTCTTGGGGTTGGTAGATCTGGACACCTTGTTCAGTATTCTTCCATGGTTGAGGGCTTGGGAGAGTTCTGGTGGGGATGGCCAAAAATCAAAGGCTTTGTCGTGGATTGGTTTTTCTGGTGGTCTGGCTCTGTTGCGGTGGATCTTGTTGTTGCGTCTCCAGATCCAAGCTCTACTATGAAGATGCTTAAGTCTGAATTCCTCGGGCGTCGGCTTCAGATGATGGATTCTTCCTCTGTCGAACAGCTCAGATCTATTCCTCCGAGCGTCCGGCAGTTCAGATCCATGGAGGTGTTGGCCAGATCCGGTCCCTTCTTGGTGCAGCGTTTCACTGCCATGGTGGAGCCTCTTGTGGTGAGGTGCTCTTGGTGGTTCTCGGGTTCTTTGATGGCTTGTTCCTCCAAGCGGTGGCATGGAGAGTCTTGGACTTGGTTCTTATGGATGTTGTGTAGTGGGAAATTGTCGATCATTGACGCTGTTTGGGGAGAAACTGCTTTGGTTTGGCTCAGGCTGTCAGGCGATGGTCCTGATTTCTCACTTTGGAACTCAGTGTGGAGGCAGGTTCATTTCTGGGATTCTTTTTGTGTTTTGATCTTGTTGCTGGTATGGATAAGTGCTGCATTCTGGGTTCTTTGTCGGGCTATGGTGGTTGTTTCACTGATTGTGGAAGGATTGGTTTGATGCTGGTTTTTTGTTCTGTTTTGAGGTATTGGATGATGACTGCTCTTGGTGTGCGTGTTCTGTGGTGCTTCCGATGGACCTTCTTGGATGGGAGGTGCTGGCTACTGGTTTTTGTGGAGCAGGATGACGGTTGTTGTAGGAATGTGAGATTTGGTGACTGGTGGTTGTGTGATTTTGGTGATGATGGTTATATGATGTTGGTGGTAGCTTGTTTTGGTGTGAAGGTGCTGGATTCTGGTTTTTGTGAGATTGGATGATGGTCACAGAGTGGTGGTGAGTTGCTGAATGCTGGTGATGGTTGTGATATTGATGGTGGTGGTGGTGGTTCTGTGACATTGGATGCCAGTGTTTCTGTGATGTTGGATGCTGGTGATACTGGGTGTTGGTTGCTGCTTGGGTGGGAGGTGCTGAAGGTGATGTGTTTGCTTTACTGCTGGGTGCTGATTGTCTGGGAGATGCTGTCAGAGATGCATTGGTTTGTATTCTTTTTGCGTTCTTTTTTACTTTTCTTTTTTTTGTGGTCCTTGGGTGTGTGTTTGTAAAGGGTTTTTGGGTGTGGGCCGTTTGACCCCTCCCCTGCCTTGTCTGCTGTGTCTCTTTTTTTTCTTTATAATAAATTTGGGGGGCCGGGAATAGCCCGACCCTCGCATCTTCCAAGCCGAAAGAACTCAAAAAGTACTAAAATTCCTAAAACTCTAAAAATCCTAAAAACCCGAAAAATCCTAAAAAAACTCAAAAACCCCACAAAATCCTAAAAAAGCTCTAAAAATCCTTAAAAACATAAAACCCCTAAAAACCCATAAAATCCATAAGAAAATGTAAAAAACAAAAAAACCATTCATACCTAAAAAACAGCAAAAATAAAAAAGACATAGAAAAACATAAAAGAAACCAAAAAAACACAAGAACCCTAAAACCATTAAAAACCTAAAAAATACTAAAACCCCCTCAAAATGACTAAAAAATATAAAAACGCATAAAAATAATAAAAATCTCTAAAAATACATAAAAGGTAAAAACCCCTAAAAACCCTAAGAAAACCTTAAAACCTAAAAACACATTAAACCCCTAAAAACCATAAAAACCCATTAAAACAATAAAACGATAAAAACAAAAAACCCACTGAAAACAATAAAAACGATTTAAACCTTGAAAAACATCAAAACACTCTAAAAACCCTTGAAAACCATAAAAAATAAAAACCCCCCTAAAAACCCAAAAACCCATAAAAACTCTAAATACTATAAAATTCCAAAAAGCTCATAATCCATAAAAACCCTAATAACCATGAAACCCTAAAATCCATAAAAATACCAAAATCGTAAAAACCCCTAAAAACCATGAAAACCCATAGGAAAATATTAAAATACTAAAAAAAATACAACCCCTAAATAACTTGATAATGCTAAAAACCCTAAAAAACCATAAAAACCATAAAAATCCATAAAACCCTAAAAATCCATAAAAAACTCTAAAAAACCAATAAAACCATAAAACCCCTAAAACCATAAAAATACCTACTACCCTAAAAGAATATAAATATGCTAAAAATCTATAAAATCCAAAAAAAATCTAAAACCCTAAAAACCCTGATAACCCATAAGAAAAAAAAAACCTAAAAAAACTTCCAACCATTAAAAACCTAAAAAATTGATTAAAATCCTAAAAACCCAAAACCTCATTGAATTATTAAAAAACATAAAAACCATAACACTACTAAAAAATCCCTAAAAATTAATAAAAATGTAAAAAAACAATAAAAACCTTGAAAACCCATAATAAATTTTTTAAAACCCAAAAAACACTTAAAACCCCTAAAAACCACAATAAATTCCAAAAAAAACGCAAAAACACAACCCCCCCATATAAGACACCAAACCCCTAAAAACCCCTAAAACGTGGAAAATCTAAAAAACCCTAAAACCCCTAAAAACTAATAAACAGAAAAAATCCCTCAAAATCCCTAAAAACCAAAAAAATCCCTTATAATCCATAAAAATGTAAAAAACCTTAAAAAATCAGAATAACCCTAAGAAAACCTTAAAAACCTAAATAACTATGAACCCCTAAATAACCTAATAAACACTAAATTCATTGATATATAATTCTTTATTTACTTGCAAACAAAATTCTAAAAAATTCTAATAAACCTAATAACCCTAAAACCCCTAAAAAGACCCAAAAAACCGAAAACCCCCTAAAAACCTAAAACCCCCAAAGATCCTTAAAAAACCCTTTAACCACATAAAACCCAAAAAAACTAATAAACACTTTGAAAAACATTTAAACCCCAAAAAATGCTATAAAACACTAAAAAATATAAATAACATGAAAATCCGGAAATACCCCAAAAATCCCAAAAAAAACATAAAATCCCTTAAACCCTACGAAAACCACAAAACCCCCCTAAATCCCTAAAAATCCTAAAAACCTTAAAAAATTTTAAAAATAAATAAAACCCCTATAAACCCAATAACCCCTGAATACCCCTAAGAAACCCATAAAAACCTAAAAACACATAGAATTTCAAAAAAAATATTTTAAAACTATTAAAAACCCCTAAAAACAATAAAAACCCTAAACCCCTCAAAATTCATAAAAACAATAAAAAACAATTCAATCATAAAAAAGATTAAAAAATCTCAAAAAATTTTAAAACCCTTAAAAACTCTAAAAATTCTAAGAAAACATTAAAAACCTAAGAACTTATAAAAACCCTAAAAACCTAAAAAACACTAAAAAAATATAAAACCCTAAAAACACTATAAAAACCCTAAAACCACTAAAAACCCTAACACACCCAAAAAAACCATAAAAATCATTAAAAAACATAAAACCCTGAAAACCCATTAAAATCTTAAAAACTCTAAAAACCATTTAAACGCCTAAAAATGATAAAAATTCCAAAAAACCATTAAAACACAACGAAACTATAGAAAAAACAAAAACCCAAATAAAACATAAAAACATAAAGACCCTAAAAACCTAAAATACCCTAAAAACCTAATGAAAACCTTAAAAACTTAATAAAACATAAAACTGCTAAAAAAATAAAATTTCTAAAAATCCTACAAACCTTAAAAAACCCTAAAATCCTTAAAAACACTAAAACCACTAAAATCCATAAAGGACCCTAAAAACCTATAAAACCCAAAAACCGATAAAAACTCCAAAAATCCTTTAAAAACCTAATAAAATTAACAGTATCTAAAAAACATTAAAACCCATTCAAAACATAAACAACATAAAAAATGAAAAAATTGTAAAAAAACCCTCAAAACCATCAAAATCCTTAAAAACACTAAAAACCCATAAAAATCCTAAAAAATACCTAAAAATACCAAAAAACCTAAAGAACCCAAAAAATCCCGAAAACCCTATGATAACCATAAATACCATAAAACACTTAAAACCACTAAAAAACCAAAAAACATCAAAACCCCTAAGAAACCCTAAAAACCCCTAAAACCATAAAAACCATAAAACCGCTAAAAACATAATAACCCGTAAAACGCCATAAAAACCCTAAAACCCCGCTAAATACTCTAAAAACCATTTAAAACCCTAAAAACATTAAAATCTCTAAAAAACCTTAAAAACCTAAAACTAAAAAACCCCTACAAAACCATAAAAACCATAAATCCATAAAAGAAACCTAAAATCCCTAAAATCCCAAAAAAACCATAATAATCCAAAAAATCCAAAAAATACCAATTAATGTAAAAAATCCTTAAAACCCTAAAACCCCTAAGAAAACCATAAAAACATAAAGACACTTAAAACCCCTAAAAACCTAAAAATGTAAAAACCCAAAAAATAATAAAAAACCTCAAATCCAATAAAAACCATAAAACCCCTAAAATATTAAAAACCCATAAAATCAAAAAATCCACTATAAAAACTAAAAACCCTTACAACCCATAAAATACAAAAAATATCTAAAAACCCTTTAAAACTCTAAAAAATAAAAAAATAAAAAAAAATAAAAAAAATCATAAAAACCCTAAAACCACTAAAAACCTTAAAAACCTCAAAATCCACAAAAAACCTAAAAAAATTAAAAATCCTAATAAATAACAAAAAATCCATAAAAACATAAAAACCACAAATAAATTTTGAAAGTTCCTTAGAAAACCATAAAAACCAAAAAACACATAAATCTCATAAACACCTAAAAGACACTAAATCTCTGGAAAACACAAAAAAAAACCCCTAAAGAACCTTAAAACCCCTAAAACCCCTAAAAAACTAAAAAAACGTAAAAAAACCCAAATAATTCCTAAAACCCCTAAAAACCTAAAAATCATATAAACCTTGAAAAATAATAAAAAAACATAAATACCCTAAACACACTTAAACCCATAAAAAATCCTAAAAACCCTAAAACCATAAAAACCCATAAAATACTTAAAAATCCTTAAAAACCCCATAAAAACATAAAATCTAAAAGAAAACCATCAAAACCTAAAAATACTTAAAACCCCTAAAATATAAAAAAATTTAAACACCTATAAATTTCAAAATAGACACTAACACCCCTAAAAGACACTAAAAACAATAAAACCCCCTAAATTCCATAAAAACACAAAAACCCATTAAAACATTAAAACCAAATGAAAAACTCTAAAATCTTTTTAACCCCCTAAAAACATTAAAAACTCTAAAAAACATTAAAAAACTATAAAATTCAAAGAAAATACTAGAATCCAAAAACCATAAAAACCCTAAAAATCTCAAACACCCTTCAGAATTCCTGAAAACCCAAAAAACCTAGAAAACCCTATAAAAACCATAAAAATCCAAAAAAAACTAAAAACATAAAAAACCATAAAAATGGAGAATCGTAAAACAACAAAAGAAATTAAAAATTACTGAAAACTATAAAAATGCTAGAAAAACTAAAAACACCCAAAACCCTAGAAAAAGCATAAAATACATGAACACCATAAAATTCCCTAAAAACCCATTAACCCCCAAAAAATCCATAAAACCACTAAAACTCTAAAACCCTTCAAACCACTAAGAAGTTAAAAATAACTATAAAAATTTAAAAACCCCAAAACCACAAAAAACCAAAAAACCCCAAAACCCCTTAAAACCCTAGAAACCTACAAATGCATAAAAATATTAAAACCCCATAAATCTCCTAAAAGGTATGAAAATCCATAAAAAATAAAAACCCTGAAAACCCTGAAAAAAACTAAGAAAACCATAAAACCCGAAAAACACTTAAAAACCCCAAAAAACCAAATAATGAAAAAACACTAAAAACCATAAAACACTAAAAACATAAAAATTATAAAAATAAAAATAACCTAAAACCCTAAAAATCTATAAAACCACTAAAAATAGACTAAAAACTCTACAAACTATTCAAACTCCAAAAATTTCACAAAACTGTAAAAAATGATTAAATATGTATAAAACTCTAAAACCCCAAAAAACCATAAAAACCCATAAAAACACTAAAAATTTATGAAAATGCATGAATTGGTGGGGGTTATTAGTTTCATTTAGTTTATGTTTGGTGGGGATTCATGAGTTTCTTGGGACATTCTGAGTTGCTTGTTCTCTTTGTCGTTCTTGGGTGCCTTCCTAGGAGCTCTTATTTTGGTTTGGTCGTGGATCCATCTTTTCCTGGGCCAATATTCATCTAATATTTAGGTAATTTTTTTATACATAATTTTTTTAATATAATCCAAAGTTTTCATTAAAAAAACTCTAAAAACATTAAAACACCTAGAAACACAAGAAACAGAAAAAACCACAAAATCACTAAAATCCCTAAAATCCCTCCAAATACTAAAAAACCCTAAAAAACATAAATGTCCAAAAAAAATCCAAAAATCACCTTGAACATAAGAAATCTTAAAACCCTAAAAAACCCCAAGTAAAACTTAAAAACCTAAAACACTTAAAACACAAACGAACCTAAAAAAACTAAAATCCCTAAAAACCCTAAGAACAATAAAAATCCGAAAAATATCTAAAAACGTAAATACACTAAAAACCCTAAAAACTCCTAAGAAATAATTAAAAAACTAAAAACACATAAAAACCTTAAAACACCTAAAAAATGTTAAAATCCCAAAAAAATCCCTAAAAAGACCCTAAATACTCGTAAAACCCATAAAACTCGTAAAACCATAAACAAAACCGAAAAACCAATAAAACCATAAAACATTAAAAATCATTTCAACCCCTAAAACCGTTAAAAAACTATAAAACCCATTAAAAATCTAAAAAATATTAAAAAAATCCAAAAACCCAAAAAACCAAACAAAACCAGAAAAACAAAAAAAATACCCTAAAAGCCCTCAAAATCCCTAAAGACCATAAAAACCTAAAAAATACCTAAAAGTAAATAAAAATTAAAAAACCATAAATACTATAAGAAAACCTTAAAAACTAAAATATCTTAAAACTCCTAAAAAATCTATAAATGGTAAAAACCCCAAAATCCCCAAAAAAAACCTTAAAACCCCACAAAATTCCTAAAATCCCTAAAAACCCCAAAAATTATTAAAAATCTCCAAAAATACCTAAAACTATAAAAAACACTTAAAACCTAGGAAAACCCTAAGTAAACTCTAAAAACAAAAAACCCTCCAAACACCAAAAAATAAAAAATCCTAAAACCCCAAACACACCAAAAATCCTAAAAAACATCTAAAAACCATAAAACGCCTAAAAACCTTGAAAACCATAAAAATCAATAAAAAACATAAAAACAAAAAACACTAAAAATAATTTAAACCTCTAAAAACATTAAAAAGACTCTAAAAACCTGGAAACCCTCACAATCCCTAAAAACCCTAAAAAACATAAAATTCCAAAAAAACACTAAAAATCTGTAAAAATTTAAAACCCCCCAAAAATCTTAAGAAACACTTAAAAACCGAAATACTATTAAAATACCTCAAAAATCTAAAAAATCTAAAAAACTATAAAAAACCTAAAACCCTCAAAAGAAACCTAAAAACCGTCAAAATCCATAAAATCACTAAAATCCCATAAAAATCCTATGAAATCCCAAAAAATTCCTATAAATGTAAAGAACCTTAAAAAAATAAAAAAACCTATGAAATATATATAAACCTAAGATCATGTAAAACCCTTAAAAATCTAAAAAATGCTAAAAACCCTAAAAGACCCAAAAACACTAAAAACCCTTAAAATTCATAAAAATCATAAACACCATAAAAAACTCTAAAAACCCATAAATACCCTAAAACAAACTAAAAATTATGAAACTCCTTTAAACCCCTAAAATTTTTATAAAACACCTAAAACATAAAAAAAACTAAAAATCCCAAAAAAAAATCCCTAAAAATTCCGTAAAATGTAAAAAACTAAAAAAATGAAACCCCTAAGAAAAACATAAAAACCTAAAAACACATAAAACCCCTAAAAAATTGAAAAATTATAAAACACTAAAAAACCTAAAACCCATAAAACCATCAAAATCAAGAGGCCACCTAAAAACGAAAAAAAATATTAAAAAATCTCTAAAAATCACTAAGAATGTAAAGAAACCCTTAAAACCATAAAAACCGTTCCAAACATAAAACTAACTTAGAACCCCTAAATAACATAAAAAGGCTGAAATCCTGAAAATAACAAAAACCCATAAAAACTCCTTCACCCCTTAAAAATACAAAAAACACATTAAAACCCTAAAAACTCTATAAAAACTCTAAAAACTCTAAAATCTCATTAAACACTTAAAAAAATTTAAAAAATATAATATACCTTTATATCCATAAAAATCAAGAAGAACACTAAAAACCTAGAAATATATTAAAACCTTAAAACCCTAAAAATCCCTAAAAAACCTAAAACCCGTAAAAATACTTAAAACACTAAAAGCCCTTAACACATAAAAACCCCAAAAACCCCATGAAACCATAAGAAACCCTGAAATTCCAAAAAAACATTAAATCGCTAAATACATAAAACACTAAAACCCGAAAAACACTATATCCCCTCAAAATCTATAAAGATCCTAAAAACACACAAAATCCTAAAAAATCCATTAAAATTTCTAAAAACATAAAAAATAATAATAAAAAATTAAAACATAAAACACTTAAAACCCCTAAAAAACTAAAAAATGAAAACCCAAAAAAAACTTAAAAGAACCTAAAAACACCTAAAAGACCCTCCCCAGTCTGCAATGTCCTCTTCTTCTTAGTAAATTTTGGGGGAGCCAGGAATAGCCTGGTTCCCGCATCTTCCTTGGCCCTAAAAAAGTTAAAAAAATATATGCACAATCAAAAACCATAAAAAACTCAAAAAACACCATAAAACCCAAAAAACATAAAATTACTAAAACCCTATAAATTTCACAATCCCAAAAAACCCTAAAAACATAAAACTCTAAAAATTGAAAACACCCTAAAATATTGAAAACCCATAATAAATCATGAGAATCCTAAAAACACTTAAAACCCCCAAAAAATAAAAAACCAAAAAAAAACACACAAAAAAACACTAAAAATAAACTAAAACCCTAAACACCCTAAAAACCATAAAAATCCCTAAAAATATTTAGATTTGTAATAAACCCTAAAACCCAAAAAAACATAAGAAACCCTTAAATACTTAAAATCACTTAAACCCATAAAACCCTAAAAATGATGAAAATACTAAAAACTCTAAAATGACCCTAAAATGTTCTAAAACCATAAAACACCCAAAAACCCAGAAAATACATAAAAACCATAAACCTACTAAAAACACTAAAACCCCTTTAAACCCCTAAACATTTTAAAGCTCTAAAAAATAGTAAAAATCTTAAAAAATCAGAAAAAAACCCTAAAATCAAAAAAAAAACATAGAACCCCTAAAATACGTAAAATTACTAAAATTCCGTAAAAATCACAAAAGACACAAAAACAACAAATCCTAAAAAACCATAAGAAAACCTTAAAAACACAAAAGCATGTAAAATCCTTACAGAACTAAAAAACACCAAAAAACTTAAAACCTAAAATCCCTAAAAAGCCTAAAACCCCTCAAAATCCCTAAATACCCTAAAAAATAAAAAAATTCATAAAAACTCAAAAAACATAAAACCCCCCAAAAAACCAACAAAACCCAAATAAAAACTTAAATCCCTAAAAACAATGAAAACCTCTAAAAACAAAAAAAAATTCTAAAATCCCTAAAAACCCTAAAGGGTACAAAAAATACAAATAAACTAAAAAACCTAAAAAATAAAAAAAATACCAAAAAAATGTAAAAATCCCTAAAAACCTTGAAAACCCCTAAAAACCGTAAAAATATAAAAAAATAACTAAAATACCTAAAATGCTAAAATCTTAATAACCATAAAAAACCTAAAAACCCAAAAAACCCAAAAAAACCCAAAAAAACCCTCAAAATTCCTAAGAACCAAAAAAACCAAAAAATTCCTAAAAATAAATAAAAACACGCAAAATATAAGACCCTTAAAAACCTAAAAAATCCTTAGAAAATGTTCAGAAACTAAAAACTCTTAAAACTCATAAAATCATAAAAACCCTAAAAACCCTAAAAGACCCAAAAAAACCCAAACCCCTAAGAACCATGAAAACCCTTAAAACCTTAAAATCCCTAACACCCCATAAAAACCCTAAAAACCACTAAAAATTTAAACACACTTTAATCCTTGAAAATCCTAAAAAATCAATAAAAATATTAAACATCCTAAAAGGGTAAAAAAACATTAAAATTTAAAAAATCCATGGACCCTAAAAACCCTAAAACCCCTAAAACACCTAAAACCCCTCAAAATCCCTTAAAACCCATAAAATCCATAAAATCCCTAAAAATTCCAATAAATGTAAATTCCCTAAATACCTAAAAACACTTATGAAATCATTAAAAAAATGAAATCATTAAGAAAACCCCCAAAAACCTAAAAGACGTTAAAAACCCTAACCCCCCCTAAAGACCCTAAAAACATAGAAATTGCTAACAATCCTAAAAAAAGTACACAAAAATCCTAAAAAATCCCTAAAAAGTTAAAAAAAACCCTACTAAAATCCTGAAAATATGAGAACATTTGAAATCCATAATAAACCTAAAAACACTAAACCCCCTAAAACACTAAAAACCTAAAAAATCTGAAAACACCAAAAAAGACCTAAAAACCACTAAAAAAATTAAAAATCCCTTTAAACCCCCAATTTTTTTTAAAAACTCTAAAAATCCTTAAAAACCATAAAAAATCATAACACCCAAAAACCCCAAAAAACCAAAAAAAAACCTAAAACCAAGAAAAGTCCTCAAAATCCCCCAAAACCCAAAAAAACCTACAGAATCCTTAAATCCCTATAAAATTCCATAAAATCAAAAAAAACTAAAGACCCAAAAAATTATAAGAAAATTTTAAAAAACTAAAAACACCTAAAAACTCTAAAAACCTTAAAAATGATAAAAACCAAAACACCCACAATTCTTAAAATTCCATCAAAACACTAAAAAACCTAAAAACCAAAAAAATGTTAAACGACCTAGAAATTCATAAAAATGTAAAATACCCAAAAAAACCAGAAAACCCCTACGAAAAAATTTAAATCTTAAAAATTAATAAAACCCCTAAAAATTGTAAAAAATGAAAAAAACCCCTAAAACACCCTAAAATAATTTAAAAACATAAAACCTATAAAACCCATTAAAACATCTAAAAACAATAAAAGCCCACAAAAACACTAAAAACACTAAAAACATTGAGAACCACTTTAAACTCTATAGGGTCCTGAAAATTCCGCAAGGAGGAAATCCAATTACCGCAAGACTTGGAAAAGGACCGAACCGGTCCGCGCACCGGCTCCCAGCAACACCACGCAGCCAGTTCGGCAGACCGCCCTCCCACAATTCCGCAGACCAGCGTCGTCCACGAAACCGAGGTAGGGACCCTCCGCGGTCGCAAAGCAGGACGTGCGCGAGGCTGGTCCACCAACACAAACCACCCCACCCGCGAAGTGCGCCAACCAGCCAATGTCGCTTGCGCCATCGTTCGCGAAATGGAGGAAAAAGCTGTATTCCACCGTGAACCTCATCTTTAGTGGAATAGAAGGGGATTGGTATGCCACCGCGAAGCAACCCCGCATGCTGCGACTCATCAAAAATCCTTGGTTGACCAAGTCATCCACGGGTGGGGTATTCCTTCATGGGATTCTGTAGAAAGTACCATGGGACCATCGATACAATCCCCTTCGTGACTCTATAAATATTCACCGAGGGGCACCAAAAAGAGGGGGAGAGGAAGGACGGGTGAAACCCATGGGGAGACACTGGAGAAATCGCTCCCATCGGTCTGCGACCATCCATGGACCCCATATCGTTCGCGGATGCACTCTTTCGCGTATAGGAGAAACCTAACCATGAACCACATGCGTCCAACTCCTCCACCGCCAGCCCTTAATGGCCATTTCCTTCGCAGATATTCCCTCTGTGGCCACCCCCTCCACAGACCAGTGTCGTTAGCGAAATGGAGGCGGAGATCCTCCACGGGAACGAAGCAGGATGGGTGACAGCCCCTTTGCAGATGCCCCTCGTGGCCATTTACTTCGCGGCCATCTCGTCCATGGACAACAAAACTGAGCCCCCTTCGCAGACAGATTCCTTTGCGGACAGCCTCCTTCGCGGCCTACTCCCTCATGGCCGGATCCGCCGTGGGTACCCCCCTTTGCGGCCAGCTCCTATGCGGCTTGCTCCTTCGTAGATGGCTCCGCTGCGGCCAGTCCCTCGCGACCAGTTCCTACACATCCCGCCCCATGCAGAAAACACCATGCACTCATTGGTCCATACTGCGGGGTCGTATCCCCCGCACCCCCGCTTGGGGTCAGTGTCGGGCTGTGGTCCCTCCCCTCCAGGCCGGTCCCTTCACTACTTTCACTGACCCCCATGAAAAATGGACTATTGCACCGCACACTTTTCGGGTCATGTTAACAGTATTTTTACATTTCACACCTTGTGCCGCCCCAACATCCGTCCTATAAATGCCATGAGTCGAGCTACTTCTCATGAGACTCCAAAAATCCCATCACCTAGCTCCCATGCTAGGATCATCCAGAAAGGGTTGTCGTTGCGTAATTCCCACACCAACCATTTCTAGGTCTCTCCTACCTAGTCGTCCTGACCACACAACGTTAAACTGTATGGCCCTTGTCCTGACCACATGACGTTAAACATTATGGCCCTCGTCCTGACCACATGACGTTAAACTGTATGGCCCTCATCCTGACCACATGACGTTAAACTATATGGCCCTCATCCTATCCATATGACGTTAAACTATATGGAAACAGTCCTCTCTACATGACTATAAATTGTAGCACACCCTTTGTTCCAAACATAGGATACCTCTTACTCTAAATAAGAGATGCCTTATTCTCCAAGCATAAGATGCCTAATTCCATGTTCACAGTTTTGTACCTTCAAGAGCGTTGGAATCCATTCAAACATTCCATCACTCCAACACACGCTTTGCATGTCCTTCATTCAGATCTTCATCCACTTCCATGTCTGAAGGGACCCCCTAACGGCCTGGTCTCATGCCGCATCAGCTCACCAGCCATCTTGGGCCAATGCCCCGGAACACTTTGGACAACACTTCGAGTCAGGTCCTATGTTTTGAACATTGTTAGCAGTCGACCCTCATTTGTTTGTCCCCATTTCAGGCTAACGTGATATGGATGTTGTGTTTCGAACATGGTCAGTAATTATCCTCCATCACCATACCACCCTCATTGTGTTCCGAATGTTGGGCATGTAATTCACACATTTCATCTCCCTTTGTTCGGACTGATTCCAACTCCCTTGGATTTATCCCGTTTGTGCACTTGTGCATAGTCGTTGGCCCCCATTATATTCATCAACCCACCAATGGGTTGGGATGCCCTCATGTCCAGACATGAGGAAGACACTTCGGGCATCCACTTAGGAGTAAGCCCCGACCTTATGGGCTTCTCCTTGCGTAAGCCCCACTCCACTTCTCACAGACGCACCTTTCACGATTTTATCGTCTGATCCTTTCTACCTCTTGTTTCTCACACCGAGCATGACTCACATGGGCTTAGAGTAAGCATCGACCATGACATCCTCTTATGGGCCTCCTCAGAGTGTAAGCCCCACTAAGAGAACTATGTGGACTTTGATCCCTGCCTCCTAAGCAGGGTACATAGGAAGCCTCCACGAGGTTTAAGCCCACTACTCGGTCATTTCTTCAGGTCGAGTTCCACCCTCATCCAGCAAGACGTTAAACTGTATATGAAAACTACGTGGACTTTGATCCCTACCTCCTAGATAGGGTACATTTGAAGCCTCCAAGAGGTTGAAGCCCGACCACCATCAGACCCCCGTGTCCACATTCCCGTCAGTTCTCTAACGCTCCTATGCGAAATATGTGTAATTTGATCCCTGCCTCCTAAGCAGGGCACATAGGAAGCCTCCAATAGGTTCAAGCCCACCACCCAGCTGTTCCAAAAACCCTCACGTCGGTTCGCCTTCGTCTCCCATGACGATAATCTGTACATTTGAACTACGTGGACTTTGATCCCTGCCTCCTAAGCAGGGTACGTAGGAAGCCTCCCTGAGGTTCAAGCCCAACAACCAGTCGATCCGACTATCCTCACGTTGGCTCACCACGCCGCTCCTTGTTCCGCCTTAGTGCGTGAAGACTCCTCAGGGTCATTAACCCAATGAGGGATGGTAAACCTCGGGAGTAAATGATTCTGAGTCCCTATGTTCAGTTGACCATTTCCAACCTAGAAAAATCTGTGGATACTATGTTTGGGTATAAACCAAGGATTTGCGAACATATGAATACGTCTTAAATATATAAGAGAGTCTTGGAACATGCAATAATTCCCCCTCCCCAAAAAGGGTGTTATGAGCACGACTTCCCATCCTCCCGACCAATGTGAGTTCTTAAGTGTCACTGGCCAGACCATCCGGCGAACGCCTGCCTTTGCAAAGAAGGTCCACGCATCATCGGATACGGAACCGTTGGGCATTTAGAGACCGAAATAGGAAACAAAAATGGTGAACACGATGTGAATCATTAACCAAAAATGAAGGATTTAAAATAATCTCACACTGTTCCCCCTTAAACTCATAAAGAGGGTCAGGAAAGGTCACTAATTACACATGGGATCATAAGATGTTGCTTTGACGGGTTTGCTATGTATACTTGTTAAATTTTTTTCTTACATGTACCATCTTCAAAACTCCCTTCGATCCAATGGAATCGAAAAGGAACTCACAAGCGCGCGCTTCCAACAACATAAGGATTGGACATCCTCACCTACGGAGGACCCCGTCACCCACCCAACGTCTTCAGCGCTGGGTCTCAGACGCGCTGATCAGAGAGTACCATGTGAATGGAACTCTCCCAACGGTGGAGGCAACCATGCACGCCCTTCAGTCTGCCAGAACTCGCCGGTCGCCTGCCCAGCAGCGGCAGCAAAGGCAGATCCAGATAACCCCTGTTTCTGTCTCAAACCCTTTCAGGAGTCTCTCCCCGGAACGGGAAAATGCGTACCTCCCTTATCTTAGGGAGGAAAATGAGGTCGACGATGAGGACTTCATCCCTACTGAACGAGGGTTCCGCTCCAAGGCCCTGGCCAGAAGGCGTCATCACAGTTATGCCATGACTCGACATCCTCGCACCGAGGAGGATGTTTCCCCGAGGATTCAGGCCCATGCTCCCTGAGCTCCGGCCCCTCGGACCGCCCGACGAGGGAGGAAGACGTACAATCAGGGACTGGTCATCACTCTGGTCCCTGAGGAGGAGCTCCGCTGCCCAGCCATGGAGAATTACCACGAACAGGCACATACACCTGTTCGATCCTCCCGAGCCCGCCTTCCAGACATAGAAGCATCATACAAGCCGGTGCACATCCCCACCAAGCTCCATCAATCCCGTCACTCACGCAGGACGGTGCTTACTCGGCAGGAACCTCTCCCCGCCCATGGTCATGAAGCCCACCAGTTTGACGTGGTGGCAACCCATCGCCTACGTAACTAGTTCCTAGCAGATGATTCTAACGCCCTCCATCCTGACATGGTGGCGATCAACAAAGCCCGCCACCCAGATGTGGCGGAAACTCATAGGCGGGCACGTCTCCCCACCAACAAAGGCCACCGACTCGATACGGTGGGAAACCAATATATGCAGGGCCAGTTCCCTGTGGATGCAAGTAAATTCTGCCACCCTGATGTGGCAGTGAACAAAGAGATAAACCGGCATATCCCGGTACAGGGGCAGATTCATTCACCTTCCCCGACATAGGATAATTGTTAGTACCCACTGACCATTGGAGGACCAGAGCAGGATATTCAGACCCTGATACTGGAATGGGCCTTCATACCCGTTCCATCCAAATATGTCTCTCTACATATCCTGGAAATGATGGAGGAGCAGGTATCAATCCCATATCATATCTTGCAGACTTGCCAGAATGTAATTGCATTAGCGGAAACAGCAAGGACTCGGGCCCGTGAACCCATCTCCCCAATTGAGGCAACTCATCTAAGAGACGAGATAGCCGCCTCGAAGCAGATCTTCATCCATTCTTCTACCCAGGAGGGTCGTCGGCCATATTCTGCGATACAAGGGCAACTGGATCGAGAAACTTCACTCGTTGCTACTGGGGGACACTCGTCCATCACGATGGATGCTCCAGAGCAGGCATATATCCCTACTAAAAGACAAGATGTTCATAGGCGTATCCCGACGGCATCACGGGACCCAATTAGATAGGGACCCAAAGGTGAAGGCCATTATCAACAACAGATGGTCCCGACTACCAACAAGAAAGCACCCTGAACGCACCGAAGGCAGCCGGAAAATAAAGATCGGGTTCATGACTCCGCTCTACTGGAATCTGGGGTTCACAACGCCGCTAAACACACATCATAGGTGAGGAACCCTGCCCACCCATTACCATATTTTGGGAGTGGCAGTAGCAGTTGCGAAGGTCCTCCCTGCAATGTCACTACCAGCAGCTCTGAAGGTCCTCCCCAGAGCACCCGTGGGTGCTCCCCCCACAGTCATATAACGATCGATCACGAGAGCTCCTCTTTTGATGCGAGTCACGGAAACCCTCCACGTGACCAGAAGATTGAGCAGAAAGAAGGTCCTCCACTTGCTGTGGTCCACCCTAAAGGTCCTCCCCGGGGTATACAGTACAATCACTCTCCATGTAGTGGGACCACAGATTGTGATAGTAGTCCTCACTATCATAGTCGCAACTATGGAGGTCCTCCCCATAGTGATGTCTCATCATGACAAAAAGGCCCTCCCTTTGTCATGGCCTGCCCTGTAGGTCCTCCCCAGGGGTTACGCTGCAACAAAACTCCACGCAGCCGGGAATCAGATCACGGTGGTAGTCCTCGCCACCCTGATAACAGAGGTCCTCCCCGTAGAGACATCAATCAACGAGAAGGCCCTCCCCTCATTGCGGTACATTCTGGAGTCCCTACCTATGATGTATTCCGTAGATATTCTCCTTACGGCAGTAGTAATGGTAGTCCTCGCTATTCCCGCAGCTGTAATGGTAGTCCTCACCACCATGAATGCCATTGAGAAGGCCCTCCTCACATTGGCCCCAAGTGACAAGAAGTTCCTCCCCTTATCGCAGTGTGTCCTGAAGGTCCTCCCCTAGATGCACATCGAACGTCAAGCCATGATGGTCATCCTCACCATGATGGAGGTTGTTGTGAAGGTCCTCCCCATAACAACGCTACATAGCCAGAAGGTCCTCCCCTTGCTGCGACACGCCTTGGAGGTCCTCCCTAGGGTGTGAACCGTGAAAGTCCTCTATCCAGTGAAGCATCAAGAAGTAGTGGTAGTACTCGCCATTATGATCTCCATTGCAAATGTCCTCCCCGTGATGGCATATCATATCGACAGGAAGGTCCTCCCCCTACCGAATCAAGCACAGAAAAGCCCTCGCATGCCGAGGCACTCAGGAGGACGGGATCAAACATGTCAGAGTCCCAACTTGTCGCTAAAGACGCCATTCTTCGATCAGGAGACGGTCCAAGGCCGTGTTCATCCTCTGAACCACCTCAGAATCGCTGACATAATGATCCAGCACCTACTGGTCCCACTGCCTCCAACCACAGTGACAGTGAGCATCTTAGTTGGGATGACCAGGTAGAGGAATCACTAGCGGAGGAGTATGCCGACATGTTGCACATGAGGAAACGACTGGCCAAAATGATATACCAGTTTCGTTTTGGCCTATGGCCACCTATCAGTTCGATATACCCAGAGAGTTGTAAGAAGAATGCATGCACCGCATCCACCATAATATATGGACGACCCTACACTGGCTGAAATCAAGCTTCCTGCCCTATGAAGGGTATGTATACCATGTCAAGATGATAGGATACCTCCTACGTTACATCGACCTGGAGGCCCTTCCTACGGCGCGGTGACAGCACCCCGAGAGATGTAAAGGAAACATGGAGATAGCCTGCCTCCGCGCACTGCACTAACTGCGCCGCCTCATCGGTGATGCTCCAACAGGAGTCTATATCAGGGGATGGGAGGAACATGGAGCTCTGCATTTCACTCCACTCCCCACCCAGAAGAACCCGTTCGACATGGTGTCTTGCAACGTCATCACGTCAAGACGACAATCGAGTGGTCCCCCTGTTCCGGAAAGGCAACAAACCCACCAGAGTCAGTCCTTGAGTAAGTCCTAGAATCGTTAGGCCCAACAGGAACAAGCCATTCAGGAACTCTTGAATCAGGCCACCAAGAACTTACAGTAGGCCTCTCGCCTAAGAGAGTCCAATCACCGATCTTTTCCTGCCTCCCCAGAAGGGATTGATTCATGGGTGAATTTGGCACCAAATCCGCTTCACCCCCAAATGGGGGCACATGAGATCAGGCAGGTCGTGATAGCTGCATCCACTACCACAATCCAGGGTCAACCCTATCCTGCAGGGCTGGGGGCATTTTTAACAAAAAATGCCCCCGTAAGAACAATAAAAACGGGAGGAGACTCAACGTCCAGGGAACGGAGCCAACCCCAGCCCTCAGGGCTGGGGGCATTATTTCCCTCTCAACAACAACCTCCCCCATGAGAATCTGTATTCTCTCATCTAGGGAGGACATTCAGAAGAGGAGGTTCACGTCCTATCCCGTCATTTGAATCGTCATCCCCTCTGAGATGAAGGTGCACCATAAGGTCGCATCAAAGAACTCTCCGCATCACCCTAAATCAAGAAGTATAAAGGCAATATCATGCCATGAAAGGGAAGGCCAGAAAAAGACGCAGGAGATCCTCTTCCCATTTGGAAGACGACATCCCCTCTACCCCGTGATATGCATTCATCAACGCCATAGAGGCTAACCCCATGGATGACACTGGGGAAAATGCAAATCCGGATGGATTGGGAGACGACGGTTCTGGTCAGGTTGTGACTCACAACAAACCCCCAGGTGCGAACACCTGGAACCAGAGGGCCGCCATAAATATGGTCGTCCTTCCATCCAACCCTCCTCTTTCTACCCATCGAGCTTCCTATAAGGATAAGAATAAGGGACTCGTTACCCTTAACCCACCTCCTTCTTTCAACAAAAAATGAGGCACTCATGCTCAAAGAGAGATTCGCTCGACGGGAAGAGGAGATGAAATAATTAAGGCAGATTAAAGATGATATTCTCTAGAGGAACCTCCTTGTTGAAAGTGCATCCCAGGAAGAGCCACATCATGCACTCCCAGCAAGTGCACCTCAAAGGCCAAGGATTGCTCCAGCAAACGAAGCACGGTCAGGGATCCTACCCAATGAGGCACCTGGTTCATCCAACTACCTAAATGTGGATGATGAATACCAAGATTTCCCTCCACTAAGGCGGCAACTAGAGAAAGTATGCCCGAACCCTCTGATGGTGCCCCGAACAGAATATGCACCCTTGGTGCCAGCCAATCCGGAACCTCAGGAAATGCCTCGGGCTACACCTGCCCAGGACCAGGCCCAATAGGATGTAAACCAGGGTCTCACCAACACCATCAAGGCACTAATAGATCGATTGGAAGCGATGGAAGGTAGACGTGCTCTGATACAGCCAGAGCGGAAACCCTACCCAGATTGGGTGACCAACACACCACCTCCACCCAATTTTTGGAGCCCTGTATTCCCTATATTCAACGGGTCAGGCGATCCGGAACAGCATTTGATGCACTACGAATCCTATTGCGACCCTATGATGGGAACTCTGGAACAACAAGAAGCAGTGAAACTCAGATGATTCATACGAGCCTTGCTAGGATCCTCCTTCGTCTGGTACACGAGTCTGCCAGCCCAGTCAATAAAGACTTGGGAGGACCATCGACAGCAGTTCATGTTCCATTTCAGCTCGACGTTGACCAAAACAACAGTCAGCGACCTCATGAACTGCAAGCAGAGGGAGAACGAGAGGGTCTCAGATTTCATTTCTAGATGGAAAGGTATGACCTATTCTCTGAACATGCCAATGCCTCATGATGAGATGCAAGCCATATGCATTGATAATATTAGAGACGAGCTGCAAACACCACTCATACCAGTGGAATGCACCACTGGATTCCACCATCTCTCAGCCATTGCCCAGAGAATTGAGGACTACCTGCAGTGGACAAATTCGATGTCCGGAATAGCCTCACAGGCTCCTGCAAAAAGAGCCCCTAGAGCTGAAGTGTCCGCTGTCACACTCAAGTTGGACCCTATGCCTGCTCCACCGCTCAGGCCTCCACCAAATCGTCAAGGGCCCCCCTGCATATCAGCGGCCGCATCCGCCTAAACGGGATGATCAGCGAGGACTAAAGTGGAACTAGTTTGAGGAATGAAGACGAAAAGTATACTCGTTCCGAGACAATCAAGTTCGTGGATACTTCATTGCCGCCATGAACTGCAACTTGCTCCACCTCCCAGAGCCGAGGAAACCTGAAGAGGTCGGCCGCAAGGACATGACAGATTACTTCCCCTACCATAGAATGTTGGGGCACAATATCTGAGAATAATTCGTCTTCAAAGACCTCCTGTAGAGGATGTTAGACTCTGGACAGGTCGATCTGGGACGACCCCCAACACATGTGGCATACATCTCTACCACCAACTCTGACAAAGAGGCAGGGTGGTAGAAAGTCACCAGAAAGAAGGGGCAGAAATTCGATGATTGGATGAATCAGAAGACTATCAACCGAGCCCAGGGTATACTCTGAGCTTAGCTACAACAGCCAGTGTTGCCGCAAACAACCCCTGAAGTCGCACGACCGATAGCATCGGCCTCATGGTCCTCCACAAGCCGGTTATCCGGGAGGAGTATAAGAAAGAAACAATCTTAAGAGGAGCAGTCCGCAACAGGGCCAAAGTTAGCCCAGACCATGGCAGATTATATGCCCTCGAATTTGGTGCCACAGGCACCGACTCACCAAACGGCACCATCAGGGATGACCGACCAGGTTGACCTGTCAGAGGATAAAGAACTAAACTTTGGTTTCATTAACTTCATCCATATTATGGAATCATTCCCTGACAAAGGGTATGGTTACAAACCCGAGTTCCCTGCATGAGGAGTCGGGAGGAGGAATCGCAGAGGTAGGGGATACCAGGGGAGGCGCAGCCACTGCCGAAACCAACCCTACGGTTGGACCCCGGCTCAAACCGTTAATATCGTGGAAACCCATGGGATAGCCCTTCAAGGGACTCAGCAGGAGAAGGAATGCCCATCCACCTCCACAAGCAGCGACTCTGGCCTTGTTGTCCTGCAATACCCACCAGAGGAGGAACAAGTATCTGGCGGCATAGTGTGCACAAACAAACCAGCCAGGCCAAATCCTCAAAATGTGTGAACACCATCAACATTTGTCCCCGCGGCCGGTCCCTCCTTGTCAAATGCTCCAGCTCCCAAAGCACCTGCTAAGACTCTCCTGCCAACAGAGAAGCGTCAACCTCTAGAGCAAAAATACAACATCCTTAAGAAGCTGGCGTCAGTACCATCCAAGTTGTCAATCCTGGATGCCCTGAGTTTTTCATCCGACCATAGGGATGCGCTTATCGAATCTTTGATCAGCCCCCAAGAGTTTCAAGCTGAGGTAGCTGCCACCGAGATTTACCAGATGGAGAATGGCCCGGTTGAATGAAATGCGGTGATTTTATTCACTGATCAGGACGAAGATGCCATCAGGAAAGGAAACATCAGTCCATTATATGTGTCCGGCACACTGAATGGTATTGAGATCCGGAAAGTCTTTATAGACAATAGATCTAGAGTTAACCTCCTTCCCCTACGAACACTCTGCATGTTGGGCTACTGTGATGACGATCTAATTCCCTTAGCCACAACTCTGTTGGGTTACGATAGGAATGAACAGAAGACAATGGGACAAATTAATCTAAGGACCCATTTTGGTGACCCGGTAGCCTACACAGAATTCCTGGTGGTCTGGCAGAGCACAAAATTCAATGCCCTGCTAGGAAGGATGTGGCTCAATAATCACATGGCCATTCCTTCATTCTACCACCAGTGTATCAAGTACCGCGTCAATGGAAAAAGTGGAACATTTCACGCTGACAAGGCCCCTTTTCAGCCCTCCCAGTCACATTACATTGACGCCAGGTTCTATGAGCAAAATCAAAAGAAGCCTTTGTTCAATTGTGTCGACTGTATTCCCGCTCTAAATGGCCTAGAAATGGTTCCTGATGACCCCCTCAGGCATCTTGGCAGAGATTATGTCATGCCCATCAACCACGTGGAGGGTAGGAGTTCAAGTCCGTACATGCACTCAGATGTCCTCATGACTTCAGCCATAACGGCCGAGTGTGAAAACATGGGAACATCCTCTAACCCTAAATATAGGGATGAAAACTAGAACTAGGATGCCCACGACACCTTGCCTCCGGACTCCCAAGAGCTCATGTCAGGATCTCTCTCCTCGACAGAGCATATGCCCTGATCTCCATGTACGAGCAATTCACCACAGCTCCTACCAATGCGAGATTTCTGAAGAAGTATGTCGCATAGACACCAAGAGAATTTTGTCCTTACCGCACGATGATAAACTACACTGACAGAAAAAAAACGAATGAGGAGTACTCTTCGTCCTCGTTGCATGATGTTAAACTACCAAGCGCCCAATAGTCTGAACTCTATGACCTTAAACTAAGAGTACTTCATACTTACCGCATGACGTTAAATTGCATGGATAATAAGAGTTAAGAATTCCCCTCCCCCCGTATATGGACCAGACCGTCACGGGGTTTACTCTTCGTCCGAGCTGCATGACGTTAAACTACCAAGAACCCAACGGTCCGAACTCTATGACCTAAAACTAAGAGTATTTCATACTTATCGCACAACATTAAACTGCACAGACAAGATGATTTAAAAATTCCTGCTTCCCCTATGTACGGACCAGACCTACACGGGGTGTACTTATTTCAGAGAACTATGTGAGGCTTGCTTCATGCCCTCGCAGGATATGTAGTGACACCAAAAGTTCACACCCTAGCCCAGCCACCTCAAAAAGAAAAACAAATTCTCCTTCCCCCGTGTACAGACCAGACTTTCATGGGGTGTATTCATGTCCTCATCGCATGACGTTAAACTGCATGGAGTCCAATAATACCCCTCATCCTAACCACATGACGTTAAACTGTATGGATTTCATCCTTACCGCACGATGTTAAACTGCACAGATAATAAAAGTAAAAATGCCTTCTTCCCCCCGTGTACGGACCAGACCTTCATAGGGTGTATCCCTCATCCTCACCGAACGACGTTAAACTGCACGGACACGAAGTTTTAACAATTCCCCTTTCCCCCATGTATGGACCAGACCTGCACGGGTTGTATCACTTTTGCAGTGAACTATGTGCGGCTTGATTACTGCCCTCGCAGGATATGTAGCGACGTCGGGATCCTCTATCCTTGCCCAGCCACTCCCAAATGAAAATAATTATTTAAAAATACCCTTTATCCCATGTACGGGCCAAACCTGCATGGGGTGTACTTCTCGTCCTCACCGTATGATGTTAAACTGCACGGAATTCGTCCTCACAGCATGACGTTAAACTACATGGACTTCATCCTCACCGCATGACTTTAAACTGCACGAATTTTGGAGAACTATGTGCAGCTTGATTCCTTCCCTTGCAAGATACGTAGAGACATTGGGATTCCCTATCCTAGCCCATCCACTTCTAAAAAAAATTCCCTCTCCCCCTATATATGGACCAGACCTGCACGGGGTGTATCACTCTTGTAGAGAACTACGTACGGCTTGATTCATGCCCTCGCAGGATACGTAGTGACACCAGGGTTTCCCATCCTGGCCCAGCCCCCTGAATAAAAGATAAAAATTCCCCTCTCCCCCCTTGTATGAACCAGACTGGCATGGGGTGTACTTCTTGTCCTTACCACATGACGTAAAACTGCATGGATAGCGAGATTTCAGAATACTCCCTTTCCCCCGTATAGGGGATAGGCCTACACGGGGTTTATTTTTTCAGCCTTGCCACACGACGTTAAACTGCACAGACAGTAATGTTAAAGATGCCCCTTTCCCCAGTGTACGGGCCAGACCTGCACGGGGTGTATACCTTGTCCTCACCGCATGACGTTAAACTGCACGGACTTCGTCTACACCGCATGACGTAAAACTGCATGGACTTCATCCTCACCGCATGACGTTAAACTACACAGACTTTGTCGCGACCCAACCAAGACACATGGCGATACGAGGTGGAGATACTCCATGCACATTTGGATGCATCCTCTCCATACATCAGAATCCACGACCCAGATAATTGTGGATATTCATAACCACTAATGGCCATCAGAAGTGGAAAGTTATCGACTTTGGGACACATTTTTATGACTATGCATACCATGGCCTCAGCGGCTCTGCATAATAATATCCCCTGGCTCGTCCATCAAAGGAAATATTTCCTCGGGAAGTACTCTTCCTAGCTCTGTACGCCTACCGGCCTCAGAGCCCCCGTATCACATCTCCCGATCCGAAAATTTATGGAGCAGTGGTTTACAAGTTCAATACCCTTTTCTCATCCAAATGTTTCCAGGATACCCCTATCTTGCTATCCTATGTGTCTTCCGGTGGCTCACATAGATACCCGCATCAGCAAACGTCAATCCAAGACTAGGATACTTTGACTCAACGAACAATTTCAGTGAATATTTTTCTTGTATGCTCGGACACCATTATCCCCACGTGCCGAACTCTGCACTATGAGCAATCTCAGATTTTCAAAATCATTCATGGCCATCGAAAGTGGAAGATTATCGACCCAGGGACACCTTTGTATGACTATGCATACCATTCCCTCAGCGGCTCTGCATAATGATATCCCCTGGCTTGCCATCAAAGGAAAGATTTCCGTGGGTGGTACTCTTCCTAGCTCCGTACACTTACCGGCCTCAGAGCCCCCACACCACACCTCCTGATCTGGGAAAACTCAAAGTTGTAGTTTACAATTTTTATCCCCCACCTTGTTCCAAGTATATCAGAGCATGTTGACCCAGTTATCCTTCGAGTGACTGCATCAATAGTCACCCAATTGTTTGAGCTCAATGAATGCTAAACTAGGAGTACTTCGTCCTGACCACATGAAGATAAACTGTATGGCCCTCATCCTGACCACATGACGTTATACTGTATGGCCCTCGTCCTGACCACATGACGTTAAACTGTATGGACCTCCTCCTGACCACATGACGTTAAACAGTATGGCTCTCATCCTATCCATATGATGTTAAACTATACAGAAACAGTCCTCTCTAAATGACTATAAACTGTAGCACACCCTTTGTTACAAACATAGGATACCTCTTACTCCATATAAGAGATTCCTTATGCTCCAAGCATAAGATGCCTAATGCCATGATCACAATGGTGTACCTTCAAGAGCATTGGAATCCGTTCAAACATTCCATCACTACACCCCACTCTTTTCGTGTCCTTCATTCAGATCTTCATCCACTTCCATGTCTGAAGGGACTCCCTAACGGCCTGGTCTCATGCCGCATCGGCTCACCTATCGTCCTGGCCTAACACCCCGGAAGACTTTGGACAACACTTCGAGTCAGGTCCTGGGTTTCGAACACTGTCAGCAGTCGACCCTCATTTTTTTGTCCCCATTTCAGGCTAAAGTGATATGAATGCTGTGTTTTGAACATGGTCAGCAATTATCCTCCATCACCATGCCACCCTCATTGTGTTCCGAATGTCGGGCATGTAATTCACACCTTTTATCTCCCTTTTTTCAGACTGATTCCAATGCCCTTGGCGTTATCCCGCTTGTGCACTTGCGCATAGGCGTTGGCCCCCATTATATTCCTCAACCCACCAATGGGTTGGGATGCCCTCATGGCCAGACATGAGGAAGACACACCAGGCATCCACTTAGGAGTAAGCCCCGACCTTATGGGCCGATCCATGCGTAAGCCCCACTCCACTTCTCACGGACGCACCTTTCGCGATGTGATCATCTGATCCATGCTGCCTCTTGTTTCTCACACCGAGCAACACTCACATGGGCTTGGAGTAAGCATCAACCATGACATCCTCTTATTGGACTCCTCAGAGTGTAAGCCCCACTCAGTGAACTATGGGGACTTTGATCCATCTCAAGGTGTGGTACATAGGAAGCCTCCATGAGGTTCAATCCCACCACTCGGTCATTTCTTCACGTCGAGTTCCACCCTCGTCCAGCATGACGTTAAACTGTATTCCCCTGTCTAGCATGACATTAAACTGTATATGAGAACTATGTGGACTTTGATCCTTGCCTCCTAGATAGGGTACGTAGGAAGCCTCCAAGAGGTTCATGCCCGACCACCATCGGACCCTCGGGTCCACATTCACGTCGGTTCTCCGACGCTCCTATGCGAACTACGTGGACTTTGATGCCTGCCTCCTAAATTGGGTACGTAGGAAGCCTCCAAGAGGTTCAAGCCCCCCACCCGGCTATTCCAACAACCCTCACTTCAGTTCGCCTTCATCCCGCATGACGATAAATTGTACATTCGAACTACATAGACTTTGATACACACCTCTTAAGCAGGGTACGTAGGAAGCCTCCCTGAGGTTCAAGCCCAACAACTGGTCGATCCGACTATCCTCACGTCGGCTCACCGCGCCGCTCCTTGTGCCACCTCAATGAGTCCAAACTCTTCGGGATCGTTAACCCAATGAGGGATGGTAAACCTCGAGAGTAAATGATTCTGAGTCCCTGCGTTCAGCTGACCATTGCCAACCTAGAAAAAACCATGGATACAATGTTTGGGTATAAACCAAAGATTCGTGAACATATGAATATGTCTTAAATCTACAAGAGAGTCCCGGAATAGGCAATAATTCCCCCCCCCCCCAAAGGGTGGGATGAGCCCGACTTCCCATCCTCTCGACCAATGTGAGGCATTAAGTGTTGCTGGACAGACCATCTGGCGAATGCCTGCCTTTGGAAAGCAGGTCCACGCGTCATCGGATACGGAACCATTTGGCATTTCGAGACCAAAACCCGAAACAAACCCCTAAAAATGTCAAAAAATACTAAAAACCATAAACCCTATAAGAAACTCAAAAAAACCTAAAAACCAAAAAACACATAAAAACCCATAAAAACCTAAAAACCCCATAAAAAATCATAAAAAATAAATAAAAATACTTCAAAATGAGAAAACCTTAAGAGCTCTGAAAACCCCTAAGAAAACCTTAAAAACATAAAAACTCATAAAAATTCGAAAAAATATAAAAAATGATAAAAATCCTAAGATAACACAAAAACTATGAAAACCCCTAAAAACCCTCAAAAATTCCTAAAAACCCTAAAAATCCATTATAATACTAAAACTCCATAAAAATCCCTAAAAATATAAAAAACATAAAAAAACCTGGAAAACCCATAATACAACCTTATAAACCTAAAAACACCTAAAAAGAAAAACCAAAAAATGCTAAAAACCATTCAACACGTAAAATACCCTAAAAACCCAAAAAACTACTTAAAACCAAAACACCACAAAAAATCCTTAAAAACCATAAAAACCCAATAAAAACTCCAAAACACCTCCATCCTGCTTAATTCATTATAAATCTCTAAAAACATTAAAAATTCTAAAGAAACCAAAAAACCAAAAAACCATTAAACAATAAAAACATTAAAAACCCAAAGAAACCCCAAAATCACTAAATAACCTAAAAACCATAAAAATATGAAAAGAGGCCTAAAAATATCTAATAACAAAAAAAACCCTAAGAAAACCTTAAAAAAATAAAAACGCATAAAATAAACCCAACAAAAAACCAAAAAACCCTAAAAATATGTAAAAACCATAAAAATCCTAATACGGCCTAAAATACCTAAAAATGTAAAACCCCCTAAAACCCCTAAGAAAACATTAAAAACTAAAAACACTTAAAACTCCTAAAAATCTAAAAACCCCCTAAAACTCTAAAAATTTCTAATAACCATAATAACCATAAAAACCGAGAAAAACATTAAAAAATACAAAAAACCCATAAAAACCCTAAAACCCAACTAAAAATCTTAAAAACCATTAAACCCATAAAAAAATTAAAAAATATCAAAAAACATAAAAACTATAAAAACTCAAAAAAAAACACTAAACCCCCCAAAAACCATAAATACCCAAAAATCCCTAAAAAATCCCTAAAAATCCAAAAAACTCTTTAAAATCCTAAAAAATCACTAAAAACACTAAAAACATAAAAAAACTATAAACCCTGAAAACTCTTATTAAAATCATAAAAACCTTGAAAAACATATAAACCTTAGAAACATAAAAAACGATAAAAACTCTACAAACCCAAAAGATCCTAAAACACATATAAACCATTAAACCCAAAAAAATCAATAAAAACCCTAAAACCGCTAAAAGATCTAATCCCCCTTTAAAACCCTAAAAATGTTAAAAAAACTCCAAAAACCATAAAATCCCTAAAAACTAAAAAAATGCTAAAACACAATGAAACCAAAACCCCCCTAAAACCCTCAATATCTCTAAAAACCCTAAAACTCATAAAGATCCTAAAACATCCCTAAGAAACCTAAAAACGTAAAAAACATAAAAATCCTAAAAATAATAGGAAATCATTAAAAATATAAAAAAACATAAAACCCCTAAAAACCTAAAAACATTAAAATCCCTTAAAACCCTAATATCCCTAAAAACCCTAAAACCCTTCAAAATCCATAAACCCCTAAAATATTATAAAACCCTAAAAATCACTCAAAATAACTAAAAACCCAAAACACCCAATAATCCCTATGAAAACCATAATAATAATAAAAAATTATTAAAACCCCTATAAACCTAAAAATCAAAAATTCCCTCAAAACCCTTAAAAGATCCTAAAAAACCCTAAAACTCCGAAAAATAATAAAACACCAAAAAAATTAAAAAACACTAAAATCGAATAAAACCCCACTAAATAGTCCAAAAACCCTATAAACCCCTAATAAAAGTTTAAAAACCTAAAAACAATCAAAATCTCTAAAATACCTAAAAACCTTAAAATACCTTAAAAACCTAAAAACCCAAACCCTCAAAATACCTAAAAAACCTAAAAACCCATAAAATCCTAAAAGACCACAAAAAATCCCTAAAAATTTAAAAAACTATAAATTCCTTGAAACAACCTAAGAACACCTTTAAAACTAAAATACACTTAAACCCTAAAAAAACCTAAAAATTCTAAAAACCATAAAACCCCTAAATACCCCTAAAAATATTAAGAACCCTAAAAACCATAAAAACCCATAAAATTATAAAAACACAAAAAATCTATTCAAACACTAAAAAACCACTAAAAACACTAAAACTCATTTATACACCTAAAAACATTAAAATAATATAAAAACCTTAAAACATAAAACAACTCAAAAAACCCCTTAAAACCCAAATATCCAAAAATCTCTAAAAACCCTAAGAACCCTCAAAATCCATAAAACCCCTGAAAAAAGAAAACCAAAAAAATCACTACGAACCCCTAAAAACATAAAAACCCTCAAAAAACTTAAGTACCCTATGAAAACAATAAAAACCTAAAAACACTAAAATCACGAAAAACCATAAAAACACTAAATAACATAAAATTTGAAAATAATTTAAAAAATATCAAAATCCTTAAAAACCCTAGAAACACATACAAAATCATAAAAAAATCCCTAAAAAACACTAAAAACATAAAAAAAATATCTAAAAAACCAAAAACAGTGTATGAAAAACATAAAAACCAAAAAAATGAAACCCCTAAAAATCATAAAACCATAAATACCCCTAAAATCTTAAAAAAACATAAAACCCATAAAACCCACTAAAAACTATAAAACCCCTTTAAACCACTAAAAATGTTTAAAAACTCTAAAAACCTTTAAAATCATAAAAAAACTCAAAAAACCCTAAAAACCCTAAAAACCCCATAATAACACAAAAACGCTCAAAATCCATAAAAATATTAAAAATCCTAAAAACCCTAAAAAGGTAAAAAACCGTAAATTTCTAAAAACCACTAAGAAAACCATAAAACCCTAAAAATACATAAAACCCCTAAAAACTAAAAATTTTAAAACTCTAAAAATCCTATAACACTCAAAATCTCTAAATAACCTAAAAACCCAAAACATCCTACAAAACCCAAAAAATAAGTAAAAACATAAAAAACCTAAAAACCCTGAATGGACCAACGAAAACCTTTAAAACATAATGACACTTGAAACCCCTAAAAACTACAAAAATTATAAAAACACAAAACCCCTAAAAATACCCAAAAAATCCTAAAAACCTACAACAATAAAAAATTATAAAAAACCCCTTAAAACGCGAAATATGACTAAAAATAATAACAATAATAAAAATCCAAAAAAATCATAAAAATTTCTAAAAAAGTAAAAAAAAACCATGGAAAACCCTCAGAAAACCTTTAAAACTTAAATACAAAAAAAACTCCTAAAACGATTGGGATGCAGATGTTGCTCTTAGACGGCTTCACGTTTCCTCAGCAGTGACAACGATTGGGGTTTCGACACCTTTCGCAGCCCTGCCCTTTAGTTCTTGAGGGGGGAGATGTTGGCGACATCGTACTTTAGCTGTGTTCTCTGAACGAAAGGCGGAAGTCATCAGTGGTTCTTCCTCGTTTCAGTTCTCAGAGTATCGATCTTGCGATGTAGAAGATGGGTCAACAGGGTCAAGGACCTCATCAGAAAAGGATGCAGTGGCCCGACCGAAGGGGGTGAGGGCATCATTGACGGATAGGGGCTCATTGACGGTTGGAGTTTGGTCTTCTTCGGCTGCTTCCTCCTAGGGTGTTTGGATTCTGCAGAGTCTGTTTTCAGTAGTAGGGAGACATGATGCTTTCATTCTCTTGGTCTTCTGTGATTCAGATGCTCGCAGATCTGAGGTCTGGAGTGCTTTGGTGGCAGTTTGGTTTTGCGATAGAGGATGCTGATTTTGGAAGACTTTTCATCGGTTTTTCTGTGGTGTGGGATCTCAGATCTTCTGGTCAATGATGTTCTCTGAATATGAAGGTCTGTTTTCCGGGTTCTTCAGCTTTGTTTTTGTTTCATGTTGTTGATGCGGGATGGTTTAATGTGTTCTACGATCAGAGTTATTTGTTAGTCTATGCTTTTCTGGAGTACCAAAGTGGCACTCTTGGTCATGTGTATGGCTGGATTGGTTGTGAGATGCTGCTTTTACTGGATGATGGATCTGATGTGCGAGATGGAGCGGTGTTTGGTGATCATGGGCTTGCTAAGCTGTGTCGCGTTCTGGCTTCTATGTTGGACTGTGGTTTTCTGGGTTATGGCGGTTTGGTTGTGAAGAGTTGTGGATGCTGGATTTTGGTGATGTTCAGTGGCGCTGGATGTATGTTTTTGTTTATGATACATGGTGTTAAATTCTTGAAGTTGACTGGATAGGAGGTGTTGATTTCTGTTTCTTAAGTTGTTGGGTGATGGCTGCTACTTGGATGGAATCTGATAAAAGTTCCTGGTGCTTGGTGTTCATTGTCGTTTTGATACGTGGTGGCGATGGTGATGACGCTGGTGGTTCTGTGATGCTGGTGGTGAATCTTCCTGACAAAGAGGTGATGGACGATGACTCTAGTGGTTCTGAAGCTACTGTTGTGATTAGGTCATTGTGTTTTTTGTCTTTTTTGATTTTTCTTTTTTTTGGGTATTTTGTGTCTTGGGTTGTAAGGGTTTTTCGGTTGTGGGTTAATTAACCCCTCCCCACCCTTATCTGTTGTTTTTTTTCATAAAAAATTTTGAGGGGGTCAGGAATCGCCTGGCCTCACTCCTCTTCTGCCCTAAAAATACCCAAAAAACCCCATAAACCCAAAAAAACCCCTAAAACCATAAAATACACTAAAAACCCATAAAAACGCTAAAAACTCTCTAAAAATTCTAAAAAATATTTAAACCCATTAAAATGAAAAAAAATACTAAAAACCCATAAAAACCTTAAAAAACTAAAATACCCTAAAATACCCCCAAAACCCCCCAAAATACTCGAAAACCCCTCAAATTCCCTAAAATGCCTAAAAACCCTAAAACCCCTAAAAACCGTAAAGATCCCTAATAATGTAAAAACTTGTAAAAACCTAGAAAACCCCTAATAAAACCAAAAAAAAAATAGAACATAAAATCCCTAAAAAAAATTAAAATTTCTAAAAACCCTAAAAACCCCTAAAAACCCTAAGAACACTAAAACCCCTCAAAATCCCTAAAACCCCAAAAAACCAAAAAAAAATACTAAAAGTACTAAATATCCCTAAAAACCTAAAAACCCCTAAAAACCCTAAAAACCCTATGAAAAACATAAAATCCTAAAAACACTTAAATCCTGTAAAACCTAAAAATGATAAACACCCTAAAAACCCTAAAAACACACTAAAACCCTAAAACTCCAAAAAACCATAAAACCCCTTAAATCCTTTTAAAACATTGAAACCCATAAAAATCATAAATACCTTATAAAACTATCAATTCCATTTAAACACATAAAAATATTAAAAACATAAAACCCCTTAAAAACCCAAAAAAAATAAATCCAAACCCCCGAAAATCACTAAAAACACTAGAAACCCATAAAAATCCAAAAAAATACTTAAAAATCAATAAAAATGTAAATACCCTGAAAACCCTTAAGAAAACCATAAAAACATAAAAACACTTAAAACCCCCCAAAAACCTAAAAATGATAAAAAAACATTAAAACCCTAAAAACCCTCAAAATCCCTAAAATCCCTGAAAACCACAAATTTCTTAAAAAACCTTCAAATTCACTAAAAATGTAAAAAAATAAAAACCCTGAAAACACTTATGTCCCCTATAAAATTTTAAAAACACTAAAAAACTTAAAAACCCAAAACCCCTAAAAACTACAAAACCCATAGAAACAGTAATACCCATAAAAACCAATAAAACCCTAATAACCACAAAAAACTATCAAAATAACTTTAAGCCTTTCAAATATTAAAAAAATATAAAAAACCATAAAATCCCTAAAAAACACAAAAATCCAAAAAAAAACACAAACCCCCTAAAACCCATACAAATCCTCAAAATCCCTAAAAACTACAAAAACCATAAAAATACTAAAAAAACCCAAAACATCCTAAAAATATAAAAACCATAAAACCCCTTAAAACCCATAAGAAAACCTTAAAAAAACACATAGAACCCCCCAAAGGAATTAAAAACAATAAAACCACTTGAAATCCCTGAAAACCGTAAAACCCACAATAATCCTAACAAATCACTAAAAAATACTAAATTTATTAAAAATCCTAAAACCTGAAAACCCCTAACAAAATATTAAAATCCTAAAAAAACATAAAACCCTAAAAACCTTAAAAAGGATAATAATCCTAAAAAACATAAGATGAACCTAAAAACCATAAAAATCCCCAAAAACCATAAATACCCCTAAAACCCATTAATACCGAAGAAATCCACTAAAAACTCAAAAAACTTCTTTAAACCCCAATAAATGATAAAATAATCTAAAACCATAAAACCCTAAAAAAAACCCAAAAAACCCAGAAAAACACAAAAAAAAACTAAAACCTATCAAAGTCCTCAAAAACCCTAAGAAATCGTAAAAATCATAAAAAGACCTAAAATTCTATGAAGCCTAAAAATCCTAAAAACCCAGAAAACCCTTAAGAATACCTGAACACCATAAAACACTTAAACCCTGCAAAAACAAAAATATACTAAAACCCTAAAAACCCATCATATCCCAAAAAACCCTAAACACCATAAAAATCTCTAAAACTATAAAAATCATAAAAAAGCCCTAAAATTTCCTAAAACATAAAATACCCTAAAAAACCTAAAAACCATAAGAAAACCTTAAAAATCAAAAAACACTTAAGACCCTTTAAACACCTTAAAAAACCATAAAATCCTAAAAACACTGAAGCTACTAAAAACCCTAAAAACACTAAAAACCCTTTAAACACCTTAAAAAGATAAAAAATTAAAAAACATTAAAAATCTTAAAAGCGCAAGAAAACTATAAAACCCAAAAAACCCAAAAAACCCACAAACCCTCAAAAACCCTAAAAACATACAAACCCAAATATCCCTAAAAATCCCTAAAAACCTAAAACACTAAAAATCCACTGAAAATCCACTAGTAAAAAAATAATTAAATAAAAACACTTAATACCCCTCAAAACATAAAAATTATAAAAACCCAAAAAATCCCTAAAATTTTAAATAACCTCATAAACCCTAAAAACCCTAAAAACCCATCAAAATCATAACAAATCCCTATAAATTACTAAAATGTAAAAACCCTATAATAATGGAAAACCTCTAAGAAATCCGTAGAAAATTAAAAGCACTTAAAAAACCTAAAAACCTAAAAATAATAATCCCTTTGATATATATTTATTTTTCCCTTTAAATAAATCTATAACTGTATAAAAACACTAAAAACCCTAAAAACACTAAAAAACCCTAAAAACCCTAAACACCCTAAAAAATATAAAAACCACTTAAATCATTAAAAACCCATAAACCCTAAAAACTAATAAAAACATAAAAGCTCGTTTAAACTAAAAATATTTTAAAACCCAATTAAAAAACATAAAACCCCTAAAAATAAAAAAATCTAAATTCTTAAAAACCATTAAAAACCAAAACCCCAAAAAACCCAAAAATCCCCCAAAAATCCCTAAAAATCTAAAAAACCCATAAAATTCCAAAAAATCTATAAAAAAATAAGCAAAACATAAAAACCTAAAAACAATTAAAACCCCTAAAACCTAAAAATGCTAAAACCCTAAAGAACTCTATAAACCATAAAACCCTAAAATCCTTAAAATCACAAAAAACCATTAAAATCCTAAAAAAACCCTAAAAATCCCTAAAATGTAAATAACCCAAAAAACACTAAAAAATCCCTAAGATAATGTTAAAACCAGAAAAAATATACAAACCCATAAAATCCTAAATAATGTTTTAAACCCTAAAAACCCCTAAAATTCCCTAAATACTCAAAAATAACATAAGAAACATAGAAACCCTAAATCCCCGAAAACCCCATAAAAACCCAAAAAAACGTCTAAAATATCTAAAACCCCATTAAACTCCCAAAAATGTTAAAAATATCTAAAAATAATAAAAACAAAAAAACCTCCAAAAAACGTACAAACCAGTAAAAACCCTTAACTCCCTTGAAAAATTAAATACACATAAAAATCATAAAAATCTTTAAAAATCCCTAAAACATAAAAAAAGAAAAACCCCTAAAAACCCTAAGAATACCTTATTAACTTAAAATTATTAAAACCCTAAAACCATAAAAATGATGAAAACCCATAAAACCATAAAATCACTATAAATATAAAAAACCTAAAAATAATTAAAAATCCCTAAAAATTCACAAAACCCTAAAAGACCTGAATAAGTCATTAAATACCAAAAAATTCATAAAACCCTAAAAACCATAAAAACGCCTATAAAGAACCAAAAAAAATTAAAAACCACTAAAAACCATAAAACCCCTAAAAATATGAAAAACCACAAAACCATTTAAAACACTAGAAATCTAATAAAAACTCTAAAAACCCTTTAAAACCATAAAATTTTAAAAAATATAAAAAATATTTAAAACCCTAAACAAATAAAAAATAACCCTAAAACTCAAAAAAACATTAAAAAAACTAAAAACCATAAAATACCCTAAAACTCTAAAAATCCCCAAAACCCATAAAAAAATATAAAATCCAAAAAAAGCCCTAAAAATCCATAAAAATGTAAAAAACCTAAAAACAATTTAAGTCCCAAAAAACCTCAAAAAAGATAAAAAAATAAAAATCCTGAAAATCCTTAAAAACCCTAGATACCATATATATACAAAAAAGGCCTAAAAATTCATAAAAATGTAAAAAACTATAAAAACCCCTTGAAATCATTAAAAACCTAAAACACTTAAAACCTTTAAAAAACCTTTAAAATGATAAAACCCTAGAAAACCCTAAAAACACCCTAAATCCCCTAAAACCCATAAATCCCCTGAAAACCATAAACCCCCCCCCCCAATCCATAAAAACCATAAAAACCCACCAACAACTATAAAACACCTTTAAACTCCTAAAATTTTTAAAAAACTCTTAAAAAAATTTAAACCCTAAAAAACTCAAAATCACCTAGATACCAAAAAATCTAAAAAACTATAAAATCTCTGGAACCCATAAAAAACCACAAAATCCCTAAAAACACTAAAAACTATAAAAATTACAAAAAACAACAAAAATACCTAAAAACAAAAAACCTATAAAACACTGAAACCCCTAGGAAAACCTAAAAACTCTAAAAAACCCTGAACTTGTAAATCCCTTAAAAACACCAAAAAACATAAAAACCCTAAACCCCAAAATACACGTAAAAATACTAAAAAATAATAAAACCTTAAAAATCCCTAAAAATACCTAAAAACATAAAAACCTTCAAATCCCTGGAAACCCCTAAGAAAACATTAAAAAAATTAAAACCCATAAAAATCTAAAAAACAATGAAACCCATAAACCCAATAAAAACTTTCAAAATCCCTAAAAACCCTTAAAATCAATAAATCACTAAAAATCACTAAAAATTCCAAAAAAATGTAGAAAACCCTGAACATCACTAAGAAAACCATAAAAACCTTAAAACACTTTAAACCCCTAAAACCCCTAAAAATGATAAAAATTCTAAAAACCACTCAAAGGTCGCTAAACCCCCTAAACATCTTATGTGAGGCATTCTAGGTAGCCTGATATTCACAGCGTAGGGTTGTAAATGAATTATATAGTTTGGGGCTAAGTGGACTATGATGGGTATTGATATAAGATGAAACTGGTTAATCAACATTATAAGTAATGTGAACAACTACTAATAAAACACACTCAAGGGAGGGATCTGTTGGAAAATCCAAATAATAATACACTTGGGATGAGGTATGAAATTGGGGGCTTTTTGATCTTAGATCACTAATCGTACTTCTAGATTGAAAATTTAATAATAAACATGAGAAATGGAAAAACTAGAACAATCCTTACACAATGCAGAGAAATAAATAATAATCTCTCTATTGAAATCTTGAATTCCTTACATATACCATAGGGGTGGTGATTTACAGCCAAGGCATGATACTATAGTCAAATGTCTAATACCCTAAATTCATAAAGGCTAAATCCAACTTTTCCCCTTAAAGTCAATAATGTAAATTCTAACAAAGTATTTTTTGGGAAAGTATCACATTTCATTCCACATATAGCCCACCAGATTTGACTGTGAGTATATAGTCAACCAGATTTAACTTTGGTGTCTATAGATTCCATTCTAGAATCTCAATGTGGGAATATACTCCAAAATTTATGCAACTATGTTGTATAACCATGAAACATCATGTTTGGGCATTAATAAGTGAGATAGTAGGAAAATTTTCTCCATCAATGTTAGGTGAGATCCATTGGTACATTAATGAAGTTAGATGGGTTCCCATTGGATCATTCAACCACTATAATCATTGTTTCATCATCGGGCCTATAAAATACAACTACTCCACCTGAGAAATTGACTTTGTGCCTTCAATATAGTCTAATAAACATCTCCATATTGAAATAATCCATCCTAAACTCTTCATCCTCTACACCCAAAAAAGGAGAATGATCAGAAACATTGAAAGTGGAACTTAAACCATACTCACTTGGAAAATCATTCTTGTAATCATTGTTGTTAATCCTCTCGAGAACTCAGAAAGGTATGTCACCTTGAGGAATGAGTTTTGATTTCCTCTTGCCGAGAAATATTTCCTTCTAAATATGAATCTAGTCTAAGTCACAGAGATAAAACAATAATTTCTTACGACTCCTATTTTCCAGATCAAAATATTTATGGATTATTCACTAGATATCTTTCCTTTCCTTTTCAGGGAGTTTCTTGATGAATTATACATGCCCTTTTGTGTCCATATTAGTTTATTCCTACATAATAAAGGTAAATATTTTAATAGTAGTAAGTGTTTAAGGACATAAACAATATAAAATGGAGAATATTGAGTAATGGAATGATTGGAACTGTTAAATGTGAATTCTACTTGTAGAAACACTCTAAAATATTTAGATTATTCTTACTATTTTCTATAAAAGGGAAGATGTTTTCTAATTCACCACCTCCATATTCTCATCTAATTGTAGATGAAAAGTAGTGGAGAAATGTAACATTGTTCCACATTTTCTCCACAAGGTATTTAAAAAGTATATGAGGAGTTTTTTTCTCTATATGGTGCAATGGTTATAGTCATTCCATGGAGTTTGAGTACTTACTAAAATAAAAGTGTTGCAATGTTAGTCGCATAATCTATTTTGAGAAAGGGAATAAAATGTGCCTCTTTAGAAAATTGATCCACCAAAACAAAAAATGGAAGTTCTCCCACTCTTTTTCCATAGTAACCCCATAATAAAGTCTATTGATACATCCTTCCATGTGATTTTGTTGATTGAGATAAAAATATATAATCCATGTGAATTTAGTTTATATTTGGATTTATGGAAAAAAATTCACTTTCCGATAAACTTTTCAATATCTATAGACATTATAGACTAATAAAGATGCTCGCTTCGAACTTATAAATTCTTTACAACACCAAAATTTCCCATTAACCCACTTTAATGGTACTCTGTTAGTAAAAGTAAACAGATAGAAAAATTGTGAATATAAATCTTATCAATCGGGAATAATTATCCATCAGGTAAATAAAACTTTTCCCAACTAATTCCATTTTAAAATGACCATAATGTTTACCAACAATGCTATCAGTTGAATATAAATTCTTAATGTTTTCAAAACTAAAGAGCATATAATCTAGTAAGGATAAAATGTAATATCTATTTGAAAGTGAATCATCCAAAATATTTTCTTTAATATTTTTATGATTAACAAAAAAAGTAAATTATTCAATGAATTCCAACCATCTATCAAGTATCTTATTTAGTATATGTTGGCTCCTAAGGTATTTAAGAGGCTCATGATAATAATGGATCACAAATTATTTAGGAAAATGATAATGTTTTCAGGTTTCTATTACACTAAATATTTCATACAACTCTTTATCACATATATCTTAGTTTAGTGTTGGTCTATTTAACTTCTCATTATATAAAGAAACGAGATTACCTCTTTCTATGAGTACTACACCTATTTCCATTCTGATTTCATCACATTTAATTTCAAAGGTCTTACCAATTTCTATAGTAGAAATCAGGGGAACATGGGTGAGTATCTCTTTGAGTTCTTATAAATCATTTTCTTTAGTTTTTCCATATTTTAAAGGAATGTTATTATTTTTCAACTCATTCAATGATGATTCTAGTGTGATAAATTCCTTCAAAAATTGCCTGTAGAAACTAGAAATCCCATGGAAACTTATTAGATTTCCAATGGAGGTGGGTTCATCCACTTCTAAATGGAATTAATCTACTCAATATCTACCTGAACTCCATCACCACTTACCAAAAATCCGTGGAAAAATCTTTATCTAGACAAAATTCACACTTTTTAACATTTTCAAAAAAATTTACTTTCTTAATTCCTCTAGGATATTTCTTAACTGATCTACATGTTATTGTAAAGTCCTAATATACAAAAAAACATAAAATAAACTACCACAAATTTTCCAATATATATACATAAAACATGATTCATTAACCTCATAAATGTGTTAGGTGCATTGGTAAGACCAAAGGGCATAACTAACTATTCATAAAGTCCATATTTTTACTTAAATTAAATTTTCCACTAATATCCTTATTTCATATAATATTATGGTATCCACTTATTAAATATATTTTTTAGAAAATAGTATAAAAATATAAATCAAGTATAATATCATCTTACCTAGGGATAGGATGATAATTCATAACTGTGATGTTATTGACGGCTCTGTGATCAATAAAAATTCTCTATTTTCCTTATTTCTTGTGCACTAGAAGATCCAGTATAGTATATGGACAAAGGCTCCCTCCAATATAGCCCACATAGAACATATCCAAAACTTTCAATTGAATTTTTTTTCTCGTCTAAGTTGGTGTGATATACATGCCAGTTTTGTAGTGATGCTTTGGGTATGAGTTCAATTTGATTCTTAATACCTCTAATGGGTGGAAAACTCGATGAAACATCTTCAAGAAACACATCATCAAATTCCTTCTACCGATAGTCAACAACATGAATCAAGTAATATATTTTGTTGTTAGTGTTAAACATCACCTCTTTGTATATAAGTAAGAAAATATTTTTCTGAGAAATCAAAGCTTCATTAACCTCACACTTTTTTTCCAACATCACACTTTTCTCCCCTATCTAATATTTCTTCCCTCTTGATTTTTATTTTCTTTCCATTTCATTTCTTATTTTATTTTCCATTTTTCTTTCATTCTCTTCTTTTTCGTTTTCACCATTTTTTTCCGCATCACTCATTTGTTTCTTTTCTCTAAAAATTTTTTCTTCTAAAAACATTTGGGGGACATGGGGTTGAGGGTTATAGGTCCCCCTTAGAGTATAAAAAATAGTGTAAATTCAAGAACCCATTATAAGCATCATGTTGATCATACTATCATGGTCGAACTAATATCAAGTGGCATTCCTTCGTATGAACATTATCTCACAATTACTCATCTTTGTATTTGTAGATGAAGAACAATACCTTCACCAATTTGGTAGCATTCATCTCTACACAATCATTCAACCACTAAATCCAATATGGGTGTTGATGCTTCAATGTTTTAATTCATAACTACTCAACCAACTTAATGATTGCTACATTATTGTAGCTTCCTCCCACAATAATAACACTACATAACATCCCATGGGTCATTAACTATGTATGGAAAATTTTATCTCTCTTCTAATTATCCCCAATGGTAATTTTTTCTTCTGAGTCATCTATTGGTGAAACGAATCTCAAAATCTTATGAAAATTCCCCACTATTAATTTTGGTTGATTCCTCCTCTTCCTCCTTTGATATCTCTCCATTAGTCTCCAATTATCCATACAGTTTGATGGCCATGGTGCAATGGGCATTGACTAGGAATGTGATGCATTACTTGACATTTTATACATAAAATATACCAATTCCTTGTGTGTTTAGTCTCAATAGTTGGTTTCTTAGGTGCATGAATTATGTTGTCACGTTTTCGATCAATCCCTTATTTTTTCTTTAATGGTTCTCTAATATCCATCCTTGAATTCTTCCATGGATTGAAAGGGGTAGTGGGTTTAATCATGTTTCTTCTTCTTTTTATTTGTCACTCAATCTTGGTGGCTTAGTGGATCATGTATTTTATCTCCTCATGTTGGTATATCTCCACTTGATCGAAAATATCCTAATTGAGCCCATGTAAAAACGGTGCCATGGTTGCCTCCAAATCCCCCTCAATGCTTACTCAAATCATGGAAATTTTCATCTCTTTATAATAATCAAAAACATTCTTACTCACTTGGGTGAGGCATTGAAGCTTGTTATGGAGATATTTATAAAATTTTGAGTTAAAAAACCATTTCCACAAGGAAAAGTTCATTTCATACTAATTGATGATGGGACATCATCTATATATGGCCCCTTTATTTTTCATTTGATCTCAACAAATTAAATAATAGTTATAAAATTCAATGGAATAAGGTTTGACTTTTTTCTCTTCAGAATATTCAAAGCATCAAAACACTTTTTCAATCCTCATCTCCCACTCCATGTATGTTTCACGATTAGTTGTTCCTTGAATAGAGGGAACCTTTACCATAATACCTCCATGTATGTCAAAATCAGGTGTTAAAATTTGGCCTTAAATAGGTTTTTGGAACCTCCTCATCCTTTATGGGACATGCTCAAAATCATTATCAAATTTATCCATTTCCTCCTCTATGATGCAGGGCGGTGTGGAGCTAGAGCGCACCATGGGTTATCACATATAATCCTCAGGCTTGGCTGATTATCTAGGTATTAAATCCTATCATGTATACATCCAACTTCCTGTCAAGATGCTTCTAGAAATAGTTCAACAATGAATTCTTTTAGAGTGTAGTAGATTCTGGTGTGGAAGATCTACTCCAACTTCATTTATTGCCAGAATGACCAATTCTCTTCCCATGATATTATTCTATGATATGTAACAAAAACATAAACACACACTAGGAGAATCACAGAAAATGATACACACACACACACTCAAATGTGATTATAGACACATACACAATATGTACACACTCGCACACAAAAATTTACACCATCAAGCACAAAAGGATAGACCCTCATGCACGTAAGATATACACACTCACGCACACAAGGATACACACTCACCAAAACAAGATATACACACTCATTCACACAAGGAAACACACTCACACACACAATATATACACACTCACACACACAAGGACACACACTCCCATGTATTTTTTCCCTATTTCTCTCTACACTCAACACTAATTAAAATCCATACCTCTAATGAAATATAATACCTTGTTTGGAGCGATTACATGACACCAATCCTTCTAAATAAATATTTTTTTGGTGAATGGTGAAACATAGAACATTTTAGTGTAAAGGGTTAAAAATTATAGAGGGTGGAAAATAAGGGAGAAAATATTAGTAAATGGTGGGAAATGGTGGATGGGTTGAATAAATTGGTTTTACCTTATTGTAATAGATAATAAAAATTAATAACAATATGAGTCAAATATGATATGCTGATGAATTGAAATTATGGATAAATTGATGTATGAAAATCGATAGTGCCAATAATGTAAATTAAGAAGAAGAATTAATTGTATCTACTTTATTTCTTTTTATTTTTATTTTAAAAATCTCCCCAAAATATTTTTTATTAGTTTCTTAAAGAAAAAGATGATGAATGGGGAGAAAGATGATTTTTTTAAATATCTGAATGAAAATTTGTTCTTAGTTTTTAAACGAAACAAATGATGAAGTGATAGAATTTTTTATCTATGTATAAAAAATCACATATAACGAATTAGATGTGAAAATAAGATGGAAGAATAATTGGATCGATGTAAAATATTTCAATATTTCAAAATACAAACTAATTACGGAGGTTTTCAAAGAAAAATGGGTATTTTTATTTTTTTGAATAGCTGGATAATATGGAATGATAACAAGGGAAAATGATATATGTGATAGAAAATGGATGATATATACCTACTGTGGCAATCAGATATCTGATACCAACTAATGTGAGATGCTCAAGGTGGATCGATCTTCATGAGACATGATTATAGATGAAGTAAGTGCTTTGGGTTCAAGTGGAAGATGATGGGTATGGAAAGTGGATGAAAGAAGTCAAACAAAACTATTTGTAGAATGGCTTACTACTAAGACAATAAAATCAATGGAGGGATGTGATGGAAAATCCATAGAACAACGCACTTCGGTTAATGCATGCAATTGGGGGCTTTGTGATCTTGGATCACCAATCTAACATTTAGAGTTACATGGAAAGAGTGAACAAGAGCATGGAGAAAAATCAGAAAAATACTCATATAATGGAGAGAAACGAAGAATAATCTTTTTATTACAACATTTAATGTCTTACTAGTTCCATGGGGGAGGATATTTATATCCAAGGGGTTATTCAATTGTCAAAGGTAAAATACCATAAAGTCATAAAGGCTAAACCTACCTTGTCCACTTAAATTCAAAAATATAAATCCTAAAAAAGAATTTTTTTAGAACATTAGAACATGTCTTTAAAAATATAGAATACTATATTTGACTTTGAGTACCTAGCCCACCAGATTTGAGTTTGGTGTCCAATGCCATTATAGAATATCCATGTTGGAAAGGATTCCAAAATTCATGAAACAATGTAGACCAAGTTTAAAACATCACATTTGGGATTTAATAAGTGAGATAATAGGCCCATTTTATCCATCCATGAATGGTGAGATCCTTTGGTCCTTTAATGATGTGATATGGTAACCCAATGTAGCATTCAATCTACTTAATCTCCATTGTGTTATCAGGCCTGGAAAATCCAATACCTCTACTTAAGAAATTGACTTGGTGTCTTCAACTTGTTTCCCATAAAACCCCTAAAACCTATAAAATCCCTTGAAAAACATAAAAACCTAAAAACCCCATAAAAAACCCTAAAACCACGAAAAACACTAAAAACCCTTTAAACCCCTAAAATGGTTAAAAACACTAAAAACCATTAAAAATCCTAAAATGAAAAAAACTCCAGAACCCCAAAAAATCACCAAAAACATTAAAACACCAAAACCCCCAAACCCCTAATAATCCCTAAAAACACTAAAAATAATAAAAACCTAAATAAGCAATAAAATTCCTAAAAACATAAAAACCACTAAAAACCTTGAAACCCCATAAGAAAAATATTAAGGCCAAAAAAACACATAAAAACCTTAAAAACCATAAAACGCTAAAAACCCAAAACACTAAAACACTAAAAACCTACATAAACCCTCAAAATCATTAAAAACCCTAAAACCATTACAATCCAAAAAAAAATCATAAAAATTTAAAAAACCACAAAAACACATAAAAAATCAAAGAAAACCTTAAAACCCTAAAAACACATAAACCCCATAAAAACCTAAAAATAGTTGAAAACCCTACAACCCTAAAAACCCTAAAACCCAAAAAAAACCTTAAAAACCAAAAAGACCCTAAATACCCTAAAAACACACTAAAAACACTAAAACTCATTTGAACCCCCATGAAAAAGTAAAAAACCCTAATAAACCTTAAAACCCTTTAAATATGTAAAAACCCAAAAAACCATCAAAATCCTAAACATCATAAAATTATATAAAAACCTAAAAATCCCTAAAAAAATAAAAAAATTAAAGACTATAAAACCCCTAATAAAAAATTAAAAACCTAAAAACACTTAACCCCCCTAGAAACCAACAAATTCTAAAAACCCTTTAAAAGACCCTAAAAACCCTAAAAACCACAAAAAATTGTAATAAAACTTTAAACCCATAAAAATGTTAAAAATTGATAAAAACCATCAAAACCCTAAAAACTCAAAAAATCTAAAAAAACAAAAAAAATAATTAAACACCTAAAAATACTTAACCCCCCCCCCAGAAAAATCCATAAAAATCCTAAAATGTATAGAAAACCTAAAAATCCATAAAAACATAAAAAAATCCAAAAAACCCAAAAAACCACTATAAAAACTTAAAAACCATAAAACATGGAAAACCTCTATGAACCTAAAAACACTTAAATTCCTAAGAACACTAAAAATCCTAAAAAAACCTAAAACCCTCAAAATCCCCAAAACCCCATAAAATTCATAAAAATCCCAAAAAATCCTGAAAAACTTAAAAACCTAAAATCCTCTAAAAACTCATAAGAAAACCTTTAAACCCTTAATAAGACCTTAAAAACATAAAATTGGGTAAAACCCATAAAAATATAAAAACATTAAAAAACATAAAAACACTTAAAATACTAAAAAAACTCTAAAAACCCCTAAAAACATATAAAACTAAAAACCCATAAACCCATAAACCCACTAAAAACTCTAAAATCCCTTTAAAACCATAAAATTTTAAAAACTCTTAAAAAATCCCCAAAAATACAAGAAAAAACTAAAACCTAAAAAACCATAAAAAATCCTTAAAACCCTCAACATCAAAAAAAACCTAAAAACCAAAAAATTCACTAAAATCCATAAAAATGTACAAATCCCAAAAAACCCTAATAAAACCCTAAAAACCTAAAAACACTTAAAAAACATAAAAAATTCTGAGAACCCTAAATGACCTTAAATACCCTAAAAATCCCCAGAACCCCAAAAAATCCAAAAAATCCAAAAAATCCATAAAAATACCTAAAACCCTAAAAACCTTGAAAACCCCTAAGGAAACCTAAAAAACACTTAAAACCCATAAAAACCTAAAAATGATAAAAACAAAAAAACCCTCTAAGACCCCTAAACACACTAAAAACACTAAATATTCCCAAAAAAACTAAAAATCCATAAAAATCCAAAAAAGAACTAAAAATCCATAAAAATGTTGAAAAACTAGAAAAACCATAAAAAACATGAAAACCATAAAAACAATTCAAACCTCTAAAATGCTAAAAACCCTAAAAACTCTAAAGAGATACTAAAAATCCTATAATCCCCCCAAAACCATAAAAACCATAAAAAACCTAAAAACCCTAAAATGAAATAAAAACTATGAAAACGCGTTAAACCCTTAAAAAGCTGTAAAACACTAAAAACCATTAAAAACCCTAAAAACTCAGAAAAACCACTAAAATACTAAAAACACCAAACTCCAAAATATTCTTAAAACCCCTAAAAATCATAAAAATCCAAAAACTCCCAAAAAATTAAAATCCCGAGAAACTCTTAAGAAAAATTTGACTACCTAAAATAATAAAACCCCCAAAAAAACAAAAAAAACCCAAAAAACACTAAAAACCCTCAAACACGAAAATCCCCCCAAACACAAAAAAAACCCTCTAAATACCTAAAAACCATAAAAATAAATAAAAATACAAAAAACAACATAAGAATACCTAAAATGAAAAATCCCAAAAAACCATTAATAAAACAGTAAAAACCTAAAAACACATAGAACCAATAAAACCCAAAAAAAACTGTAAAAACTCTAAAATCCAAAAAGACCCAAAAAAAACCTAAAAACCATTAAAACCCCTAAAAATATTTAAAATCCTACAAACCCACTAAAAAATTCCAAAATCCTTTTAAACCCCTAAAAATATTTAAAAACATTAAAAAATATTAAAAGCTGCAAAAAACTCAAAAAACCTAAAAAACCCAAAAAGACATATACCCCCTAAAAACCCTAAAACCCTTAAAATCGTAAAAATTCCTAGAAATTCCAAAAAACCATAAAAATTATAAAAATCCCTAGATATCCATAAAAACATAAAAACCCCCTAAAAACCCAAAAAAAACCCTAAGAAAACAATAAAACACCCAAAACACTAATACCCCCTAAAAACTGTAAAAAAATTTACAAACCAAAAAATCCCTCAAAGTACCTAAAACCCTAAAACACATAAAAATCCTCAAAACCATGAAAAAACCTAAAAACATAAAAACACCTAAAACCCCCTAATAAAAAATTTAGAACCTAAATAATGAAGGACCCGTAAAAAAACATCAAATGGCACTTCAAATCTAAAACCCGCGTAAAACATTAAAAACCCTTTAAACCAATAAAACCCAAAAAACCACTAAAAAAATTAAAAACCCTTTAAGCCCAAAAAACATCCAAAACTGAAAAATGATGAAAACCATACAACTCTAAAAATAAACTAAAAACCTTTAAAAGCCATAAAAAAATTAAAACCCCTAAAACCCTAAAAACCATATGAAATCACTAAAAACCCTAAAATCATGAAATCCATAAAACACATGAAAACCCCTAAAAACCTTAAAACCCATAAAGACCCTAAAACCATTTGAGAACCCTCAAAATCCCAAAAAACACTACAGACCCATAAAAATCCTAAAAAATGCATAAAACCCCAAAAAACCATAAAAACCTAAGAATTCGGAAAACCCCTATGAAAACCTCAAAAACCTTAAAACACTAAAACCCCTAAAATCCTCAAAATGGTAAAACCCACAAAAACCTGTAAATATATCTAAAATCCCTAAAAACAAAAAAAAACTAAAAACCTTCATAACCCCATAAAATCCATAAAAACTACTAAAAACTCAAAAACCATATAAACTAATAATAATGTTAGATGTCTCCAAAATCCTTAAAACACTAAAAAACTACAAAATACCTAAAAACCCAAACAAAATAGAAAAAACCAAAAAACCCTTAAAACCCCTAAAGACCCAAAAAAATCACTAAAAACCCTAAAAACTATTGAAATCTAAAAAAAAATCCCAAAAAAAATACATAAAAATGTAAAAACCATAAAATCCTGGAAAACCCTTAAGAAAACCTTAAAAAACTAAAATAAATAAAATCCTAAAAAACACTAAAAACCCTAAAAACCCTAAAATTACTAAAAACCCATACAAATCTGAAAAATCCTTAAAAGAACCTAAAAAAGAAAACTCCCCAAAAATTACCAAAAAATAATAAGAAACCCATAAAACCATAAAAACACTTAAAACCTATAAGAGACATAAAAATGATAAAAATCCTAATAACCCTTAAAAATTCCCTAAAATACCCAAAAAAAACCCCTAAAACCATAAAAATAATAAAACCCCTTAAAACCCATAAAATCACACTAAAAATGTAAAAACCCATTAAACACCTAAATCCATTAAAGACACTAAAAAATTTTAAATTACCTAAAAAAATACATCCCAAAAAACCCAAAAATTCATAAAAAACCAAGAAACAACAAAAACCCCCAAAAAAATCAAAATCCCTAAAAACTAAAAAAATAGAAAACCTAAACAATCCATAAAAATCCCTAAAAGCATAAACCCATAAATACCTAGGAAAAAGAAAACCATAAAAATAAAAAAAACTATTAAAACCTTTTAAAACTAGAAAAAATACAGAAAATATAAAACACATAAAAACCCAAAACACCCCAAAATACCAAAAAAACCAAAAAAATCCTAAATATACTTAAAACCCCATAAAACGTAAAAACTACTAAAAACCCTAAAAAACCTAAGAAAAAAAACCTAAAAAGACATAAAATCCCAAAAAAACCTAAAAAACACTAAAAACCCTGACAAGTCCTAAAACCCCATAAATTCCCTAAACCCCCTAAAAACCTTAATAATCCTAACAATTATTAGATATAAAAACAAACTTAAAAAACCCTAAAACCTTTAAAAATCCCTAATAGAAACTTAAAAACCTAAAAACACATAAAACACATGGAAATCCTAAAAACACTAAAAACCTTAAAATCATAAAACCCACTAACAACATTAAAAACCCTTAAAATCCTAGAAAACCATAAAACCCTAAACCAAAAAAAAACACAAAAAACTCATCAAAAACTGAAAATGTTAAAAAAATATAGAATACCATAAAACCACTAAAAAACTCAAAAAAAACCCTAAGACCCCCAAAAAATCATAAAAACCCTACCACCCCCCAAATACCAAAACCACTAAAAATAATAAAAATCGTAAAAAATCCCTAAAAATTCTTACAAAAACTAAAAAACCCTGAAATCCACTAAGAAAACATTAAAAAATTAAAATCGCTTCAAATTCCTAAAAACCAAAAATACTATAAAAACCCTAAAAACCCTAAAATTAACCAAAAACTGCAAAAATACTAAAACACATAAAAATCCTAAAAAATTAGAAAAATCACTTAAAACAGAAAAACTCCTAAAACACTAAAAACCCTTAAGAAAACATTCAAATCCTAAAAATACTTAAATCCCATACAAATATAAAAAATCACAAAAACACCCTTAAAACCATAAAAATATAAAAAACCATTAAACCCACAAAAAATATTTAAAACCCATAAAAACGTAAAACCAATATAAAACTATAAAACCCCTTCAAACCCCTAAAATGATATAAAACTATAATAAACATTAAAACCCCTAAAATCTAAAAAAAACTCTAAAATCCAAATTATTATAAACCCCCTAAAAAATCCTAAAACCCCTCAAAAAACTCATAATCTCTAAAAATCATAAAAAACCCATTAAAATACAAAAAAATACCCAAATACACCAAAACACGTAAAAAACACCTAAACCCCTAAAAACCCTAAGAAAAACCTTATAAACCTAAAAACACATAAAACTCCAAAAACCCTTAAAATGTTCACAAACTTAAAATATCCTAAAACCCTAAAAACCCCTAAAGACCCTCAAAATCCCAAAAAAAAACTTGAAAACCCATAAAAATCCTAAAAACCCCAAAAATTCCCTAAAAAACCTTAAGAACCTTGAAAACCCCTATGAAAACATTAAAAACAATTAAACATATAAAACTATAAATAAAACCTAAATCCCCTAAAACCATAAAACCCATAAAACCACTAAATACCATAAAACATCACTAAAAAATATAAAAACAATTTAAACCCCAAAAAATGTTAAAAAAACTCTAAAAACCATTAAACCCTAGAAAACACTAAAAAACCTAAAAACCTTAAAAACCCTAAATAACGTTAAAACCCTATATACCCTAAATAATCTCTAATATCCTTAAAAACCATAAAACCAAAAAACCCCCAATGAAAACCTTAAAACACTAAAAACAAATAAAACCCGTAGAAAACCTAAAAAATTATAAAAACCCTAAAGACCCTTAATAGAAACAAAAATAATCCCTAAAACCATAAAACACTTAAAAATCCTAAAAATACCTAAAAATGATTAAAAACATAATAAAAACTAAGAACCATAGAAAACCCTAAAAAAGCCTTCAATACCTAAAAAAACATAAACCCTTAAAACCCTTAAAATTCTAAATACCCCCAAAACACTAAAAATACCTAAAACCCATAACAACCAAAAACTCCTAAAACCCTAAAAATTTATAAAATCCACAAAAAACCAAAAAAACCACTATAAAATATAAAACCCATTAAAAACCCAAAATGTTAAAAAACATTAGAAACCTTGAAACCCTAAAAACTCAAAAAAAAACTCTAAAATCAAAAAAATTCCAAAAAATCCAAAAACACTGAAAATCCCTAAAAATCAAAAAAAAACCCAAAGGGTCTTAAAAAACCTAAATATTCCTAAAATCATAATTACTCTAAAACACGTGAAAAACCATAAGAAATTATTAAAAATATAAAACAAATAAAACCCCTAAAAACTTAAAAATACTAAAAACACTAAAATTCCAAAAATAACCCAAAACACCCACAAAATATCTAAAATAACTAAAAAATAGTACCAGTCCTAAAAAAATCTCTTAAAATACCAATAAATATAAAAACCCTTAAAACCCTGAATAATCTAAGAAAATATAAAAACCTAAAATAACTTAAAACCCCTAGAAAATGTAAAAAAATGCTACAAACCCTAAAATCCCTACAGACACTAAAAACCCTATGACCCCCTCAAAACCATAAAAACTCATAAAAACATTAAAAATATTAAAACCCCATAAAAACACTAAAACTCACAAAAAACACAAAAAAACCCCTATAAACCCCTAAAAATCTTAAAACACTAAATTTTTTTAAAATCATAGAAAATATCTAAAAAATATAAAAACCAAAAAAAACATGGAAAACCAAAAAAGTCCTAAAAACCCACAAAATCCATAAACACCCTAAAAAATATAAAATCATAAAAAATCCTTAAAAATCCCCAAAAACATAAAAACCAATAGAAACCCTAAAAACCCCTAAGTAAACATAAAAAACCTAAGATCTATTAAAACCCACAAAAACCAAAAAAAAATAAAGGTCATAAAAATCCATAAAAACCCTAAAAACCCCTAAAACAATAAAAATCCATAAAACCCAGAGAGAACATTAAAATACAAAAAAATCCCTAAAAATTTAAAAAACCTTAAAACCCTAAAAAACTAAGAAAACCCTAAAAAACTAAGAAAACCCTAAAAACCAAAAAACACTTAGAACCCCTATAAACATAAAAATTCTAAATCCCAAAAAATAATAAAAAACATAAAAACCTACAAAATCTCTAAAAACCCTAAAAACACAGAAAAATCCAAAAAAATCCCTAAAATCCATAAAAATTTAAAAACCCCAAAACCCTAAAAAATCCCAAGAAAACCAAAAGACTCTTAAAACCCAATATAACATAAAAACTATAAAATACCATAAAAACTGGAAAACCATAAAAATAGTTAAAATTCTTTAAAATCCTAAAATTTATTAAAAACCTGAAAAATACCAAAACTATAAAAATCTCTTAACACCCAAAAAACGTTGAAAAACTCAAAAAACTCTAAAAAACTCTTAAAACCCCTAAGAACTCAAAAAAACCATAAAAACCAAAAAAATAAATAAAAACTCTAAAAAATACTAAAATGTCATAATCCCTAAAACCAATAAAAATCCAATAAAATTTCTAAAAATATAAACACACCCCTGAAAATCATAAAAATCCCTAAGAAACCCTTAAAAACAAAAAACACCAAAACCCCCTAAAAACCAAAAAAATACTAAAAACACTAAAACCATAAAAAACATTTATAACCCTCAAAATCCCTAAAAACCCAAGAAACATAAAAATACGAAAGAGTCCATTAAAATCCCTAAAAACTCAACGCTCCCAAAAATCCCTAAATAACCTAAAGAAAACCTTAAAAACCTAAAAACACTTAAAACCCCTAAAAACAAAAAAAACTAAAAACCCTAGAAACCACTTAAATGACCGTAAAATCCATAAAAACTATAAAAACGATAAATTCCCAAAAATACTTTAAAAAACCCTTAATCCCATAAAAACCCTAAAAAAAATTAAAATCACTAAAAATCCATTAGACCCATAAAATGGAAAAAATATCTAAAAAACATTAAAACCCATAAAAGCTAAAAAAACAAAAATACACAAAAAAACCATAAAACCACTAAAAACCCTTAACCCCCTCAAAATCTCTAATGTCATGACCTGTCCCCCGGGGCCTGTGCTGTGACTACCCCAGGCCTGCCTTCCATAGGCTAGGGGCTGGTGACTAGCACCAAAGACATAATTCCCTATATCTGGGAAGGCATTGCCTTTATAACTATAAAAACACACAATAGATCACACAACTGGATACAAAACACTATGTAAAACTATATAACAAGAGAGTGATGAAAAGTAAAGGAGCCATAAATACAATCCCAACTATAAAGTACAAGTACAACTAAATCGGGGGAAACAGCTGAAAGGTGGAAAGAAGCTCATGGATCGTCCACTACGGATCCTACCTAAAGGGTAGGTACAAATAGCCTCCCTAGCACTCCACGTTCGTCCATCTCCTCTGGGTACCATCACTCTGTGTGGTCCAGCTCAGGGTACCATCCAGTCCTGGTACACTCAGCCTCAGTCAGCATTGTTCGTCATCTGTAACCAACATAACGAGGTATGGGCATAGCCCGTGCAGGGGTGAGTATAACGATACTCAGTAGGGACCCCAATACCCTCAAGGTCTCACAAAATCCAACAAGGATAAAACAAAAAGTATGAAATCAACAGAAAACCCTACTTAGGTATATGCCCATACATATACCAAATTTATCAAGTAATCAATCTAAATCCTGAGGTAAACAAAAAGGTTACTAACTCAGCTCAACTAGAATTTTTATTCATATTATTGAAACAAAAGATACTAGATAAATCCTCCTCTGTCAAGTACATTGGTCCTACTACGACACTATGGCGCTTCCCACTAAACATGGACTACTGAGGTACTCCTCCTTTCCAGGACTGTGGGTCTTCTGTGTCACCAAGGCACTCCCCACTGTGGGTCTGCCGCATCACCATGGCGCTCCCACTCGTAGCCTGCTAAGGTACTCCTCCTGTTGAGTACCGCGGTTCTACCGAGAAACCAAGGTGCTCCCCATTGTGGGTCTTCCGCGACACAAAGGAACTCCCCACTAGGCTAGTCGAGTCACTCTGATTTGAAACGGTCAGCAGTCGTCCGGTCTCAGCCTACTACTAGGTCTTCGCACTCTTCTCGCTTGTCTCTGGGAGGATCCACTCCATGATCTACTTGTTGATACTCCTACTGTCACGAAGTCCCATGAATAAGTATCTCAAAGGTCTGCCATGTCATAGGGGTCTCAACGCAACAGACGGCGCCTCAATCGAATGCTCGGTATGTGACTTATTAACCTTTTAGTCTCGGGGGCCCAGTTGGATTCGTGCACGATCCAACCTGACCGTAACTCAACTATACCCCAAACTCTAGTGGGGTAAACTCAAAGGTAGCGTCACCCTCCAAGATTACCAGTGCCGCTGATGGTTTATCAAACAGACATCTGGTACCAAAGATATGGACAAAAGAAAGTAAAGGGGCGGTAGTGGGCTCGGATCCGGTCCGACCCGGTCGGACCGACCCGACCCAACCTGGTCTGGGCCGACCACGTTTGGGTCGACCCAGTCAGACCTGTTGGGTTCAGCCCGACCTGCTGGGCCCATCCCAGCGGGCCGCGTGGGCGGTTCGGTCCGGAGCGCCATGAGGGTGCGACTCGACCTCTCAGCCCAGATGGCCAAGATCGGTTCGGCTAGCACTGTGAGGGGTGTCGCTCGGGAGGCATGGTGTGTCCAGGGCATGCGGATTGCGCGGGTCGCGCGGGCCGGCGCGGTTCGGTCGGGTGCTCGGGAGGCGACCAGGCAAGGCGCGGCCAGGCCGGGATGCGGCCGGGCGGGGCGCCAGGCAGGACGACGGGTGGCCAGGGGGGCACCAGGTAGGCTGGCGGGCGGACGGGCGTGGCGCCAGGTGGGCCGACGTGCAGCGGGGCCGGGAGACAGCCGGGCAGGGCGCCTGGCAGGCCGGCAGGCGGCCAAGCAGGGTGAGGCCAGACTGGGAGGCAGTTGGGCAGGGCGTCTGGGGGGCCGGCGGGTGGCCGGGCAGGGTGCTAGGCAGGTCGGCGGGTGGACGGGCAGGCTGGAAGGGCGCATGCCGACTCTAAAAAGCGGATAGGATCTGCGAGCAGCGCGACCGGCGGGGCTCGGTCGGGGCCGGTTTGGCCGGTGGCGGTGTGGGTCATCGCAAGGGAAGTGCAGATCACAGAGGTCGCAGGTAGCACATTCTTTGTCTTCACCACCTTCATCGCCTCATTGCTTCATCACCATGTCGTAGAATATCAAAAAATAGATAGATGGAGGGAGCCCAACCATGTTAGTTTGGCCCGTACCCTCTGCGATTAGGGTGATAACAATCGGTTCATCACGGTAGGAGAACGATGAACAACAACTCACCCATCAAAGGAAACTTATCCTCATTCTTCGTTTTAAAAGAAAAGAATAACATGACACATAAAAGAAAAAAACCCTTACCTTGATCGTTGGTTGTCGACGGAGTCACAGGGAAGAAGACGGAGGAGATCGTCATTCATCGTGTCTGCCACACACTTTCAATCTCAAGCTTGTGGGTCGGCTCATTGACGACGATGGGGAGGGAAGGTCGGTTTGAGACGTCCCACATCGGTAGAATCTCCGAGGAAGAAGTCGAAGAAGTTCAGCGTTCTTCATAGTCGAAGGCGTTATTTGTTGGGATCATTCTCCCAATAATCCTACTCTCAAAGCTTCCACAAAAATGAATAATGCCAACCAAAATAATAATAGATTGTGTTAATCTATTATTTAATTTGTTGGCACAAAATTCAAAATGGCGAATTAATTAACTTTTCTCCCCCTTAATTAATGTGGAGGATTTGGCACCATTAAATTAGGGTAGTTGGCACCAATAAAGCAGGGGGTGTGGAGATACTCTCACTCATTAATGGGGGGAGTTGAGAGGTTTTCCTCTCCAAACATTAATAGGGGTCGGGTGGTCGCCACCCCTATTATTCAGATTGGGAAGTTATGTTGTCTGGGGTGGTCCCCACCACATTAACCCCACATGGTAGGTTCAGGTGTTGTGGTCCCCACCACCATAACCTCTCATGGGAGGTTATGGCCTAGTGGTCCCCACTTCCAACCTCCATAAGGGGGTTATAGATCTAGTGGAACCCACCTCCAAACACCGACATGGTGGCTCAAAAAAAATAAAGTGAAGCTCACTTTATTTTATTATTTTCCACGAAAACCCAAAAACTAAATTTTATTCTCGAACCACTGTCGTTGAAGTGAAAGTTCTATTAAGAGAAAAGCGGCGTTGTGAGTTCAACGGTGTCCTCAAATTTCAATTCCAAGCACCGGTTCAAAAGATATAAAAACTTTCTCATACATTTACAGAACTTACCTGAACAAAACTTTTGAAATTGATTCCAAGCACACTGGGCCTCGGAATCACACACTGCCAGTTTTCACGGACTCATAAAATTCCCATTTATTTATGAAAAAAGTTTCCATAGAAATTCTGGGTCTTTACATTCTCCCCCCCTCAGGACTTTACATCTCCATAAGCTACAACTCAAACTAAGGGAACAAATGAGTGTACTAAGAACGCATCTGAGCCTCCCGCTCCCATGTGTTATCCTAGAGGTTCCTGTGCTACCAGCAAATGTGCATCAAAGGTAGAGACCATCTACATAGGACCCAATCCTATCGATCCTCAATCTCCAATAGAAGCTCTGTGAAAGTTTCCCCATTGTCGATGTCTAGATCTCCATGGTCAATGATGTGGGAAGGGTGGTGCACGTATCTCCTCAGCTGTGATACGTTGAAGGCTTCATGCACCTGGTGAAACTAAGTCGGAAGAGCTATGCGGTAAGCTATCTTCCCACCTCTGCTAAGGTCCTGAAAAGGTCCGATTAATCTTGGATATAACTTACTGCCTCGACTAAATCTCCGTAGTCCTCATCGAGGTGAGACCTATAAAAAGTCGTGGTCGCCATACTCGAATTCCAATGGTCTCCATCTCCTATCAGCATATGACTTCTGTCTGATCTGTGCAGTTTTCATCCACTCCTGGATGATCTGCACCTTCTCTGTGGTAGCCCGTACCATCTCTAGTCCCACTAGTGCTGACTCCCCAGGGTCAGTCCAGCACAAGGGTGATCTGCAAGGTCTCCCGTATAAAACATCAAATTTTTCCATCCCTATGGTGGAGTGATAGATGTTGTTGTATAAAAACTCCACCAATGGTAAGTGATCCTCCCTGCTGCGACCAAATTCAAGGACACAAGCACGCAACATGTTCTATACGGTCTGAATGGTCTACTTAGTCTGGCCATCAATTTGACGATGGAAGGTGGTTCTCAGATGAAGTTGCGTCGCGAAAACCTCCTACAACCCCTTCCATAGCCGAGAAGTAAGCCGTGCATCACGTTCGGAGACAATAGAAGAAGGTACTCCATGTAGTCTCACAATATCCTGCACATAGGGGCATCCCATGATCTCTACTGAACCATGCTCTCTGATTGGTAGGAAGTAAGCTGACTTGGTGAGTCGATCAACGATCACCCAAATTGAGTCGTGACCCCTGGATGTACGTGGAAGTCCTGTCACGAAGTCCATGGATATCCCATCCCACTTCCACTCTGGGACCTCTAAAGGCTGAACCATGCCTTCTGGTACCTGGTACTCCGCCTTCACTTGCTGACAAGTGAGGCATCGATCGATAGAATCCACTACTGACTTCTTCATACCTGGCCACTAGTGCTGTTGTCGAAGGTCCTGGAACATATTCCCCACTTCTGGATTTAATGCTAAAGGGAATGTGTGGAACTCCCTCAACACTTCCTCTTGAAGTGACACCGGTATCATAGTATGTCCTCTGAAGAGGGTGACATGCTCCCCACCTTCAGAAAATCCTTCAGGTGCCTGCCCTGTGGATATCTGAGCATGTCATGTCTCACAGTCAGTGTCCCCATGTTGTGCCTCCATTACTTGCTGATGATGTGGGGGAGTGATTGTAAGGGACTGAAGGAATGATTCTCCATCTCTATCCACAAAGGATATCTACAAAGTGGCCAACTACTCTGTCGCCTCACCTAGCAGATGTATACCGGATCTTCTACTGAGTGCATCTCCTATAACATTCCCCTTTCCAAAAGTATACACAATCTCGAATTCATAGTCCTAGTGAAACTCAAGCCATTGCCACTGTCTTAGGTTCAGTTCCTTCTGAAAGAAGATATACCTAAGAATCTTGTGATCAGAGTACAAGGTAAAATTTTACCCCATCAGATAGTGTTGCCACATCTTCAAGGCAAAGACCACTACTTCTAACTCCAGGACATGGGTAGCGTAGTTCTTCTTATGTTGTCTCAGCTTCCGAGAACCATACGCGATCACTGCTCGTTCCTGCATCAGGACACACCTGAGTCCGGTCCCTGATGCGTCACAGTAGACTACGTACCCTACGCCTTCCTCTAGAAGCCTCATGATAGGGGCACTAGTCAGCCTCAGCCTAAACTTATGAAAGCTCTGCTGGAATCTCTCTAACCACACGTAGGGTTTCCCTTTCTTCATCAAAGCTGACAGTGGTGCTGCAACTCTGGAGAAGTCTGGAACGAATCTCCGGTAGTAACCAGCCAAACCCAGGAAACTTCGTACCTCCATCACACTCATGGGTGGTTTATAAGCAAGTACCACCTCAATCTTTACTGGAACCACTGCAACTCCAGCCTTTGAGATGACGTGTCCCTAGAAGTGAACCTCTCGGATCCAAAACTAGAACTTCGAGAGCTTATCATAAATTTGGTGCTCACGAAGTGTGTCCAGTACTACCTATAAATGGTAGGCATGATCCTCCTCAGTAGGTGAGTATATCAGAATTTCACCAATGAAGACTATGAAAAAGTGATCGAGGTATGGCTGGAAGATCCTGTTCGTGAGTCCCATGAACACTGGTGTAGATATCGAGACAGTCCTGGGGTACAGATCAATATAGAATTCCACCTCTCTGTAAGAGGTAGTCCTGGAACATCGTTAGGGAAAACATCTGTGTACTGGTCCACCACTACAGGATAGCTCGGACTCTCCACATCAACTACTCTGAGGGTAAGGAAGGCCAAATAATGAGTGATCGACTGCACCCTCCTCCGAGTAAGTCTGTCCTATGCTGCAAGGGCTCCCTTCTCACTGGTGAAGGTAAAATTGGTCCCATCCGTGCGGACACACTGCACTTTCCACCTAATATAGTCGATCTGAGCATGGACTATAGATAACCATTCCATACCCAAGATTAAGGTTTAAGGCCTTGACGTTGCTACTAGGAGATTCCTGCCGAAGATCTCACCTCCTATAGTAACCTCACATTGCCGGTACTAGTATATAATCATTGAGAATTCTCCCGTAAGAGTCTCTAGCCGTAAGGATCAAGCCAACAGATCCTTCGGAAACTCCGAGCTTCGAAGGATGGCGGTGGAAATGAACGAGTGACTGGCACCTGTTTCTATAAAAAGAGCAGATAAGGTGGAGTAGACATAGATAGTACCTTGAATCATCTCTGAAGCTCCATGATCGTAAGCCTCAACTTCCTAGAGATGAACTCTCCCATGTCCACCTGTTCATTATGGTCGCGGTGGACCTACTGGTGCTAGCGGTGGTAACACCTCAAAATGTCGTCCACCATCAGCTGCATGGCCAACTCCTCTGCCACATCTGCCTACTCCCTGCAGATTGCCTCGATAGAATCTCTGTCTCTGCTAGGTCGGTCATTCAACAGCCTGTTGATCATCCGAATGGTGAGTCGGACAGTCACGAGCCATTTGACCCTACCCGCCGTATGCGTAACACTGCCCACTCCTGGTATGTCTGGCTCTGTCTCCAGTGCCCCGCACAACCGATCCTGAGTCATGCGGTCGTCCACCTATGGAAACCTCAAAATCCTAAACAACACGTAGCAACCATAATACCATAAAAATCCCTAAAACCCCTAAAAGATCATAAAATCTTAAAATAGCCCTAAAAATCCCTAAAATCCTGAAATCCTTTAAGGAAACCTTAAAATCATAAACAACACGTTGCAACCATAATACCATAAAAACAGTAAAAATCGTAAAAAAAACCCCCACAAACCCCTCAAAATCCCTAAAACCCCAAAAGATGATAAAAATCCTCAAAAATAAATAAAAACCCCTAAAATAGTAAAAAACCTTAAAACCCCTTAAAACCCCTAAGAAAACCATTAAAACTAAAAAAATTAAACCTATAAAAACCTAAAAAATGCTAAACCCTAAAAAACCCAAAAAGCCAAAACCCCCCAAAAAGTATAAATACTTTAAAAACCCCAAAAAACCTAAAACCACTAAAACCACTAAAACCCTTTAAATTGGTAAAAAAATTATAAATTGTAAAACCCTTTAAACCCATCAAACTAATAAATCCTAAAACCAAAAATCCATAAAAACCCTAAAAACAATAATAACCCCTAAAAACCCTCAAAATTCCTAAAAACCCTAAAATACCATAAGAATACTAAATAAGTCCACAAATCCATAAAAATACAAAAAACATAAAATACTTGAAGAACCTAAGAACACCTTAAAACCCAAAAACTACATGAAACCCCTAAAAACCTAAAAAAAGATAAAAATCCAAAAAAATCGTACAGACCCTAAAAACCCTCAAATACCCCCAAATTCTTAAAACCCCCAAATAACATAAAAATCATAAAAATCTCAAAAAACCCTAAAAACATAAAATAGTCTTAAATCCCTAAGAAAACTTTAAATACCTAAAAACACTTAAACCCCTGAAATTATTAAAAATGTAAAAACCATAAAACCCCCAAAAATATAAGAATCCATAAAACCCTTAAAACCCTTAAAACCATAAAAACCCCATAAAACCCATAAAAATACAAAAAAAAACCTAAAAACATTTTAAACTTCAAAAAACATAAAAATACTCTAAAAAACCATAAAACACTAAAAAATAAAAAAAACCCAAAAAACACATAAAAACCATAAGACCCCTAAAAACACTACAACCCCTTAAAATACCTATAAAACCTAAAAACCATAAAACCAAAAATATACCTAAAAATACCTATGAACCTGAAAACCCTTAAAACCCCTAAGAACATCTTAAAAACCTAAGAATGATTCAACCCCCAAAAAACCTAAAAATGCTAAAAACCATTCAAAATACTAAAAACCATCCTAATCCCTAAAAACCCTAAAACCCATAAAAAACATTAAAAAATACATAAAAATCAATAAAAATGTAAAACTATAAAAACTCTAATAGACCCAAATACAACCTTCATAACCTAAAATCACTTAAAACCCCTAAAAACATAAAGACGCTAAAAACCATAGAAGACGTTAAATACCCTAAAACCATATAAATACCTAAAACCTTAAAAACTGTAAAAACCAATAAATCCCTTAAAATCCCACTAAAAACTATAAAAACCCTTTAAATCCCTAAAAATATTAAAACACACTAAAAAACGTTAAAACCTAAAAAATTCAAATCCCCCCAAAACCATAAAAACTCGAAAACCCCTAAAAACCTAAAAAAATCCTCAAAATCCATTAAAACAAGAAAATTCCTAAAAAACATAAAAACTGTAAAAATGTAAAAAAACCCAAAAATCCTGAAATAATCTAAGAAAATAATAAAAATGTAAAAACATATAAAATCCCTGAAAACCAAAAAAATTATAAACACCCAAAAAATCGTAAAACCACTAAACAAAGAAACACCCCGAAAAACATTAGAAAAACCATAAAACCCAATAAACCCCTTGAAACCCACTAAAATCTCTAAAAACAATTTTATCCCCAAGAAAAAATAAAAATATTAAAAACTCTTAAAAAATCCTAAAAAACAAAAAAACCATAAAAACTTTAAAAAAATAAAAACACATAAAACCCAAAAAACTGAAAACATAATAAAAAAGCACTATAAACCCTAAAAATATTAAAAACCATTAAAACCCAATGAAACCAAAACACACCAAAAAACCAAAAATACCTAAAAATGTTAAAAACCCTAAAGAACACCTCAAAATCCCGAAAAACACTAAAAACCATAAATGTACTAAAAAATCCCTAAAATCCTTAAAAACATAAAAAACCTAAAATCCCGGAAACCCCAAATAAAACCACAAAAACATAAAAAACATAAACTCCCTAAAAATCAATGAAACTCATAAAACCATAAAAAAACCCTAAAAACCATAAAATCCCTAAAAAAATTGAAAAACCATAAAAACCTTAAAAGACCATAAAACCCCTAAAAACCAATAAAAACATTAAAAACTCGAAAAACCCATAAAAACTAAAAAACTAAAAAAAACTAAATACCAAAAATACCAAAAAAAATACCCTAAAACCCTAAAAACCGCTAAAATGCCTAAAACCCCTAAAACCCATAAAAAACCTAAAACCCTAAAAATACCTTATATGGATAAAAACCCAAAATATCCTATGAATGCCACAAAATCATAAAAAACACTTAAAACAACTAAAAAATAAATAATGAAAAAATCCTAAAAACCCTAAAAATATTTAAAAACCTTAAAAATTCCCTAAAACCCCCCAAAATTCATAAAAATCCTAAAAAACACTAAAAATTCCCCAAAACATAAAAAATAATAAATAACCCTAATAACCCCTAAGAAAAACATAAAACCCATAAAAAACCTAAAACCCCCCAAAACCCCCTAAAACCCGCTAAAACCCCTAAAAACCCTAAAAACTATAAAAACCATTAAAACCAATAAGAAACCTAAAAACCATAAAAACTGTAAATACATTAAAAACTCTAAAAACAATTTAAATGAAAAAAATGTTACAAAACTGTAAAAACAGTAAAACCCCAAAAAAATCAAAAAAACTCCAAAAACGTAAAAACCTATAAAAATAAATTAAAAACACCAAACCCCCCAAACTCTCAAAACCCAAAAAACCGATAAAAATACATAAAAAGAAATAATAATCTATACCTAAGAAAAATTCCTTCAAACCCTAAAACCCCTTAAAAACCTTAAAAAACAAAAACACTTAAAATACCTAAAAACGTAAAAATGTTAAAAACCCAAAGAAAACCCTAAGACCTTAAAAAATTCTAAAAACCAATAAAATTAAAAAAAACCCTAAAAACCATAAAAATCCTGAAAAATAGCTAAAAACCCCAAAAACATAAAAAACGAAAATATCATAAGACAATATTAGAAACATAAAAACTCTTAAAACCCCCGAAAAAATAAAAAACTCTAAAAACCCAAAAAACATTAAAAATCCTAAAAACTCTATAAACCATAAAAACCATAAAAACGTTAAAAACACATGAAATACCATAAAAATATAAAACCCACAAAAACAAAAAAACCTTTTAATCCTTTAAAAAGGTTGAAAAACTCCAAAAAAACCATTAAAATGAAAAAAACTAAAAAACACTGAAATCCCAAAAAAAACCATGAAGACCATAAAACCCCGGAAAACCCAAAAAACAGTCAAAAAAACCCCAAAACCCATCAAAATAATAAAAAATCCCAAAAAAAATAAAAATTTAAAAAATCCAAAAAACCCTAAAATACCCTAAGAAGATCTTAAAAATATAAAAACACTTTAAACCACCAGAAACCAAAAAAATGCTAAAACCCCAAAAACCCAAAAAAACCATGAAACACCTCAAAATCCCTAAAATCCCTAAGAAACAAAAAAATCATAAAAAGTCACTAAAATCCCTAAATGTAAAAACCTAACAAACATCAAAACCTAATAAAACCATAAAAACCAAAAAATTCATAAAACCCGTAAAAAAATGAAAAACACTAAAAAATTTAATAGGCCATAAAACCCCTAAATCCCTCTAAAAAGTATAATCCCCTAAAAACTATAAAAACCCTGGAAAACCCAAAAACAAAACCCTAAAATATCACTTAAAACTCTAAAAACCCTTCAAATCCCTAAAAGTGTTAAAAAAATCTAAAAAGCCATAAAACCCAAAAAAAACTCAAAAACACCCTAAAAACCCTAAAAACCTAAAAACTCCAAAAACCCCTCAAAATCACTGAAAATTATAAAACCCATTTAAATCCTAAAAAATTTCTAAAAATACCAAAAAGTATAAAACACCCAAAAATCTTTGAAAATCCCTACGAAAACCCTAAAAACTTAAAAATACTTAAAACCCTTAAAAATATATAAAATACAAAAAACTATAAAAACCACTATAAAAAAAATCCCTAAAAACAATATAACACATAAAAAACCTAAAAACTATAAAAACTATAAAAACCCTTGAAAACAATGAAATGTTAAAAACACTAAAAACCCATAAAAAATCAAAAAAACCCTAAAACCCCAGAAGACCATAAATAACCTAAAAACAATCAATATCCCAAAAAAACCCATAAAAACCGATAAATCCCAATAAGAATCCTAAAAATACCCTAAAATCCCTAAAAATATAAAAAACCCTAAAAACCTTGAAAAATCCTAAAAACTTTTAGAAATATAAAAACCCTGAAAACCCCTAAGAAAACTATAAAACCCTAAAAACACTTAAAAACCCCAAAAAAATTTCTAAATACCATTAAAATAACATAAAAAAAATAAAACCCCTTAAAACCCATAAAAACCATTGGTTCGAATTGTTTCTATGGGAGGGGACCAACACGCCAAACGGTCGCTCTCACGGAGGGCTGAGCTCTGCTCAATCGCTAAGGTCGGGTATATCGGTCTTCGTTTCGAAATGCCCAAAGGTTCCATATCCAACGATCCGTGGACCTGCTTTCCAAAGGCATATGTTCACTGAGCGATTCGGCCAACGATGCTTAAGAACTCACATTGGTGGAGAGGATGGGATGTTGGGCTCATCGCACCCTTTTGGGGGGAATTATTGCCTGTTCTGGGACTCTCTTATAGATTTAATATGTGATCATATGTTCACAAATCTTTGGTTTATCCCCAAGCATAGTATCCACAGATTACTCCTGGTTGGAAATGGTCAGCGGAATGCAAGGATTCAGAATCATTTAGGTCTGAGGTTTACCATCCCTCATTTAATTAATGACTCTGGGGAGTTTGGGCTCATTGAGACGACAATAATTTGAAGCCTCATAACTGGGCACTCTGAAGTTTATTTTCGTCTAAGGGGGACAGATAATGACTTTGAGTGTTTGGATCGAACCCGTGATACGGGCTTCCTACGTATCCTCATGAGAGGAATCAGAATCCATGTAGTTTGGTTCCACTTTATGGGACACATCACCTTTTTAGGTCGTACGATAAGGATCCAACCGTATAGTTTAATGTCTTGTGGAAAGGACATCTGGAAGAGAGATGCCCGGTCAGAGTCAGTGCGGGACTTACGCTGAAGCGGCCCAGAAGGCCCAATGGAAGTGATTTCCTAGGTCTAGAGATGGTCCTGTGGGAGTATAAGGACATGGTTTGATGGAGACGGATGTGTATCAGACTTAGATATCGGGCTTGCACCTCAGGAAGGCTTCATACGTATCCCTGTAGGTCAGGAATCGAAGTCCACGTAGTTCTTGGAAGATGAGGTCTTACACGTGAGAGTTGCCTGTTGCTGTGATTGAACCTCAAGGAGGCGTCCTACGTACCCTGTTTAGGAGACAGGGATCAAACCCACGTAGTTTGTTCTGAGGGGAATGATTGGGACGTACACAAGGTTAGTGGTCCATTGTTGGGATTGATCCTCGAGGAGGCATCCTACGTCCCCTGTTTAGGAAATAGGGATCCAAACCCACGTAGTTTATTATGAGCACCGTCGTTGTGCAGATGTCGTGACCATCACAAATCCTTAAGCCCATGTGATTCATGCTCGGTGTGAGAAATAAGAGAATGCAACAGGCATGGAAAACCTCGCACATTCATCCTACCGAGGGAAGGGGAGAAAGACGACGAGCGGAGGAAAAGGTCGGGACCACTGGAATCTCCTTCCCCCTGATGTTTGAGGAAGGTAGAAGTCGCGCAACGGAGCAATGAGCCTTCTGTGATGAGAGGGGAAGGGCCATTGGTTTCCGGCAAGGATGGTGTGGGGATTACTCCAGGAGGGATGCCCAGCCTCTCCCAGGAGAGGGGAGATGTGCTCACCACTGACGCTCGTCAAAAGGAAACGCGAGCGGGGTCCCTCAATCCTGACGAGTGGAGAGGCAGAAATGGGTCTCTCGGGCTTGGAACCAGCACTACCGAGGGGATGTGAACCCGGGAGTGTTTTGGGAACCCTCTCAATGGCCAGAGAAATCCATTTTATCTCGCCTACCATGGGTATGTGAAATCAAAGCAGCGCACTGATGCTCCTGGTGATTGCATCATACGGATCGGGTGGCTTCGGTAGAGTCCTTGGCTTAGGGCCGATGAATAGACCACTGAAGGGATTGTGAAGGATCAGGACGGATTGGAAGGATTTTATCTCAATCGAGGAATGGGAACACCAAAGGGGTTGGCGGGCCATATGGGTGTATGAGGAGTGGTGCCTTTCACGTAGGGGGTGCTACTTGGCTGGAGAAGCCATCCGCGTACTAGTGTGGTGTGCGGACTGATAGGTATCCCTCATACCAGGATGGTACACGACTTCAGTTTTGGCCCTCATACTAGGTTGGTACGCGGAGGGGTCCGCACAAACAATGGAAACAAGGGGCGATTCCTGTCAGGGGTTCGTTAGTCAGGGCTTTGCTTGCGTAGGAGGGTGTTACGCAGTGCATCAGATCGAAAAAGGGGCATAGACTCCCAAGTCCGTAGGGAGTACATCTGTGGAGGGGCCATGGATCACAGTCTTCTATTTTTTTTAAGTTCACGGTTCACCAATTTGTTATGGTTTTTTTGTTCCTTATTAATTCGTTTCCAGTTTCATACCTGTTCTGGTTCGCGAATTGGAACTTCACTGTTTTCGAAATTATAAGCTCCTTCCTCCGAAATCCTTCCACCCGAATATGATTGATCCCTTTCTTCTCCCCCTCGATATACTTTTATAGAGGGGTTAAAGAGATGTATTTGTGGTCATACAGCACATTTTTTGGAGTCCCATGACCGGAAACCCAGTTTACGAATGACTTGGTAAATCTGCGACTCACGGGGGGGGCATTGAATGCACCTTCCCCGCGAACCAAACTAGTTCAAGGAGTGCTTCACAGCTGCGCAAGGCTCCATCTCCATTCCAAGAATGACAATGCATGCGGTCTGAGCTGGTTGACGCGGTGCGTGGCTAGGGTGGTTCGTGAGGGTGGACCGGCCTAGCGCCCATCCTTCTTTGCACCCACAAAGGGTTCCCGTCTCTGTCCCGTGAATGATAGTGCACGCAGTCTGAGCCGGTTGACGTGCTTCATGGCTGGGGCATTTTTTGACGGTGGACCGGCCTGGCACCCATCCTTCTTTGTGCCCGCTGAGGGTTCTCGCACTAATTTCGCGGACGATGCTGGTCCACAGAGGGGGAAGCTTGTTGAACCGATGGCGTACCATCACTGTTGGACATGTACACGGACCGATCGATCCTTTCCCAATTTCTTGGGTGTTCTTCATATTTTTTCTCAGTTCTTTGAAAGAAATTGGGTAGAATCCTTTCCCAAATTAATGGGGTTCCCATTCTCCTTTTTGGATTTTTCAGGACCCTACAAATACCCCCCATCGGAATGGGGTCCGATTGGAATGAAGAGGAGACTATTCCAATGTAGAGTGGTCCTGAAATTTGGATAGTTTGTGGTAGAGGAGTGGACCTGGTAGGAGACCATGCCTATAAATACGGTGGGGAATTCCCTTGTCTTTTACTGGATTCTTCGCAAAAATAGAGCTCTATTTTCGTCTCTGCGTGCTCTCCTCCTTCGCGAAACTTCTCATCCGCGAACCGGCTTCCATTTCCATGAACTGTTCCTCATTCGCGCTGGCATTTATCCACAGACCAATCTACCAGCCATGAACTAAAACATTTAATCAATTTAAAAAGTAAGTCACGAAGGGCCGCGTAGGGAATTTTCTACATGGTTTCGGATGGTCCGTGAACTGAAATAATCCTGACTTTGAATAATTCTGAAGTCTTCTGAACTTAAACATTTTAATCCAGTGTTGAGATTACACGGAGCAGCCTGGTTCGTAGCTTTCTGGCCAACACTCCGTGGGCCAGAGTATTGTGGACTTCCTTCGCATAGGTCTGGTTCACGGGATGCCGTCATCACGAACTAGCCTATGAGGCCAGCCCAGAGATTTCTTCATGAAGGCTCCTCGGCGGAGTCCTTTTCCAAATACTTGGTGTTTTGTCCAAATTTTATTATTTTGGACTAACCAGTTTTATGGTTTCCATGATGCAGGAAGAAAATATGGTTCCTCCTCGTCTTGTGGTTAGGCCTACTGCCGAGCCTCTTCTGATTGGTGATCAACGCTTAAAGGATGTGGTCAGATCTGTTCTGGATGGATCCCACCACACTCAACTGTACCCCCTCCTCCCAAATTTGTTGTCTGATTCACAGCAAGAGTACCCCTTTTTCAATAGCCTTCTAACCTACGAGTTTGGTTTATTGTCCGATACTCTGATTTCAGTGCCACCTCATGACAACAATCCCGCAGCGTGGATATTTACCAGTATTATCCCTCGAGTTGTGATATCCGCTAGTGGGTGGCCTACCCCAAGGGATACAACTTCCGGATCTGTGATGAATCACCTTCCCATGTCCCCGACAGGATAAAAATTTCAGTAGGAGGGGGCAATTCACTATTTTCTGAAGCATTTCCGGCAATGCTATGGTAAACAACAAAAGTTTCTAGTCAGTGGACCAGGACCTCCGACCCGGAGGGGCGTTTAAGTCATCGGATTGGGGGTGGCCCTTCTGGGTTCGCTAGAGCTGTGTGGAGTTGGAAGCAGAATTGTGAGTCGTAGGTCTATATGAAGCTGCCTGGGTGTCCCAGAATTACACCCATCGGCCCCACGCCCTTGCCATGTAGCTTATGAGCCGTTGGAGTCCAGATACCAACACATTCCATCTGGTCTATGGGGATGTGGGCATCAGTCTTTGGGATGTCTTACAGATTTCAGGAGTCCCAATTGTTGGAGGCATGTACGATTAATTCTTTCCTCCCCCTTATGTCTGGAATAATGAAGAGAGAACTCCTCCTTTGGTGAAGCAGCTCATCGATCAGGCCTAGAAGTATTCAAAGGATATATCTCTGAAATAGGTTGTCCAGTATCGTGAATAGATCAAATCTTTTTCCAGAGAGTGCAAGTCCATGGTTCTTCCACACATGCCCACTTCCTGTCCTTTGATTGAATCCTGAAGGCACATGGGCAGCTATTGGATGATCATGGAGGAGGGCCAGTTCAATAGCTAGGGTTGGGAAGTTGTGCCAGATGTTGATCGACTTCTCCTTCTGGCGACATTTCTGGCCATGTTCTTGAGTGGATTGTTATTGCCCGTACACGAGACTGGTGGCGTGTGGGTCTCAACTTTTGTTATGGTGGCACAGCTGGCCACCAACAACGTCATAAAATTGGTCATCCCAGTACTAGATAGGATTTATCAGTTTCATGGTAATATTATCGAGGAGAATTGTCCAAACTGGGTAGCCGACCCCTTTCAAATCCTCTGGGGATGGCTGAAAGCGCATATTAAGAACTGATATACTTTCATCAACCCCTTTTAGATTCTGGGTACTGTATTCTAACCGTATTTACAATTGACCAGCGAGGTTATGCTCGAGGAGTGGCTGACCCAAGAGAAGGATGGAAAATGTACAGATCAAAGAATGTATCTACTGTCAAGCTGGATCTCGAGCTACAATCATTTCAATTTCTGACCATATCCCTCCCCGACTAGTGCAATCACGAATTCCATATCAGAGGAATTTAGAAAGCGGGGGTACCTCTTTTCCCTATGAGAGGGTATCTTGGTGGCTCATATCATCGGGGAACTGATCTGTGAGGGGTATGCGCCTTGCCGATTCAGACGTCAATTTGACTGCGTCCACGAATTGTGTCCTCCTACTCTCAATGGTGCCTGTGGGAACCTCTATCTAATGGTGGCCAGACAATTGTGGCTAATGTTCACCCGGGAGGATACTGACTATGAGATTATAGCCCCCGCTCTTTTAGACTCCATTCCTTTCTTATCCAAAAGATATGCCGATTTCTAGGTGCAATCGTACTAGAATGGCCAGTTAGGGTTGTGGGTGCCCACTATCTTGAGTCCTAAGCCATCGAAGAGCAAGAGGAAGCAGAAGGGGGACAATGCTCCAACCAGGCTGGAAACGGTTCTCCACAACCCTGCTGGTCTCGTGCTTCCTGGGAAGATCTTAATGGACAGAGGTGTATCCTCACATGCCCTCGAAGCCGCCCAGAGAGATTTGTCCATTCCTGCTAATGATGCCTTCCTGATGGCCTAGGGCCAATGGGATAAATTCAAAGGCTAGTCATCCTTTTGTAGCCAGTACCCCTGTTCTTTGTGGTAGCATCTCCAGGAATCAAAAATGGCTTTTGACGGGCTGGGCTACATATCTGCTCATGTTGACATTCTTTATGATGTGGACCCGGAGAGGGCCAATCGGTATCTCCGAGACCTCGAGGCTTACGTTCATGCACACCAGGGTTATGCGGTGTTGAATCATCAAGTCCAGGCCATGCTGTGATTGGTGACTAATGAGGAGGAGGAAGAGAGTGATCACTCTTCAAGGGGTGATGATTTCAGTGGTTCCCCTGCTATGGTTGAGGAAAGGAAATTTCTCCTCCTTCCCATGAGGTCCCGCCCATAGGTAGCTCCAGAGAGTTCTAGGGAGGCGGTCAGATCTGGAAAACAAAAACGGCTATCGGTGCCTCCACCATCCCCTACCGCTGCCCGACCGTCTCAGGTCGATCCCCCCGGCTAGTTGTTCCTATTACGGCCGCATTTCTAGATGTGTGGATGATTTAGTATGACCTAAGTGTCAGTGGATCAGATAAAGAGATTTGGGCGTTACTCCAAACAAGCTCTCTCGAGCTTCCGGGTATTGGGACTATCTTCACTCTGCCTCACTTGCTGTTGGAAGAGGATCTGGAAGAAATAGTCACCTCATTGAAGGAGATGGATGAATACGTGAATTCACTCTGAAACCAGATTTATGGGTCTAATTGGGTGTCCAAGATGATAAAACATCCCGAATCATCCGATCCGTAAGAAGAGGTTTCCCTGCTCGTTCGTTCCAGCTTTCATCCTCCTTTACTATGAAGGTTCTAATGTTTCATCCCTTTATGCAGGGTGTCGAGGAATCCCAGGGGGAAATTCCTTCCCTGGAGTATACTCCCTATGGTACCGTAGCAGGCGAACATGAAACTTCGACTACGGGGGTCATCGAGGAGGGGTCTCCTGGTGCAGCTGAGCACATGGAAGCGACCATCGCGGATCTAACTAGGGTCATTCCTCCTCCAGCTCCTCCCAGCGTTCCGAGCAGAGAATTGTACCCTAGGTAGATCTAGAGACGTTGGCAGGTGTCCCGATTATCAGAACGTCTAAGACAGGGGACGTCAGGTAATCATGATTCCTGTTTCCTCAATTACCAATTTACATTGTCTGATTCTGCCAGTTATTACCTGTTTTGGTGCTACGGTGTTGGGCCAATTGGAGACCTGGACGTGGCTTCCCAAGTGGTCATACCTTCTTCCCATTTATTACCTGAGGGACCCCCTACATCCATACCTAAGCGTGACGAGATGGCAGGCCCTGCTGAAGGGGCTGGTGATACAGAAACTTTCCTTCTGTCTTCATCAATCATAGATATATCAAAGGAGGAACAGCTAGGAGACGAGACTCCAATTGATCACACAACCTCTATAATTGCAGGGGAGGATGGGGCGCCCGTGATTACTGAGGAGGCCCCAGATCTGATGGGGTTAGCTACCTCAGACCGGATGGATCCCACGGTGATAGTGGAAGAGCCTGTTATCAGGCCAGTTTTCGGAAACCCAGAGCATGCCATCATTCTGTTTACCGGGGGAGTAATTTCACCAAGCTTTATCTCTGTAGACGACCGCTTGGGGACAGCTTTGGGAGTTTCTATGCTTGGGTGTGGCCTTAGGTCCTGGACACCTCTAGGGATTCCCAGGACTCCCTTAACTCTTGAATATGTAACGTCTTCCTCGAGCGGTTGTGGCAGCGTAGAGCTTGAGGGCACTCACGCCTTGATGATCATGGTTAAGCTTCTCAATCTCTTTCCACTAACTCCTTTCTCCTTCCTTTTCTAATTAGGGATACTTATCTGTCTTATCGAATTTTAGGCATTAGTACCATGACCTTCGGAACTGGAAATTGTGTCGTTGGATCCAATCATGCCCGTGACCACAACCACCGGGGGTGAAGTTTCTGCGATGTCGGAGTTCGCGGGTGAAGCCGCATCGGGTCCCTCCTTGGTGATATTCATCCCAGAGTATGTATCTTCATCCGAGAGTGACTCCGAGCCTGATCAACGAGTCCTTTCCAGTCTTCGACCTTCTCTCCAAAGGGCATGGGAGAAAATTTGGATGTTGATTTCTCAGATACCCTTAGTCGAGATGACAACCAAATTGCCAAAGCTACGCAATCTGTTTATGCTGATGGGATTCGACAGCTGTTGGAACCAAAAATATTGGACCCACAGGGAAGAAGGAAAAGAAGCCCGTGTGTTGCCTCGTGAAGCCCCGACGTGGAGCTCCCACGAGAAATGCAGCCGCTGCGAAGCCCTAGAGGCGGTAAATCTCCACGAACGCCCTGACGTTCGTGAGGCCGCCACGAAGCCCCACAGGTGGTAAAGCTCCGTGAACGCCCTGACGTTTGCGAGCCCACCGCAAAGTCCTAGAGGCGGTAATGCTATGTGAACTCCCTGACGTTCGCGATCCTGCCGCGAAGCCCCGGAGGCGGTAACGCTCCGCGAACGCCCTGAACTTCGCGTGGCCACCACGAAGCCCCAGAGGCAGTAAAACTCCACAAGCCCTTTGACGTTCGCGACCCGCCGCAGAGCAGAGGAGGAGGTAACCCTCTGCGATCCCGGTTGATGTTCGTGACCCGCTGCGAAGCAACCGCAGCCCCTTCATGCCACATGAGCTCTGCTTTGTGGCACCCCTTGCCTATAAATACCGGGATCCCCCTGAGGCTAGGGATTGACAATACGACCGTTCGGCTTCTCAGCTCCCGAATCATGAAGCACCCTTCTCCCCGGGAAACATGAGCTCCGCAAGGTATTTTTGCTTCGAGAGATTCCTTCGCCTTGTCTCATCTTGAGCCTGTCTTCCGAGAGGGATTCCCTTCGCGAAGCCTAAGGGAATTTGCGAAGGAAGGGGATCCCCAAGGGGACCTGGGCAGCCGCGGAGCCTTCATGATTCACAAAACACCCATCTGGTACAAGTGATCCTTATGCCAATGCAGGATCACTGTACTTCACGATGCACATTGCTGAACGGCACCTTGCTTCGCGAGGCACTCCTATTTCGCTAGGCTATGCTCCGAGAACACCCTTCTACTTCTCGAAGCACCTCCCACTCTCCCATTTTCCCCATGCTAAGGCCATGGCACTCCACTTCGCGAAGCACACCCCTTCGCAATTTTCTTCCACTACGCAGAGCAATCGAGTCCTACAAGGCCCCTACCTGTGGACCCCTCTGCTTGGAAATTCCTCTTCCTGTGCGACCCTCCAGGTTTTCATGATGTGGTTTCAAAGTCCCATGGACAACACCACTAATAGCGTTTCTTCGCCTAATGCTTATTTGCATAGGCATGCTAACGACTATTGCTTCTTCACATAGCCACGCTAACGTGGACCCCTCGATGGTTCGCTCTGTGACCCCCCTTTACCTCGGATTTGTTGGTACCTTCCCTCCCACAAGGGGATGAGGGTACCAGTTATGTAAGTCCTAGCAGTGCGGAGTAGACCCACCTCGTCCAAGCTGCAAGACGTTAAACTGCCAAACACTTCTTCCTCAACACATGACGTTAAACTGCGACCTGACCCCATGCCTCACACACAGGTTCCCCCCTGCTCGGACATTCTTTACGATGCTCGTCTCCACGGGAATGGAATCACCCTCACATGGGATGATATCCTCCTTCTCAGAGTAGCGTATGTCTATAGGGGAAGGGAAACGACCTTGGTATAAGCCCCCAGGCCTCTCTTGCAGAAGGTATCACCCATGCACCTCCGTACTTCCCCACTGCCAAGGCCAGGGGAGGGCGTAATTGGGAACGAGGAACCTTCCATCTTTGGTCCAAAATTCCACTCCTTCTGCGCTTTTCCGCACCTTGGGCCTCCATCCTGGAGTAAGCCCCAGCACTATGGGTTGCCTAACGCGTAAGCCCCTCTTAATTTCCCATGGACGCACCCTTCGTGACGTGATCATCAGGTCTCTGCTGCCTCTTGTTTCTCACACCAAGTATGACTCAAGTGGGGTTAAAGTAAGCATCGACCATGGAAATTCCCTATCCGGAATGATGTTAAACTGTATCCCTCGTCCACCATGACATTAAACTGCACACCAGAACTACGTGGTCTTTGATCTGTGCTAAGGCATGGTACGTAGGAAGCTTCCATGAGGTTCAATCCCACCGCCCATCGTTTATTCATGTCAGGGTTCACTCTCATCCTACATGAAGTTAAACTGCATTTCGGCCCAGCGGTAAGCCGTTGTGACCAACCTGAACTACGAAGACTTTGATCCATGATAAGGTGTGGTACGTAGGAAGCCTCCACGAGGTTCAAGCCCACCACCAGTGGACCCCCTAGGTTCACTTTCACGTCAGTTCGTCGACAAAACCCAACCTAAACTACGTGGTCTTTGATCCATGCTAAGTCGTGGTACGTAGGAATCCTCCACAAGGTTCAATCCCATCACCCATTGGTCACTCTGACCTCCTTTACATCGGTTCACCAACACCTGGGCAGCCTAGTGTGTAAGCCCCACACCATCTGGACCAAGGTCTCTTTTCTTTCACGTCGGTTCACCGACACCCACCATTTTCACCCAAACTACGAGGACTTTGATCCATGTCAAGGCATGGTATGTAGGAAGCCTCCATGAGGTTCAAGCCCATCACCCGGTCGTTCCAACCTCATTCACGTCAATTCACCTCCATCCTGAAAGATATTATATTTTATTCCACATCTCATTTGAACTATGAGGACTTTGATCCATGTCATGGTATGGTACGTAGGAAGCCTCCCTGAGGTTCAAGCCCAACAATAATTGGCCCAAACCGTCTCTTTGTCGGTGTGCCAAATCCCCCCCCCCATTTTTACCTGAACTACGTGGTCTTTGATCCGTGTCAAGGCATGGTATGTAGGAATCCTTCCTGAGGTTCAAGCCCACCATCCGTCAGACCAAGGTCCACCTTCACGTCGGTTTACCGAAACCACCCCGAACTACGCGGACTTTGAACCCCTGCCATGGGGATATGTAGGAGGTCTCTTCGAGGCTTAAGCCCAATTTCACTGTCACCCTTGTGATGGTCCCATTTCATTCCCCCTCCACTTCATTTATCCATCCATCATCCATCTTGATTCTCACTCGGGCTGCCACACCCCAGTGAGATCATGCCATTCCACTCCCCTCCACAGCATCTGTGAAGCCGCCCATGGGCTGACCCCGACATTGGAATCCCCTCAAAGGGGGGGATTCTTCAATCTGATCCACTCCAGTTAGTTTTCTGATCAGGCCGATTCATCTCCGCTAGACGTTAAACATGCGGCATACCCTGTGTTAAACATAGGAAGATGAGGAAAGCCTTAGATACATGCCTATGGAATATGATTCATTGTGCTCTATGTGGGATGCCTCGGGCTTCCAAACCCTCGAGAATCCATATAATAAGGGACAAAAGATAGACACACCAATTCCCCAGCGTTCAAATGCATTACTGATGCCTCGACGTGGCTACTCCCCCGACTGAAGGTTGCTGACCTAACCGGACCCTTTGGAATGTCCTGACAGAAGCAGTGTAATTAACCGGCATCCATGAAAAGATGGCACTGGGAAGAGTTTCACGAACAACGTATTAAATCTATGAGGGAGACCCGGACTAGGTGACGAGTTCTGAGGAGGAATCCACAGAAGGAAGAACCGACATCACATCATCCTGGTTTTGATCAAGGAGTAGACATCCCTGAATAAGGAGAATATGTCGGCTGCCTTTGGAAAGAGGGATTGTGGGGAAACAAAAAAGCCACGCCTGTCGTACCCAAGCGGACGAACGCGCGCACCCCGGCGAAAGCGTCGGAAACAGAAATGCTAAACCCGATGTGAATTTCTTCTCCTCAATATGGAAATTAGTAGAATTCATGAAATCTGTAGATTGACGTGTCACCAGATCCAGATATCCGGTGCCGGGTCCCGCCAAGAAAATAGCGGTTCTGGCATGAAACTCACCAGAAGTTGGGGCAGTAGAATGTGGGGCATTCTATTCTGCAACGTTGTCGGCGTGGATCCCTCGTACCGTCCACGGAAGATGGAATGACGCTGGGGAACTGGTTGACAAATCCTTTCCTCACAGTGCTAACGAGTTAACCTCCCTACTTCCCCGGAACCAGGTTGCTATTATGGAGACATGATCACCGCCTGCTTGCCTACATAGGGGCAGGGGAAATACTAGCACAGCTGCTCCACGTGGCTCCACTGCCGTCACAACGGTCTCTACATCCGTGAATGCGGGATGCCCACATCCCCTTTCTCCATCAGAGATTATCCAACGCAGGGTGATCAACGACCTTGTACATAGGAACGAGGAGGAAGGGGTCATCCCAACTCAGGATATGACCCACCTGGACCTAGAGGCCTTCATGCCCGGCCGTCAATGACACCATCAAGGGCTGCGTAGGGATCCCCTACTCCCCACCCCAACGTTCAGTCGTTTCGGGAGCTTGTCCCCAGAACGCCTCGATGACTCCCTGCCTCAGGCTGATGAGGTGGGCAATGTCTGGCTCATCCCGGTAAGAGTCCCAATCCAAGGACTCCAGGCAAGGGCCCCCATCCGGCCGCGTCAGCGCCACCGTCCGGCTTTGCCAGAGGAGTAGGTAGGCTATGCCCCTGCACCACCTGCGCCAGCTCGTCTGACCCGACGCCAGCGTCGGGCTCGAGCTAAGGATGCCCGTCAAGGGGCATCAACGTCAACAACTATTGTGGCCTGACCCACCACCGATGTGCATCATGGATTCCCTTCATACACTGAGTAGGGTCACTCCTTCACCCGACCAGGATCGAGGCCCCAATTGCCCCATGGGCAGGCTGGGTTGACTTTCTGGGTTACAGGCCTAAGTAGTGATCGCCGTGAACCAATTCGCGGTGATGTCGCCCCGTACGGAGGGCATCCCCGTACCACCATTCCACAAAGAGTGGGCCTTCCATTCTCTGAAGCTCATCATGGAGGCATGCCTCGTGCTACCCCCATCACAAATGAAGACCTACCTCGCGGTAGTGACGCTTGGCGTGGAAGTCTCTCCCGCACCCACCACACCGGGTATGGAGTTCCTCCTCCTGCCCCCGACTGTCGATGTGAAGGTATTTCCTATCCGGTCCCACTCTAATGTGGGGATCCTCCCTGCATCCTCTCTACAACTAGAGAAGGTCCTTCTCTCCCCTGCAACCCGAGGGAAGAAGGTCAGCCTCGCTCCACCCACACCAAGCATTGAGATCCTCCCCATGCTCCTACAGATTCCAACAGAGTTTCTGCCCACATGGGTGCTGTCCGTGGAGGTCCTCCCCATGTACCCTTCGACATTTTCCCTGTTTCCCCTCGCACCCCATCTTTCTCAAGTATAAGTCCTCTCCTCCCTGGCACCAGCGCCACTTCGAGACTACATGTCGAGAATCATCCTTGTCCCGAAGAGCCATCTAGGGTCAAGAGAGCGGGTCGTCACCGCCATAAGAAGAGTCCTGGGAAGGCCCGGGTGGAGGTCAAACCAGCCCGCTTCTCGGATTCAGAAGAGGAATGCGACTCGGTAATGGAACCTTCTCCCCGTTCCTCCGTATCAAGGACTGGGGCAGGAACAAGGGGTGTTAGTCTCGTTCTCCCAGAATGCGAAGTCCACCGAATTCCCGCCTCTCTCCGCAAGTACATCCAGGAGGAGGAAATTGTGGAAATACCGTAGGTTCTAACCGTTCAATCACCACCATCGTCACTAGAAGTGCCCTCTACCTCTACCAGAGAACAAAGAGAGATATTTTGGGGACCAACGGCAGTAGAGTAATGACGTGACCCATCGCCGAAGACCACGGTTTCTGCGCCAGAAGCTGTGGCTATGAGACCGTCGTATCGTGATATTGTGGTCAGGTCACCTCACTCTTCAGAGGATGGCCCAGAATTTAGTGTCCAGTCAGCTCGTTCATCGTATTCTCCACCACCCAGTTTACTGTCCCAACGGTCTGCCTCAGTACCACTACCGGTCCCTCAGCCACCCCTGGTTGACGAATGGGGAAATACGGGGCCAGATCCTGAATCCGAGCCTAGGAGCTTATGGAACATTCTCGCAGAGGACCACTTCCCGAAGAAGTTCTGGCCAGTGACAGCGTCGAACTTCTGTGCACCGGAATCCCTCGCCCCGGAGGAAGTAGAGTTCTTTCTCCAAACCCTATGGGCGACGCACTTTCATCTTCGCTATCAGTGAGTGTTGTACCCTAGGATCCAAGTGCACATCAAAGAAATCAGTGATCAATGCCGTCTGGTCGATTTGGATGCACTCCCTGTGGCCCAGTGCCCTGAATCACCAGGTCGCCAGAGCTCCCTCCAACAAAAATGCGTTCAGAGTTTCAAAGTACTCCACAAAATCATTAGAGAAGCTACCCCCCATGTGCAAATCCGTGGTTGGGGACAATATGATACACTCCTCTTCAGTCCTATCCGACGGCAGCCTGATTCGTTATGTGACATTGAGGACATGCCCCCAAGAGGGGTCACGGTTCACATGGCTGGCGTAGTGGACAAGAAGAACGATATGGAGTTTCTCGATGGAGACTTACCCCCTGAGGGTGTACCACCACTGTTGGACCCATCAGGGAGGATTACCCGTCAGCAGAGAAACCTTCTAGGCCTCCTCGTACCCACCGAGTCACTGGTACTCAGTCGGATGGCTGGTAAGGGTAAAGAAGAACGTCGGAACTGTCAAGCCCTCCGACCCATCCTCCTCAGTGTAGAAGACGGATGAAGACCTAGAAAAGGACACATTGAACCATAAGCTCGGTGGGAAGAAGAGGATGGTTGAAGAATGTCTGGCCTAGCACGCTACAGAGTGGAGACCCGACTATGGTAATCCCAAGCCAGGGCAGCAGGGGCAGGAACAGTTTCCCCCTGGCGAGAAACCTCCGGGCAACCCAGATCATGCTACTCCTGCAGACAGGGAAGAGGCCAGAACTTACGGAAAGAGGGCGCAATACGTCTCGCCAAACCCTCCTGAGTGACGAGGCAATCTGAGGAATCCAGCCCGTGTTCCCCCACCCGCCCATAGGCCATTCCGCTAGTCCCTCCACGAGCTGTTGAATCCATCTACCATGTCGAAGAACCCGACAATGCACTTGTGATTAGGGACCCTCGTCAAGACATGGAACCCCACCCGGATGATCTTATAAAAGAACTCATCGCCCGCCTCGAGGTGTTGGAAACGCGGCTGGTGGCAGTCCCACCAGATGGAAAACCATGTCCCACGTGGGTGGATGATATGCATGCACCTTCAGGTTTTGGGAACCCCACTTTCTCACCCTTAAACGAGATAGGGGACCCGCCGCAGCACTTGTCCCACTTTTCTTCCAGGTGTGGCCCCATGCTGGGGACCCCAGCCCAGCAAGAAGCCGCCAAGCTCCGATGTTTCATGCAGACATTGGAGGGCCCTGCATTCGTTAGGTACAGCCAGCTCCCTACCGGATCGGTGACCAGCTGGGAGGATCTCTGCCGACAGTTCCTATACTAGTTCAGCTCTACCATGTGAAATACCAACATCGCAGACCTCTTCAAGTGAAAACAAAAGCCTGATGAGCGAGTCGCAGACTTCATCGCCCGGTGGAAGTGTCTGACATACTCCATTGACATGCCACTAAATCAGGAGAAATTACTGAAGATATGTGTAGGGAATGTTAAAATAGAGCTGGTTTCTTCCTTGATCACCCAGAACTACCCTGGAGGGTTCTGGAATTTCTCAGATAAGGCTCAACGCCTCGAGGAAGCTCTGTAACAGGCTAGTAAGGCATGTATGCTGCCCCCTGTGATCCCAGCCAGGAGGGATGACAGAGCCGAACCCGCCGTGGTGGCCCAAATAGAATCCCCCAGGCATCTAGAATTACTGCCAGCAACACCGACCCCACAACCCCGCAGAGGTCCTCCACCTCAAGCGCAGGCTCCTACCCAGCATCGACCGCCTCAGAATCGACAGGTTCCCCCGTGCAATGCGCCACCACCACCTAGGCGGGACAACTAGGCACCGCCTCCTCGGTAGGCCCCTCTGGCCCCTCGTTAGGGCCAGGATCCCGTGGCCCCCTATCCGGAAAGAAGCCACCAGACTTACTCTTTCAACGAGAATCAAGTCCCTGGATACTTCTGAAGTTCTCTAGAGCAAGGGATTGTGCGCTTGCCCGAGTGCAGAAGGACGGCAGAGGAAAATATCACCGATCGCCCCAACTACTGCCCCTATCACCAGATTTTGGGGCACACCCTCAAGCAGTGCTATGTGTTTAAATACTAGCTTCAAGACCAGTTTGAAAACAACATAGTCAGGTTGGGCACAGCCCCGACACAAGTAGCAGGTGTCTTCGTAGGGTTAGAGATTAGTAGCGACAGTGAAGGCGAGTGGCAGCGGGTTCCCAGCCGTGGGTCCCTAAAATTAAACGACTGGATGGCTCGAAAAACCGTCTCTTGTTCCCATGGTATCATTCAGGCACACCTAAATTAGCTGGAGACTTCAGAGGAAGCAGCCAGTACCTCTACATCGTCATCACAGCCGACCTCTTCCCAAAAGGGCAAGCAGTGATAGTGCAAGATGAAGCAACGTGCTCCACCACTATCGTCGTCATCCTGCACTCTGGGTGAGTTTATTCCCCCAGAAATGGGGATTCCTCCCAGAATCCACCCATTAGTGGATGATTTGTCAAGCGACAGCCAGGGGTACGCTTTGGTTAATACCTTGGAGCTGGTAAAGCCCTATATGACTCCCGATGAGGGGGAACACCAGGCGAACCTCCCCAACGTCCCCAGCCGACGTCAATGTTAGCAGAACCGCGACCACACGGGTTGTCGAGGCACGTCAGCAGGTGCTTTCAGTCAGGCTGTGTATGCTACTGAAACCAGAAAGTAGGCTCAGCATAAATCTCAGCACGTGCAACCTCATCTAATGCCCTCAGATCTACCTCCATCGCCATTAGCGCTACTAGATCAGGCAGAGGTGCCTCTTCTGTATCACGGTCAGTCTTTCCCAGATGCAGGCCAATCTCCATTGTCCGGTCCTAATCCCGCGTCTACTCTCTAGGACTCAAATAGTAGGCAGTGTTATGTACCTAGTACTAGCCAGCCTCTGGTTCAACCAGTAGGACCCGCTATGCGTCCAACAGTAGAACGACCTCCTATAGGCAGAGGCTCGCGTTTGGCATGAAAGTATGATGTCTTGAAGCACTTGGACGACATTCCAGCAAGGTTTTCTATCCTTGAGGCTCTTCTCATGTCATCTGAAATGCGCGAATCACTTGCCGAGGCCCTAAGGATCCCCCTCCATTTTGAGATGGATGTAGCAGCTGTAGAAGCCTCCCACACTGAGGTAATTGAGAATGCCGAATGCTAGGCAGTTATCTCATTCTCCAGTGAAGACGAAGACCCTCCCATACAGGGGCACATTCACCCACTGTACATCACTGGTCAGTTCAACGACGTTGAATTCTGCCACTGTCTCATTGACACAGGTTCTGGGATCAACCTAATCCTGACCTGGACACTGCGGAATCTGGGTTTGTCAGAGGATGATCTAATTCCCTCCGACCTCAGAATTCAGGGATATGACAGGACCGAGCAATCCCCAGTCGACAAGATCCGCTTGAAGACCCAGTTCAGTGGCCTAATTGCCAGCACCGAGTTCATGGTTGTCTCCCAGGACACCGCCTAAAATGCATTGATGGGAAGGTCATGGCTCCACCTGCACGCAGCGAGTGGTCCCTTCGTCATATCACCAATGTCTCAAATGCTCCCTCAATGGTCGAGTAGGCGTGCTACATGGAGATGTGTCTCTTTCACCTCTTTTGAAGCCCACTATCTGGACGCCAACTATTATAAGAGCAAGGATAATAGAATCCTAGCAAGTGAAGATGAACCTGCCCCGGTCACAAGTGATCATTGGGCATGCCTGGATGACGCCTACATCTTCCCAATCCATAGATTGGAGGCCACGACCCCCAACATGGGGTAGTGTTTTGTTGTTTCAGGTATGAAAGGAAGGCATGTTCCCATGTCCAATTGATGGCGGAAAATCACCTCGTACTCCTACACCAACCAAGCTCAGGTGATCCCGGAACCTCCTACCCCTGTGTGGTATCAGAATGTCAGGCTTATGACAATGGCAGTATGTCATACGTGTCTCTTCCACCGGGCTGGAGTCAACCGAATCAGGACAATGTGTCACCACTGCTTTGATGTCATCAAACGTGGCCCCTTAGGCCAAAGGCCATATGGGATAGGATCCACTGTCTTCATTGATATGGTCTCAGGGACGAATGAGTCTCCTGATATGATGACCACTGCTGTCCAGGCCGGTACAAGCTGTCCGTCAGGGTTTGATAGCTCAGAAGAAGCTCCCCCTACGGTAAATCCCTCTACAGGTGTAGAAGAATATCTGGAGGATGCTCCCCCCACATTTAAAGAAGGAGTCTCTACCACGGTTGATGAACTGGTACAGGTGAACCTTGGTAGCGAGTCAGATCCAAGACCCGCATTGATTAGTGTAACCATGTCCCCCGAGGAGCAGCATCAGTACGTAGAATTTCTCAAAAAACACTGTGATGTGTATTTCTGGAGTTACGGCGAGATGTAAGGACTAGATCCTCAGGTAGCCATTCACCGCATGGGCCTCCCGACAAACCATCGTGTGTTTAAGCAGCCTCCCAGAAAGATGCACCCTTCTCACGGTGCCATGGTTGAGGCCGATGTTGATAAGATTATCAAATCCAGCTTCCTCAAGGAAGTCTAGTACCCCAGGTGGCTTGCCAACATTGTGGCAGTCATGAAGAAGAACAGCCAGATCAGAGTCTGCATCAACTTCCACGATCTCATTTCCCACTGCCCAAAGGATGATTTTCCCCTTCCGGTGACCGAGTTATTGATTTATTCCACGACCGGGTTCCAAGACCTCTCTTTCATGGATGGGTAATCCAGGTAAAACCAGATCCAGATGGCCCCCGAGGAGGAGGAGTCCACTACCTTAAGGGCTCCCCAATGTACTTTTTGTCACCAGGTTATGCCCTTTGGCCTAAAAAATGCAGGTGCCACTTATCAGTGGGACATGCACCGTATATTCAAGCCAATTCTCGGGATGCTAGTGGAATGCTATGTGGATGATCTAGTGGTCAAATATCGCCAACACCAGGACCATCTCAAAGACCTTGAGAAAGTGTTCGGTTTCCTCCGTTCCTGCCACCTAAAGATGAACCCATTAAAGTGTGCCTTCGGGGTCACCTCCGGGAAGTTTCTTGGCTTTGTTGTTAGATACCAGGGCATTGAGATCAACCCAGAGAAGATCAAGGCCATCAGCCAAATGCCTCCCCTAAGCAATATTCGGGAGCTCCGAGGTCTCCAAGTCCACTTAGCCTATATACGCAGATTCATTGCGAACCTGTCCAGAAATTGTAATCCCTTTTCTCGGCTCACAAAGAAAGGCGCCACCTACGAATGGGATGAAGAGTGTCGGACCGCCTTCAAGTAAATCAAGCAGTATCTGCTCCAACATCCGGTTTTGAGGCCACCCGTCTCTGTAAAGCTGATGGTCCTTTATGTGACTGCCCTGGAACAGTCCCTCGGCGTGCTTCTCTCCCAGAAGAACAATGAGGGGACAGAGAACAACATATACTATCTCAACTACATGATTCTCGATACGAAGATCAGATACTCGCCTATCGAAAAGAGCTTCCTTGCACTCGTGTTTTCCGTAATGAAGTTGCGGCATTACCTGCAACACCATGAGGTACAGTTGGTCTTTCGGGTAGACCCACTGAAGTACATCCTGAACCGCCCCATGTTGACTGTCCGACTATCGTGGTGGGTGATGATCCTCCAACAGTTCGACATTAGGTTCGTTCCTCAGAAGGCCATCAAGGGGAAGGCATTGGAAGACTTCTTAACTTCTCATCCAACCTCCACGGATCAATCCCTAGTCCTGGATTTTCCTGATGAGGCGATCCTCTCAGTCGATCATTCCATCTCTTGTTGGAAACTTCACTTCGACGGTGCCTCCCGGAGCCCCATCGGTAAGAGTCTCAATGATCCTAAGCTCAACAGAGTGGGTCTGGGTATCGTCTTCATCACCTCGGCACAAGCCATCCTGCCATACTCATTCCTGTTGTCTAAAGGCTGCACCAACAACGAGGTAGAGTACCAGGATCTCATCACCAGCCTCGAGTTGGACCTTGAGATCGATGTTCCCCATCTACATGTGAAAGAGGATTCTGAGCTGGTCATCAAGTAGGTCAATGGAGACTATGTCGTTAGGAAGCCAGAGCATGTTCCATTGTTGGAGTGCACCCTCCGTTTAATGGCCTAGTTCTCTTCTCAGCCAAAGGTTACCCATGTCCCTCGGTCACAGAACGGTCGAGCGAACGCTTTGGTTGGTTTAGCAACATCGCTCGTAGAATATGAGCAAGATGATTTGATCATACACGTGGCACACCGGACAGTCATTGCATATGTCACCCCAGAGTACAATGATAGCCTGCGGGTAGGTCATCTTGCCACCGGACCGTCTACTTCAGGGGTCCTGGGTTCATCAGACACATTGGTTGAGGCCACTCCCGACTAGAGAGCAACTTTTGTCGAGTATCTCCAAAACGGTTTCCTCCCGGATGATCGGGCTGAGTGCGATCGATCCAACTCCGCACATTACAGTTTACCCTTCAGTGTGGTCCTAGTCCCGATCAGATCCTCTATAAGTGGATATTCGATGGTGTTCTCATCCGTTGCATTCAAGGAGTCAAGATTTCTTAGGTCATGAAATTGGTTCATGCTGGTTCCTGCGGTGCCCACCAGGCTGGGCCCAAGCTATCCCATCAGATCCGGAGGTTGGGGTACTTCTATCCCTCTATGATCCATGATTGTATCGAGTTTTCCATGATATTACACACATGCTATGTTCACGCTAACTTCCTACATCGGCCACCAGAGCCTCTCCACTCCACCAAGTATTCTTGGCCATTTTTGGTGTGGGGACTCGATGTCGTGGGACCATATCCACCGGAAACAGCTCGCCAGTGTAGGTTCATCCTAAATGCTATAGATTTCTTCTCCAAGTGGGTAGAGGAAGTTCCACTCAAAGATTTCAACGCCCGTTCCATCATTGACTTTGTGAGCTCCAATATAATCCACCAGTTTGGAGTCCCTCACGCTGTCCTCACCGATAACGGCACCAACTTCTGAGTGGACGAGCTGATTAAATTGTATGCCAAGTACAATATATGTTCCAACCATACCTCTCGTAACCATGCACAGGCAAATGGATAGATCAAGACATTCAACAAAACCCTCTCTAACATTCTGTGGAAAATGGTTAGACATAACAAGAAAAGTTGGCCGGACAAGCTCCCCAACGCCCTCTGGGCTTATCGGACGACGACTCACAATTCCACCCAGGTGACCCCATATTCCATGGTGTATGGGGCTGAGGCCATCCTTACCATTAAGATCCAACAGCCATTGCTAGGAACTTCTGTCTACGACTAGCAGGCACCAAATAAGGTGGCTGAAATCCGTTTAGCTGAATTGGAAGCAATGGACGTGAACATGCTTCATGCCCTGCACAATCTGGAAAGGCATCAGAACAAGATAGCCAGAGCCTTCAACAAGAAGGTTCGCCTTCGCTCTTTTCTGTAGGGCGACCTATTGTTGGGCCTTCGAGCACCAATGATTCCCTGTAGGAAACCGCCCAAGATAGATCCCAAATGGTAAGGACCATACGTCATCCATAAAGTTTACCCCAATGGAGCATACTCCTTGGTGACCAAAAATGGTGAGCGCATAACTCCTCCCACCAACGCCAAGTTCCTCAAGCAGTACTTTGCCTGAGCCTCTTGGTCCTACATGACATTAAACTGTACGGTCCCGCACGACCCTAAACAGTACGTTACAGTCCCGCATGACCCTAAACTGAACCACCGTCCTGCAGGACATTAAAACTGCGATATCGTCCCGCAAGACGATAAACTGCAAAATGGTCCGATCTCTATGACCTTAAACTAAGATCCCCCCCCGTCCTTACTGTAAGATGTTAAACTACAAGCCAGTAAGGCCTCCCTGACCGTGGCTCAGCCTCAGGCCCCTTGGCCTCTTCGGCCCCCTGACCCCCCGTCCTTATTATAAGACACTAAACTGCAATCCGGTCTGGCCTCCCTGACCGAGGCTCAGCCTCAGGCCCCTTGGCCTTCGTCGACTCAGGCTCTCTTATGGGATTGTACGGTGTGGTGTAGGATATGTCCTCATTCACGTCGGGTTACCTTCCGAACCGTAAATATCCCCAAATGAGACGCATCTCTCGTCCGACATGACATTAAACTGTGCTTTAGGAACTACGTATGGCTTGATTCCAATTCTAATGGGATACGTAGGAACGGTCGGACGCTTCGTTTTGAGACCAGACTCGAGCTCTTCTCTTTCACTGTCCCCCTGGGTATAGTTTCCTCGGAGTATCCTTGCATGACGAGGATTAGGCTTCCTTAGCCCCACTCATACAAGGATTATAAGGGTCGAACCATGTGCCCACTCCCATTCTTCTATCCTCCCACGTCCTCACTGCATGACGTTAAACTGCATGGACTTCAAAAACTACACATGTATTGATTCCCATCCTAATGGGAAATGTAGGAACGCCCGGACATTTCGTCTGTTGGCCCATCCCAAAATCCAAAATCTTCCCCTCGGGTCAAGAAATATGGTAGGGTGCACACTTTTTCCCCAACTCAAGTCGATCAAGTCTCGACCCGGCTGCACGTCCCCCTGGAGATGTTCGCCTCTTTCGTGGATGGGTACAACTATGCTTCACCCAATCCTTGAATGGGATTCCATCACTTTCCTCACTTGGAGGGACCCCCAAGAATGGCTTGGATACCATGCCCAAGGGCGCGCCTACCGATACGGGCCAACGCCCTCGAGGGTTTCTGAGCAACAAGCCGATACAAGTCCCGTGTTGCGAATTTGGTCAATGGTCGATGCTCATTTGTTGCTCCCATATCAGGTCACCATAGGGGAGCTGTGTTTCAAACATGGTCAATAGTGTCCTGGATCTTCAGGTCCACCCTGAGATGTCCCAACCATCAAGTGCAGTGATTCGTTCTGCCCCATCCCGAAGTGACAAACTTCCCTCCGGGTGGTGCCAGCGGTCAGGCCCACGACCCCGATTCGTTTATAAGGGATGTACGGTGTGGTGTAGGATTACGTCCTCATTCACGTCGGGTTACATTCCATGCCGTACACATCCCCGGATGAGATACAATTATCTCTTTCCCCATCCTCATTGCAAGACGTTAAACAGAAAACTGGTCAGGCCTTCCTGACCGATGCTTAACCTCAAGCCCCTTGGCCTTTCTGGGCCCACGACCCCCATCCTCACTGCAAGACATTAAACTGCAAGTTAGCCAGGCCATCCTGACCGAGGTCCAGCCTCAGGCCTCCCTCACCGAGGCCTAGCCTCAGGTCCCTTGGCCTTATCAGGCCCTAGCACAAATTCTTACTTGGAGTGTATGGTTTGATGAGGGATTATATCCACATTCACGTCGGTTTGTTCAAAATACCATACACCTCCTGGGAATCCTATTCCCGGAACCTCGTCCTCACTGTAGGACGTTAAACTGTGAGTAGGCTAGGCCCTCCTGACCAAAACCTAACTATCAGGCCCCTTGGCCTCTTCGGCCCCCCTGGCCCAGGTTCTTTCTTACGGGACTGTGTGGAGTGGTGCAGGATTATGTCTTCATTACTCGCTATGCTGCACATGCCCTCATTAGGGTATCCTATCCCCTGGGTATCTTCTAGAACTATGTGTGGCATGGTTCCCATCCTTATGGGATACGTAGGATCACCTGAATGTCTATGCTTCGGGTCCAACCCCATCTCTCGAAAATATTCATCCCACCTTGCCCCCTTGGCCTACCCTTCCTCCACGAGGGGAGTATGTGGCATGGTATGGGATTACGTCCTCATTAACGTCGGTCTTCTAATGACCACGCCATGTGCCTCTCCCTCCAATGTTGTTTCGTTGACCCTTTTCGGTGGTTTACCAATGTGGCTAAGGGTACTCTGGTTTATTACCTGGAATGTCAAACTTTACTCGGACACGTCCATACCCGCTTTTTAGGATTTTTGTATCCCTTCAACATGGCTTCCATCACCATTCACACCCGGTGGGACCCCCAAGAACGGCCTGGATACTACGCCCAAGGGCTCTCCTACTATTACGGGCCAATGCCCCTGAGGGTTTCTGACAACAAATCGATAAAAATACCATGTTGCGAATATGGTCAGCGGTTGATGCTCATTTTTTGTTCCAACCTCAGGCTAACACGATATGGAGACTATTTTTCCTCCACGGTTAATAGATATCCTCCATCTCCACGCCAACCCCATTATGACCAAAATGTTGGTTACACGATTCACATCCTTCTCTATTCTCATCATGTCCAACTAGAGTTTCGAAACTCTTGATAATATTACTCAGTGCACATCTGCACATTAGGGGAACAAAGCCATGTTAGAGGCATCTTTCGGGGATCTTCACCAAATTCCCCTCGATGGATGTTTCGGGTATTGTGATAGGGATCTCCCCCCCCCCCCTTGTTACCCACACCGAGTTTAACTCACGTGGGCTTAGGGATCAGGTTGAGGTCTGCGCTCACCTGGAAAGTTGTCATCCACCCATGGTCCGAGATCTAAGAACATAAACTAATATCTCTTCAGAACTACATATCTCTTGAGTCCCATCCTCATGGGATACGTAGGATTGCCCGAACATATTCGGGTCTAGCTTATTTGGGGGCTAAAATCATCCCCTTCACCTCTCACCCCTTGGCCTAAGGTTCCTTTCTAGGGATTGTATGGTATGGTGTAGGATTACTTCCTCATTCATGTCGGTTATGCCACACAACACTGTAAACATCCCCTATCTAGCATCGTCTCTGCTATGTCTGCACTGCATGATGTTAAAATGTATGCTTGGTCCTATCACATGACCCTAAACTGTGACATTATCATCCTATCTTCACAACAGAAAATGGAACTGCATTGTGATGACCTCGTTGTAGAGAACATCACGTAGGGTATTGGTCATGTGCCATGCCATTTGTCAATGCCTACCATGGCTTGGTTCTTGTGGAAACACCAGGGCTTGAGACCCTAGGCATGTTGCTTCACAAAAAAAACCACTCACCTTAAAGGACAAACAAGATTTATCAAATTCCGCTTCTTTTGGTGAAAGGGCCACGCCCGCACTTCCCTTTTTCCCTGGAACTAGTATCTAACCATGTCAACCTTCAGAACTAAGTATGGCTTGATTCCCATCCTCATGGGATACGTAGGAGCGCCCGATCACTTCCCCACAGGCCCAGCCTAACATTCATGTTCGGTCCCTTGACTCGAGCACTCCCCAGAGAACGCATGGTAAGTAGGGCTTATGTCCTCATTCACGTTGGGTTTTTTAACCACCTTACCGTGTGTCCCCTTCTCTCCTTACTCCCATGTCCTGAGCTCTAATACCTTAAACTAAGACCCTTTCAAGAACTACATGCAGCTTGATCCCCATCCCCATGGGGTACGTAGGAATGACTTTGCACTTTGCTTCAGGCCCAACTCAAATTCATCTTTTGGTCCCTTGACCTAAAACCTCTCTCAAGGGAGCATGTGCAGTGTGGTATGGGATTATGTTCTCATTCATGTTGTGTTGCTCACCTCACCGTACACACCCCCAGTTCCCATCCACGTCGGGTTTTCGTAAATACCTGTCACGTGCCTCCTGTGCTTTCTCCCACCCATGGTCCGAATTCTACGACCCTAAACTAATATCCCCCTATGGGAAAGGACTCTTCTCCATATATCTAATACTCTTCATTATCGTATTCAGATTTGTTTTGACAAAGAGCCTGAAGTGTGGGATTTTCATGGGGACATTCCCCTCGTCCCATGACCAAGCTTTGTGTGCTCGCTGTTTGGATCCTCATCATCATCCACATCCAAAAGGACCCTAGGACAACATGGATGCTTGGATTAAGGGCTCTACATGAATGCTAGACCTAAGGGCCCTCCAATCGTTTTGGGCCAACGTCCCTACGGATATCCGACAACATTTGTGAAATTGTCCCGTGATTCAAACATGGCCTACGGTCGACCCTCATTTGTCTGTCCCCATTCTAGGATAATGTGATATGGATGCTGTGTTTCTGCCACGGTTAATAGTTATCCTCCATCATCATGCTGCCATCATTATGATCCAGATCTTGAGCTTCATGATTCGCACATTTCCACTTCCTCATGTTCAAGTGGAATTCCAACACACTCGGTTCTATCTCTTCGCGAATCTAGGTGCGCCACATGGTCGTGTTAGTATCAGGGGCCGGTATTCACTGAGCATCCCTTCACCCTAACCTTCCCGTTTCTGTGTCGGGAAAGTCCCACCACTGCTTCTTGTTTCCCACACCGAGCATGACTCATGTGGGCTTAGTAATTTTGGAAGGATGTGTACCAACATGGCCAGGATTCTCGTCGACCCCTCAGAACTACGTATGGCTTGATTCCCATCTTCATGGGGTATGTAGGAATGTCTGACCACTCTGCTTCAGGTCCAGCCTAATTCTCACTCTTGGTCCCTTGACCTGAAGATTTTCCTCCAGGGGTACGTGGTGTGATTTGGACTTCAAGTCCTCATTCATGTCAGTTTCAAAAATACCACACCATATGCTCCCTAAGATCCTCCCTTTCACTCCATGTCCTATCATATGAAGTTAAAATACGGGAGTCCATATGTCCTCAACGCATGACACTAAACTGCGATCCTACCCTGAACAAGTTCAGGATTCCCCATGTTAATCACAGGACACACCAGAGCCTCTACCAGAGAGGATTTCACCTGTCAGTGTTAGTCTATGACTACACTGCACTTCCAGAACTATGTGTGGCCTGATTCCCATCCTCATGGGATAATTAGGGACATCCTGGTATTTTTCCTAGGGTCCATACCATAGGAATCATTAATCCTGTTCTTCCCCTTTCCGGCCCCCTGGCCGGTCACCTCGTAGAGGACCATGTAACTATGACTCTGCCCTGAACAAGTTCCGGATGCCCCAAGATCCCATTGGGAAGCGACATACCCCCTCGCCAGATAGGCCTTGCCCCAAAGAAGGAATGATCCATGATCTAACCGATGCGCCCATCTGGCATACCCCACCACGGTGGTGTAATTACATGAGTGTTGGATTTTGTTCAGACAAACCATCACTCCATATTCCACACTTTGCGTGCCCCTTATTCGGACCCTCGTCCCCTTTCATGTCTGAAGGGACCCCCTAACGGCCCGGTATAATGCCACATCGTCTCACCTACCGTCGTGGGCCAATGCCCCTGAAGATTCTTGACAACATTTGTGGCATGGTCCCATGTTTCAAACATGGTCAATGGTCGACCCTCATTTGTCTATCCCCATTTTAGGATAATGCGATAAGGATTCTCTGTTTCCTCCATGATTAACAGTTATCCTTTATTGTCACTCCATCCCCACAGTGTTCTGAATCTTGGGTATCGTGATTCACACTTCCCATTTCCATCTGTTCGGACAGATTTCAGCGCCCATGGCGTCGCACCGTTCACACATAAGAGCACGTTGAAGAAATGGTAATTCGGCTATTTTGGGAACTTCCTTCTCCAGCCAGGTCTCTCCTATTTTCCGGAAATCCGAATTTGTTATCCAAACCCCGGATGCTCGAAGCTTGGTTTCAACTCCTATGTTGGGTGGGACGATGAGGAAACTATCTCTTGTTTCTCACATTGGTCCTGACCCACGTGAGCTTAGGGAATTGTCGCCGGACATCCCGAAGACATTGTAAGGATGTAATGAACCGATACAAATAGTGGAAATCGTGCATGATACGACATTCAAAGAAAGAATAAAGTCGAAGCATGAAAGTACCATTAAAAGGTTTTTAATTATTACATTACATGGGGGTCGAATCCCCCCATGGAAAGATTGACCCCGTCAAAAGAGCATTGCAGCTCTGCCACCCTTTGACTTGTGGCATCCAGGAATTGCTGCCGCTGACTCAGCTCCTGCTCCTCCTCAGTAGCGGCGGGGCACAGTTCGTCAGCCTTGGCCCTGGCCCTCTCTTTCCCAGCCTGAATGGCAGCCATCTCTTCAGAATCCTGCCTCATATGCTCTTTTACCTCTGCGAGTTCGGCCTTCAACTGCGAGATCAGCTCAGATTGCGTATTAAGAGAGGTTTAATGCTCGTCCGCCCAGATCTGCAGCTGCTGGACCTCGCTTTCAGCCTCCTGGAGATTCTTGATGTTTGTCACTTTCCTCCGCTACCATCCCATGCTGAGCCCGCGATCATACTCCCAGATTTTCTCGTCCATGAGATATTGGATGAGCACATGTGGACGTTGGACATCCACTCCCCTAGAGCATAGTTCGTGCATCCGTGAGTGAAGTCTGTCCATTTTGTTCAGCCATAGCTCTTGGGGGTGTCCTTGATGAAGCGCGTGATTAGCTTCCATGATCGGCGGTGGACAATGTTGATGTCTTCTTCATCGGAGGTCATTTCATCCCAGTCCGCGCGATTGGCAGGCTCGTATACAGGATACGCCCGCAGGAAATCCTCAGCAGGATCTGTATTTGGTGTTGAATCCAGCGCGACATCTGGCGTCAGAGCAGGCGTAACGGGACTTGGGTCAGCCGGTTGAACCTCACCATCAGATTCCACCTCGATAACTTCAGGCACGACCCTGCTAGTGGTCCCGCTGATGGTAGGGAGTGCTGCAGCTCGGGTAGGTGGGAGGACTATCTCCACCATCACCGGCATGCCCCAAGGAGGGGTTCCACCGTACATCCCAACTAACCTTGCCGCAACAACCCATGCCAGTCGGAGAACTGTACGACAGAGAGGGACATGAACGTCAGTTGGAATGATCTACATATGACATCAATGAATCAAGTGGAGAAAATTTACGGAGATCGAACTCCTGGTACTACTCTAGAGAAGATGCTGACGTGACCCCGAGGTGTGGCCCTCCATATACTGTTAGAAGGTCTAGAGATTCTGGAGGAGCCACCTCCGGTGGTCTGGTCCCGCCAGACACAGAACTGGACGCAGCCGTAGGTGCGGGTTCTGAAGGTCCTGTGTCATCACCCGCCAAAGGGCGAGAGCGAGGTCTGAATAAAAGTTTCTCCTGTACGGTTCAGATGTTCGTGAGAGGTCTACAACGACCTAAGAGTTGAACTAGAGGAAAGAGATTTGGAGTGATACATCGAGAACCTCCGAGAAATGGTCGTAATCCGATTCATGGTCTCTGACTTCACCCTCCTCCAACAGACTCCCTCCGATAGCCTCATCACCCTAGGAGGATTGCTCTGAGTCCCCCAGTAGGGGGAATTGATCCCTTAGATCAGCATCTGAAAACTATGGGGGAACCGTCCGATCCAGCAGTACCCTCACCCGGTCTATCATTGGGTGTGGGACACCACTGGAGTGAACGTAGTCCTCGAGCTCATCCAAGTATTGCTTCGCCTCCGCCGGAGACACCGTGAAACCAACCCGGACTGGGCATATGCCCAGTAACTCCATCTCGAGATGATTCAAGTGCGCCCACATCTCGGGTGGACCGAGGAATTTCCGGTTGACATCCCAAATGTCCCAAGCCTCTATAAAAATGGCATCCTCTAGCATGTCAATGTGCCACAGTTGCTTCCCCAGATCCTGAATGGATATCCTATAGAATCCCCTCGGCGGCCGCCCCTCTAGATAGAACGACTCTTCCGGGACCACCGGGTCCACTACCATCGCTAGATCTGCCACTGCTGCCACACCCTCGGCCCGTGAGGGTCTCACTGCCATGGCAGCCCCGCCACTACGAGAGGCCCTTGCTGCCCTCTGACCCCAACATCGGGATAGAGGAGGCCCGCCTTCACTAACCCGAATGGTTGGCTGCCTCAGCATCTCTCCCGGATAAGCGGCCTCCCAGCAGATGGCGTACTCCTTCACCAATCTAAAAGCAGTAGTGGATGGAGGCAACACAATTCACATCTTTCTGTCCTCCCGTGTGAACATGATCCATAGCTACCTCATCACACACGGGTGCTCCTCATGACACACCTCCCAGTAGACCTGCAGGGTCAGCCGCTGTAGGCACCGAAATTGACTCGCAAATCGATGTGGGTTGTACGGTTCGCAGAGCAGCTCATGGTCCACCCGTGCCACCAAGAAATCACCTTGAAAGTCCAGGAGATAAGTTTGATGCACTTCCGTTCCCTGCCCGTCGTCAGTAAGTACCCCCGTCAGCAATGGAAATGGGTGGAAGTTAAACTCATCCACCCTCCACACCCGGTTCAGCACCATCGGTATGGTTAGTTTGAATGGGATGCTTCCGGATGCATTTAGAATAGAGGGGTGGAAGTTCGACCCTGGTGGAGAGATGGGGTTTATATATTCGTAACCCCCCCTGATGTGCGCTGCGATCCACCCGTACAGAAGGTGGAAGGGCCAGCATATCCTCGACGGCTTCTTCCCCTCGCTGACGTGTCACAACATCCTGTAAAGCTTGGCGAGCATTGGAATCCCCAGATTAAACCAAATTCCCATGGCCAGCATGGATGCCAGGATGAACAAGCTGGGCCGCACCCCCATGTTGGTATCCCTCACTGGTAGGATCCAACCACAGATAAGGGCCGCGATGAACGCCACCAGCCTGACTATCGGCTGTTGTTCAGTGCTCACAGTGAAACCCCAAGTCTTCCATTGGCTGTCCTCCAAGATCTGCCAATACGAGTGCTCCTTGCCCCATTAATCCGCCATTGTACAATTTCGAGGCCTCAGAGGGAACTCTCGATTCTCCGGGAAGTTCAGGAACTGCTCTAACCACTTATTAAAGTGGACATCTCTCACCGCATCCTTGTCCTCTCCAGGGACCAGTGCCATCAGTACCGACTCCAGTCGCGAAATCTGCTCCAGATCCTCCCAAACACTCATGACGGGGAAGAAATCATCATATATGGCCCCCAAGATCGGGACCCCCAAAATCTGATGGACATCCCACAGGCTGATGCCCACCTCCCCATGGTGCAAGTGAAAAGTATTGGTCCTAGAGAACCATCTGCTTAGCAGCTCCGACATCAACTGTTTCGGCTGGTGAATGTGGAACTGGGAGGCCCATGCTGCCTCATACAGGCCCACCCTCCTCAGCTCGGCCCCAAACTCCTCACATGAGGCGCCTACCCAGTAGGCCCATGCCCAGCCGTTGGTGAAGTTTCCTCCCTGGCGCAAGTCCCACTCCTCGGACCACCCCTTTTTCGGGTCTTGCAGAGCTGCCTTCAGTATGGTGCGGTACATGGGAGGGGATGTCTCCAGTTGTAGTGGCTCCCCGTCGATGTTGTTCAGATGGTTGTACATGCAGTCGGCGGTGACGGGTGTGAAGTCCTCCCACGCATGACCATTGGCCGCCCTGAACCATTGTCCTTGGCATGGCGCACTCCTGAACCAGCAAGCTGGTTCGTCCCTACTCGCCTCAGGAATGAAGACATCATCCCTTAGCCCGAAGCAATACAAGGGCAGCATCTTGCACTGCAGATAGTTCTTCTGACTCTCTGATAGTAGTTCTGTCAAAGAATTATGGTCCGAGTGACTTTGGACCATCTCTCCAAGGCCCAGACAGTTGGCCATCTCATCTCTCCAGGCGGTGTCTACAAGCACCCCCAACACAACTTCTTGATGGGCCATTTAGGTTTCATAACTTGACAAGATTTTGGGTCGGGTCATGAAGGTTTCTCGCGATGATCGCTCGCGAAGCTCGAAAGCAAAGCCAAAGACACGGAGCCTGGCGTTGGCTAGAAAACAGAAGTTCGCTGGCGCAGTCACGGATTCGGAGACTCGTTGTTCACAGCGAAGCACGATTCACGGAGAGAAGACACGGAGTACGTAGAGCTTCGCGACGTTGAGAGCAAAAAAGGTCAAAAGTCACGAGAGGACAAAAGAGAGGTCAGCCCCTCTATTTATAGGCGGTGACCCCAGATCTTCATGGCGCATCCCGCCTGCGCGGAGCATCACGACGCGTCCGGACCGCGCGGCCGATGTCCGCCCCGCGTGCCCTCTTCGCGAGTCCACATCGCAAAATGCTGATAATTTTGGTGATTTTCCCTCAGACTTAGACTCTTGATCCCTCCGCTACTCCAAGTCTAAGGGGGGGGGCATTTTTTGGCAACAAAAATATTGGACCCACAGGGAAGAAAGAAAATAAGCCAGTGCGCTGCCTCGTGAAGCCCCGACGCGAAGCTCCCCCGAGCAACGCGGCCGTCGCAAAGCCCCAGAGGCAGTAAAGTTTCGTGAACACCCTGATGATCACAAGGCTGCTGCGAAGCCCTAGAGGCGGTAAAGCTCCGTGAACACCTTGACGTTCGTGAGCCCACTACGAAGCCCTAGAGGCGGTAAAGCTCCGCGAACACCCTGACGTTCGCGAGCCCTCCGCGAAGCCCTAGAGGCAGTAATGATCTATTAACGCATTGACATTCACGAGGTTTCCGCGAAGCCCTAGAGGCGGTAACGATCCGCAAGCCCCGTGACGTTCGTGACCCGCTATGGAGCAGAGGAGGTGGCAACCCTCTACGATCTCGGTTGACATTCGTGACCCACTACAAAGAAACCGCAACCCCTTCACGCCGTGTGAGCTCTGCTTCGTGGCACCCCTTGCCTATAAATACCGGGCTCCCCCTAAGCCCAGGGACAGACAATCCGACCTTTCGGCTTCTCAGATCCCGAATCGCGAAGCACCCTTCGCCCTGGGAAACATGATCTATGTGAGGTATTTTTGATTCGTGAGATGACTTCGCCTTGTCTCGTCTTAAACCCCTCTTCGGAGAGGGATGCCCTTCGCGAAGCCTAAGGGAATTCGCGAAGGAAGGGGATCCCCAAGGGGACCTGGGTAGCCGCAGAGTGTTCATGATTTGCGAAACACCCATCTAGTACATTTGATCCTTATGCCAAGGCAAGATCACTATACTTCGTGAAGCACATTGCTGAGCGGTACCTTGCTTTGCGAGGCACCCCTTCTTCACAAGGCTGTGCTCCGTGAACACCCTTCCACTTCACGAAGCACCTCCCACTCTCCCTTTTTCCCCATGCTAAGGCCATGGCACTCCACATCGCGAAGCACACCCCTTCACAAGTGTCTTCCACTATGCAGTGCAACCGAGTCCTACAAGGCCCCTACCTGTGGACCCCTCTGCTTGGAAATTCCTTTTTCCGTGTGACCCTCCATGTTTACACGATGTGATTTCAAAGTCACATGGACAACACCACTCATAGAGTTGCTTCGCCTAATGCTTCTTCGCATAGGCACGCTAACGGCTATTTCTTCTTCGCATAGCCACACTAACGTGGACCCCTCGATGGTTTTCTCTGCGACCCCCCTTTACCTCGGCTTTGCTGGTACCTTCCCTCCCACAAGGGGCAGAGGGTACCAGTTATGTAAGTCCTAGGGGTGCGAAGTAGACCCACCTCATCTGAGCTGCAGAACATTAAACATCCAAGCACCTTGTGCTCAACACATGACGTTAAACTGCGACCTGACCCCGGGGCTCGCACTCAGGGTCCCCCCAGCTCGGACATTCTTTACGCTTCTCATCCCCACGGGAATGGAATCACCCTCACATGGGATGATATCTTTCTTCTCGGAGTAGCGTATGTCCACATGGGAAGGGAAACCACCTTGGTATAAGCCCCCAAGCCTCTCTTGCGGACGGTCGCACCCATGAACCTCCGTACTTCCCCACTGCCAAGGCCAGGGGAGGGTGCAACAGGGAACGAGGCAACATCCATCTTTGGTCCCAAATCCCTCTCCTGTTGCACTTTTCCGCACCTTGGGCCTCCATCCTGGAGTAAGACCCAGCACAAGGGGCCTTCTAATGCATAATCCCCTCTTCGTTTCCCACGGACGCACCCTTCACGACGTGATCGTTAGGTCTCTGTTGCCTCTTGTTTCTCACACCGAGTATGACTCACGTGGGCTTAGAGTAAGAATCAACCATGGAAATTCCCCATACAGCATGATGTTAAACTGTATGCCCCCATCCAGCATGATGTTAAACTGCACACCGGAACAACGTGGTCTTTGATCCGTGCTAAGGCATGGTACGTAGGAATCCTCTATGAGGTTCAAGCCCACCGCCCGTCATTTATTCATGTCAAGGTTCACTCTCATCCCACATGACGTTAAACTGAATTTTGGCCCAGCGGTAAGCCATTGTGACCAACCTGAACTACGAAGACTTTGATCCATGCTAAGGCATGGTACATAGGAAGCCTCCACGAGGTTCAATCCCACCACCAATGGACCCCCTTGGTTCACTTTCACATCATTTCGTCGAAACAATCCAACCTGAACTACGTGGTCTTTGATCCGTGATAAGGCGTGGTACGTAGGAAGCCTCCACGAGGTACAAGAACATCACCCATTGGTCACTCAAACCTCCTTCACGTCGGTTCACCAACACCTGGGCAACTTAGTGTGTAAGCCCCACACCATCTGGACCAAGGTCTCTTTTCTTTCACGTCGGTTCACCGACACCCACCATTTTCACCCGAACTATGAGGACTTTGATCAATTTCAAGGCATGGTACATAGGAAGCCTCCATGAGGTTCAAGACTATCACCCGGTCGTTCTGACCTCATTAAAGTCGGTTCACCTCCATCCCGCATGAAGTTAAACTGTATTCCACATCTCATTTTAACTACGAGGACATTGATCCATGTCAAGGAATGGTACATAGTAAGCCACCCTGAGGTTCAAGCCCAACAATCATTGGCCCAGACCGTCTCCTTATCGGTGTGCCAAATCCCCCCCCCCCCAATTTCAACTGAACTATGTGGTATTTGATCTGTTTCAAGGCATGGTACGCTGGAAGCCTTCCTGAGGTTCAAGCCCACCATCTGTCGGACCAAGGTCCACCTTCACGTCGGTTTACCGGCACCCCCCCGAACTACACAGACTTTGATTCCCTGCCACGAAGATACGTAGGAGGTCTCTTCGAGGCTTAAGCCTAATTTCACTGTCTCCCTTGTGATGGTCCCATTTCATTCCCCCTCCACTTCATTCATCTATCCATCATCCATCCTGATTCTCACCTGGGCCACCACACCCCTGTGAGATCATGCCATTCCACTCCCCTCCACAGCATCTGTGAAGCCGCCCATGGGCTGACCACGACATAGGCATCCCCTCAAAGGGGGGGATTATTCAATCTGATCCACTCTAGCTAGTGTTCTGATCAGGACGATCCGTCTCCGCTGGACGTTAAACTTGCGGCATACCCTGTGTTAAACATAGTAAGCTAAGGAAAACCTCAGATACATGCCTATGTAATATGATTCCCCGCGCTCGATGTGGGATGCCTCGAGCTTCCATGCCCTCGAGAAGCCCTATAATAGGGGTAAAAAGACAGACACGCCAATTCCCCAGTATTCAGATGCGTTACTGATCCCTCGAGGTGACTACACCCCCGACTGAAGGTTTCTGCCCTGACCGGACCCTTTGGAATGTCCTGATAGAAGCAGTGTAATTAATTGGCATCCATGAAAAGATGGCACTGGGAAGAGTTTCTCGAACAATGTAATAAATCTATGAGGGAGACCCAGACTAGGTGATGAGTTCTAAGGAGGAATCCACGGAAGGAATAACCGACATCCCATCATCCCGGTTTCAATCAAGGAGCAGACGTCCCTAAATAAGGATCGTATGCCGCCCGCCTTTGGAAAGCGGGAATACGGGACAACAAGAAAGCTGCGCCTGTTGTGCCCAAGAGGACAAAAGCGCACCCCGACAAAAGTGTCGGAAACAACATCTTTGATTACCATGGTATTTATGATATAGTCAAGCAGGTGGTCGTTGACCGGGAGAGGCTTGGTGGTTTCGAATCCCACCTTTCTGCTGCTCAATCTAAAGCCTACCTTTCCGCGACCCGACAGATTTGCCTAACAGAATCTCATGATCATGCCGGGGTAGTCACTTGGCTTCAGGGAGAAGTCATTAAACAGTGTTCTCAACTAGAGGTGCTGACGAGTGACATACAGTGGATGCAGAAGGAGGAGACTAATGTCACGGCCATAATTGAAGAACGGGAGTGGCATATGGATGAGGAGATGAGGGAGAGCTCAAAGGCAGCACAGGAGGTGGAAGCGTTGCGGGCTGGTGTAGAAGCTGAGACAACCTTACTACTAAATATCTATCAAGAAATCAAGGATTCTCATCAGTTCCTGATAAAACTTTGTGAATCAAATGAAAATATCCTATAATAACCTTTCATGATAGAGGAGGATCCGGATTGTGGATTCCCTTCTCATCAAATTTGTTATGGAACAAAGAGATGTTTCTCCTGAGCACTCTTTTTTTCTTCTCCTGTGATAGAAATTATTTTACATGATTGCTGTATATGATAATTCAACGAACATAAAATAATAAGAGTTCTGAAAAATTGATAAAATAGAAACAATATCTAACTTTTTCCTACACCATGGGATCCAACGAGCATAGTTTGACTATTTCTAGGGTTTTGAAGAAAACCCCCACAAATTTTTTATCTTTTTTGTTAACACCCTAATTTTTCCTGGGCCCATTTGGTGTGGGCTCAGCGGTTATGTCTTAGATTTTTCTTAGGGATCACTTTTTGGGTTTTCGGCCTAACGGGCTTTGCGCCTCTTTTTGTGAGCAGTTTAAAGTCCCGCTGACAAGACTATCATTACTAATGTTTTAGGTCGAACAGTTTTGACCAGATATGGTGGGGGTGAGGTCCCCAACAAGGTTTGGTTGATTAGAAGATGCCTCAATACCCTTCAGACATGGGTGGGGGACATGTTTTAGATTCAAACTACATGTAGTGAATGTCTCAAGGAATGGGAGCCGTATCGACGTTCAGAGGTTGGGAAAGCATCACCTAAGGAAGAATTTCCTTAGATAGACAGAATAGGGGCAATCGATACATAGATCCACTGAGGGCATGGTATGCATAGTCATGCAAAGGTGTCCTTAAGTCAATGACTGTCCATTTCTGATGGCATGGGGACTTCATGGAAGTCCTGTTTATGGAAACCACCATGGGTGGCTTGGAGAATTATGAAAACCAACAGGGGAAGCTCGGAAAGAGTGTGTGGCATCTAAATGGGTGTGAGGACACCTGTATTAATTAGAATTGTGGACGCAGGGTACCTGTTCTACACATTTAGTTAGCGTAAAGGATGGTTGGAGATTGGCGTAGTTTAATGTCATACAGCTGGGACATTATTTAGAATGGAATGACTTTTCCTGGTTCTCGGTAATATCATCACATATGTTCCAGCATATTTAGGCAGGGTTGTCAAAGTGGATGGTAAACTGCAGCTCAGAGGGTTTCCAAATCCCGGGATGGATATGGGGGCTCAGAGGCCAAGAGGTGTACAGATAGAATCATTGGTTAAGGAAATATTTCCTTTTGTAGACGGGCCTGGGGCGATCAATATGTAGAGTCGTTGAGGGAATGGTATGCATAGTCATGTAAAGGTGTCCTTAGGTCAATGATTGTATTCTCCCAATAGCCAGGAAACTTCAGGGTAGTTTAGATTCAGGACCACTAGGGGTGGATTACAAGGGTCGGCTCTTTATGGGTACAAAGTGTGATTTATGAGGAGAGGGTGCATGGATACGGGAGAAACATCTGGGCTAAATTTCCCAGAAATGGGTGAAGTCATCCCTTCTCACACTGGTGTGTGATGACGATTTGTGCAGGTCTAGCCCATACACTAAGGGAAGGAGTAAAAACTCTATTACTAATTGAACCCATGAAGAGTTCGACCATGCAGTTTAACGTCAAGCGACAAGGACTAAGGGCATCTTAAATTCCGTGCAGTTTAACATCATGCGGAAAGGATGACTTCCATGCAGTTTAACATCATGCGGTAAGGACAAGGAGAATTATTAAAGATACTGTGCAGTTTAACATTGTGCAATGAGGATGAGGGGAATTTTTTTTAAAATCCTTGAAAATTATTATAGTTGGAGGCATTTCCCTAGATGTTTAATGCTTGGTCTTTACAGATTTATTCCAGGAGGCAAAGACATGTTCCGTGTAGTTTCAATCGTCATGCGGTAAAGACGTAGTTGCAAAGGCCCCTCTTGTTTAGAATGTAACTGGGATCGAATATCTCAGCATGTCCAAGATGTGGATAGGGATTGATGGTGTAAATCGTGGTCCCGGGGCTTCTTGGATCAGGAGAAATGGTATGGGGGATCTGAGGCCGGTAAGCATACAGAGATAGGAAGAGTATCACCTGAGGAAATCTTGCCTTTAGTAGATAGGCCAGGGGCTATCAATATGCAGAGACGCTGAGGGCATGGTATCCGTAGTCACGCAAAGGTTTCCACGGGTCGATGACCTTCCACTTTTGATGAACATGGATGGTTATGAAGATTCGCAATTATCCAGGCCACAAAGTCTGTCATTTGGTAAGGAAATATCTGGACATGTCGGGGATGTTCATCCCTGGATTTTGTTAAAACTCGGTAGTACCCTGCGATGATTTACCTTGCGCATGGGTTATTCCTTTAATCTATGTAGTTTAACATCATCCGGTAAGGGAGAAGTACTCTTAGTTTAACAGTCATAGAGTTCAGACCATTGAGTGACTATTGCTATAATCACCCAGAGGGAAATTGAGGTAGGATGCTCTGGTATACTCTGAACAAGTGTGAGGGGATGAGGGTGTAAACTGTAACTCTGGGGTTTCCCAAATCAGGATATATGGTATGGGGATATGAGGTTGGTAAGCATACAGAGATAGGAAGAGTATCGCCTGAGGAAATCTTGCCATGGTAGATAGGACAGGGGCTATCAATATGCAGAGCCATTGAGGGCATGGTATGCATAGTCATGAAAAGTTTTCCATAGGTTGATAACTTTCCGTGTCCGATGGTCATGAATGATTACGAAAATCCGGGATCGCTCATAGCACCGAGTTCGGCATATGGGGATAATGGTGTCCAAGCGAACAAGAAACATCATCACAGCAATTTTATGTCAAGTCAAAGTAGCTTAGCCCTATCTTAATGTTTGTAGATGTAGATAATCTTGCTAACAATGGGTGGATACATAGGCTAACCAGGTAGGGATACCCAGAAAACGTTTGGATGTGAGAGGGGAATGAACTTGTAAACCACTGCTCCATAAATTTTTGGATCGGGAGATATGATATGGGGTCTCTAAGGCCGATACGTTTATGAAGATAGGAAGGGTATCACATGAGGAAATTTTGCCTTTGGTAGATGGGACAAGGGCTATCAATATGTAGATCCACCGAGGGAATGGTATGCATAGTCATGCAAAGGTGTCCACGGGTCGATAACTTTCCACTTCCGAAGGCCATGAATGATTATGAAGATCCGCAATTATCCGGTTCGTGGAGTCTGAGGTATGGAGAGGACACATCCAAATGTGCAAGGGGTATTCCCTTCTTGTTTTTCTTTATATCTTGGGTGGTTCGCGACGAAGTCCGTGAAGTTTTAACATCGTGCGGTGAGGACGATGTTCGGGCAGTTTTAACGTCATGCGGTGAGGACGAAGTCCGTGCAGTTTAACATCATGTGGTGAGGATGAAGTTGAGCCGACATGAAAAATGGATTCCGTGTAGCTTAACATCATGCATTACAAACGAGGGGTATATATACCTGTGATTTCTTTTATCAGTGGCAGGGTTATGAGGTAAAATCCCAACGTCGCTATGTATCCCGCAAGGGCAGGAATCAAGCCTCATGTAGTTATTTTAATGATAATGCACCCCATGTAGGTCTGGTTTGTACGTGGGGGAAAATGGAATTTTTAATCTTCATTTAGGGGTGGCTGGGCCAGGATAGGTGTAACACCCCAGGATTTCAGAGTGTGTTATTTCTTAAAAATAATTCAATAACTTGCACTACACGCAACACCGAGTTCAATCACACCATTAAAAGAGGTCATGAATAGTATTAACTACATTTTTAACTTTATATAATCCTTATAATTTTAGAATCCCTATTATGAGTTTCTTAGTCATAATGCAAGAACAGATTCATTTTCAGTATTTCACTTTTATCAACTTCTATTAGTGAAACCTTTTTAAATACAATATTTTAAACTTTTTGACTAAATGGGGACATCAAAAATTTAAAATGAAACACCCCAAGCTTCCAAGGTACGCTTTCCTTTGAATAAAACAGTAGCGTGTGTTGTACGCAACCTCGAGTTCTAACACACCGTAACCAATCAAACTAGCTGTTATGAATAGTAATACCTACTTTTTGAAGTTATATATATTTTATATTTTAAAATGGACTTCATTTTTGGATTCGGAATATCAAATTTATCCTAAGGTGAAATTTTGGTACTTTTCGGATAACTTTCATATTTTGATGAATAGTGAAAATTACTAAATTTTAATTAAAAACAACTTTTTTAATCAAAATAATTAATAGTAATAAATTATGAATTTTAGTGGTTTTAAAGTATATTTAGAATATATTTTTACTATTTAATATAATTTTGGTCATTGGACATAATTTTACAAATAAAACGAACATAAACAAGTGTCAATCTTTTGATAGTTATTATCTCTTAAAAACACGCTTTTTGTTTTGACAGCGGGAATTTATTTTAAATTAATTTCTGCCACTTCTGTGTTTTGAATTTAGGAAAATGGATTCCATATTTGGAATCAGGATGTTCAAATTTTGTAAATAGGTAACTTTTATTTTTAGACATTTTGAATAATTATTGCGGTAAATATTTTATTTACCATGGTTAAGGGTAAATCCGGTAAATAAGGGTTAAAAAATAATATTATAATAATAATAAATTACCCTAAAACGTGTATTAACCCTATTGGTTGATACATGGTCGACCATGGGCATCTTTGGTTCGATTTTGGGACCCCATGGATCCACTTGTAAGTGATAATGACACTTTATTTTAATTAAGTCAAAATGAATACAAAAATGACACAAGCATATATCTTTTAGAAAAAAAATTGTTACATAGGGTTATATAAGTTGGAATTTAGATTATAAATATTCATTAGAAAGCTAAAAAGATTTCCTACATAATTATATTTTATTTATAATTTTTAGACATTAAATAAGTTATTTTATATATGACACAATGATGATGCAGTAATTACTATAATAGTGAAAAATTAAAATAATTGATATTATAAATACCCAAAAAAATATAATATGAAACTTTTAATGAATTAAACTAATTTTATAGGATAATATGATATATTAGTATTGATTTAATGGACTTTGTTCGAAGTAATCAATCTTTTATGAGTTTCACAAAAATCAACTATTGAATAGTGTCAAAATTGACATAAAAGAGTTTTTAAAACAAATATTATATTATTAATTGATATTAAATTCCTAAAAATCTAAGGTTGGGCCAAGAGACTTATATAAGGATAGGTTCATCATTAATGGACCACTTGGGGGTCTCTTGGATGTATATAGTAAGTTTATTAACCATATTATATAAAAATACAAAGAGACATTGTAAAAGTGAAACTAATTAACTTAGAGTTAATACTTAAAGATAAGGTTAATATAAGTACCCAAACCTGTCTAAATTCTATTGGTTGAGTGGTTTTCGACTTATACCCACCTTAACCTTTTAATAATCAACTTTGGAGCCTTTAGAAACCGAATATGAATTTATTATAAATTAATATTTATAACTTTTCCAAAGGTGCCCCTCACCCCTCTTATAAAAGGGCACTCCTCCTTCTCAGTTCTTCACACCTTAAAAGCCTTTTGGTTCGGCCAAACTCTGCCCAAATACTCTCCCAACATCCCTCACTACAACCTAGAGGCCTTAGTTTGATCAGAAAGCCAACCTAAGGATCCCTTTTGATCAAATCAAAAGGAAGAACCCGAAGAAGAGGTAATGATTTCACCACCCTTTTCCAAGTTCCTTTCTTCTTCCACTTCCTCTTTCTTTGTTCTTACCATTCTAAAATAATAACTCCAGTATCTTAAATATACTGTGATGTTATTATAAATATGGTACAACCATATTCAGTATTCTATCCACCCTTTGAATAACATGTCACCATACGTGCGTACGTACGGCTTACCGTCTCCACGTCGTGGTGTAATTGTTATTCAATATATTATTATTTGGATGGGTATAATAATGATGTGTAACTCATGTAAATAATAAATATAACATGTTAATGATTCTGTATATATGATCTACCATCCATTTATATATTATTTTAATATCAAAAGAATGATATTGTCGCTCGTGCGTACGTACGGACTACCGTCTCCACGAACGCGATGAGATTCATTCTCCATCGTATCCATTCAAGTATAATTATCATTTGATGATTTAAAAATGATGTTTAAGGACTGGATATCATTTTGGATATGAATAATATACAACAACCATGGCTTATGTAACAAAACATATAAAAGAAAATGAGTAAGTTAACTCCCGAAACGACGATAATTCTAAGATATTATTAACAAATCAATGTTAAAAGATCATATATGATATCATATTAATATATATGATTCTTGTATAATTTAATAACAACTATTTCACCATTATACAGGAGGTTAACCTACCCCAACCAAGGAAAAGTAAAAGGTAAGGGTTATTTCACAATCTCTTCATTATCCGAGGTTGTTTATACGTAATAATCTACTGGGATATCTTTATCATCCTCATCCATGTTTCTTAAAAATGTATTTCAAAACATTTTTACTATTTACAAGAATATGGGTTAAAGTCATTTATACCCTTTTTTGACTTTTTATAAGAGGTTTATAAAGGAATCTTTCCGTCGTTTTCAAAACAAGGTCCTTTTTAACCTTTTCGACAGAATTGAGGTAAGAATGTTTTTTTTATCTTATACGGCGGGTGCGGTTATTTTCCGCCTTTATAAAATCGTCGAAGCTTCCCTTACAAGCTTATAAGAATATTTTCAAAGAAAAGGTTTTCTTTTATAATTATGGGATTTTTAAATGATTTCAAAAGAGAGATATTTCTCTCAAATATATGAATATCCAGTGCAAATGTATACGTATTTAACGCAAGCTTAAAAATGTTTTCAAAAAACCCGACTCTCGAGTTTGGTAGACAGGAAGGGATTGGGAGTGGACCCATCATGGCCTGTAATTAATCAAGAAGTCTCAGAATTAGTTATTTTGTTTTCAGAAGCTTGCATATTGTTTTCAGAAAAACACTGGAGTATATTTTATCAATTTTAAACATAAGTATCTTCTAAAAAAATGCATCGGTAGGTCTCATGAGACAAACTAGTGTCTTGGCACAAGGCCTTGACAAAATCTTATTTGTAGTCTTGGCACGAGGCCTTGGCTATGTGGTTATGATAGTCTGGCATTATGCATTCCATCATTATGAAAGTGGTTATTGATTTTTCATGTGATTATTCGATTAGTAGAATAACCATGTGAATAAGTAAATGGCATTATTTCATTTCATTTATGCCATACTATGTTGAAAGTTCAAGATTTAAAGGCTTTTGTTTTAGTTATACATTGCCTTAAATGTTTATTCTTATTTATGAAAGTTTCCGCTATATTGTTATCCTTACTGGGCATTTGAGCTCACCCCTTTTCTATGTTTTATTTTTTCCAGGAAGTGAAGAAGTAAATTATGAATGACCTGCAGGGATATTATGTGGGGATATGAGTGTGGATTATGGAGACAATATGTTGTTGTAGTAGTTTTTCGTTTAATGATGTAATGTAAACCTTATGAATATATCTAGTGTTTCCAAGGCTACTAAACCAATCGGTCTTTCGAGATTTGATCTTTCTTGTGATCATGCCAATGTTACGAAGTAATGCACCGACTCTGGGCAGCTGGGGTCGGGGCGTTACAGTTGGTATCAGAGGAAGTTTAGTACAAACCTTGGAAGCTAGATTTAGATAAACTCTGATTAGAGAACGTAGACCTAAGATGAACTTTGAGGATTAGTATAGAAGAACTTCCTAGAATTTTGGTATTGTAGAGATTTTGTGAGTTTTCCGAGCAATACATCCCTGTCTGGATACGAGCAAGTAGAGGCGGCTCTGGCACAGATGTACCTAGGGGTAAAACCCGAAAACACCGCTTTGAGCTAGACTCGAACGGGAACTGGTGCACGACAACGGGCCTTGCTGCACTCTTGGTTACGACACTCCCGGGGGATATGCTTAGGATAACTCTCATTTTCATTACAAATCATTATGAATGGTTTATGAGTATATACATCCTCAAAGGAGACATTTTTATGATTATGGATTATATCCATAAATAGTTCAATTTATGTTAAGTGTTTTATATGTATGGGATTATGTATTTTGATTCATAAACTGATCTAGTGTATGCCATTGTTTAGAAATGGCGCCCAGTAGAAGGAATGAGAACTCCAGAAATGCACATGATCCAAAGAGAAGGAAGGATCATATCTTTCATGGTCTTAAGCTAGAATTTATAATAGAAATAGTCTCCCATGTATTATCATCATATGAAGAAATAATATCATGTGTTGATAAGATAAGTAAAGAGTTTACTGAGTCCTATGGCTTTGAAGGGAAGCAAGAGAAGAAAAGGATAGAAGAGAGAAAGATGGATAAAGGGAAGAGGGAAAAGAAGAATTTTCCCATATGTGGTAATTGTGGAAAGAAACACCCTGGAACTTGCCTGAAAGGAATGTGAGTTTGTTATAAGTGTGGAGGAAAAGGGCACAAAGTACATGACTGCAAGGGTAAGAAAATGGTTTCAAATGTACAATGCTTCATTTGCAAGGAGTTTGGACACCACGCGAACCTATGTCCCAGTCATCAGACTATGCCGCAAATGATGTTATTGGATAATAATCAAGTTATGATACTACCATAGATGAAGAGGAATGATTAGAGTTATTATGTTGATTATGTCAATTGAGTGTTGTATCAACAATGTACTTGTTACAATAATCATGGAGTATATAAGGATTGTACTGCAGTACTATTTCATTAAGGACTTGAGATTGTGTGGAACAGAGAAAAGTGACTCAATAGCAGGATAAATTTTTGGAAAATATATGGTTGAGAGAATGATAAATCATAATATAGTTCTGATACTGAGGTAGTGATTTTGGAATAATACATGATTGCTTTGGATAAATTATATTGGATATTCATGACTACCTTGGAACTAATTAATGATTTGTATATTCCATCATTGTTGGGGTTTAAAACATTTTTGGATTGATGAAGTATATCCAGCATTCTATATAGAATAAGGGAGCATGAATGTAATCAATAAGGAATATGGTAATTTAGGATGTTTCAGTGTATTAAAAGAATACATGATGAAGGTATTCATATGCTATTACGGGGTAAAAATGATCTACATTATGTTTACCTTCCTTATAAATGTTGGACTATGAGTTTGGACAGAAGTATTTTGGATAGTTCTAGTTTGGATTATTTTGAATTGCCATAAAAGGACAACCCGGAGGTCGGGAGGCAACCTGTCGTGTCCGGCAAGGCTGCGAGACTTGAACCCTCAACCGAAGGGCGACCAGGGTGTATCACCTACCACTGGCCCATGATATGTCCTGGATTAAATAATGTAGTTTTTATTAAAAGATCTTGTAGATGAATTACAAATTCATTTATTTTTGAACCCTATACGAATAGTGTAAATAGAATTTTTTATGTTCTATTATCTTTTAGAGTGAAAGATGAGTTTGTGGTAGAAATTTATTAATGGATAAAACTCTAATTATAAAGTAAGTATATCTCCTTATGATCTTAGCCAATCTCATAAATAAATTCCTCAACATTAAGAAAAGGAACTTAGAACAAAAATGTTGTCCTAGATGGTACCTTAAATCATCACTAATTTATGGCTTTGGGATTGTTGGCCTTTTCATAGCCATGTTCTCTACCACTCTCCATCAGATAATTGATGGTTAGATTTTTCTTCCATATCCATATGGAACCCTAGTATGTGTTATTTTCTGTAATCTTCATACTTTACACTTTTTGTTTTAAATAGAGGCCTCATTAATTCATTTTTCGATGTGGGATTTCAACTAAGATATTTTGAAATGTCAAAAATGTGTTGTCCCAATACCATACATTTTGTTGAACCGATGGTACTTCAAATCATCATGGATTGATGAGTTTAAGGACCTCAATTTTATACTTGTTTGTGATTGATGACCTCAATCACTACCTATAAATATTTACGTTTTCCTCCAATTATATGTCTCTAATTGCCACCAATGTTCTCCTAATCGAGATCATAATTTGGTGGTGACCCTTTAATTTCTCTTTTCCTCATATTAAGACTAAATTTTAGTAACCCAATTTCCAATGTGGGTTTTCCCACAAATATATTTTCTACTTTCAACCTTTTATTTTCGAAGAACAATTTCAAATTGCGAGGACGCAATTTATTGAAGGTGGGGAGAATGTAACACCCCAGGATTTCAGAGTGTGTTATTTCTTAAAAATAATTCAATAACTTGCACTACACGCAACACCGAGTTCAATAACACCATTAAAAGAGGTCATGAATAGTATTAACTACATTTTGAACTTTATATAATCCTTATAATTTTAGAATCCCTATTATGAGTTTCTTAGTCATAATGCAAGAACAGATTCATTTTCAGTATTTCACTTTTATCAACTTCTAATAGTGAAACCTTTTTAAATACAATATTTTAAACTTTTTGACTAAATGGGGACATCAAAAATTTAAAATGAAACACCCCAAGCTTCCACGGTACGCTTTCCTTTGAATAAAACAGTAGCGTGTGTTGTACGCAACTTCGAGTTCTAACACACCGTAACCAATCAAACTAGCTGTTATGAATAGTAATACCTACTTTTTGAAGTTATATATATTTTATATTTTAAAATGGACTTCATTTTTGGATTCGGAATATCAAATTTAGCCTAAGGTGAAATTTTGGTACTTTTCGGATAACTTTCATATTTTGATGAATAGTGAAAATTACTAAATTTTAATTAAAAACAACTTTTTTAATCAAAATAATTAATAGTAATAAATTATGAATTTGAGTGGTTTTAAAGTATATTTAGAATATATTTTTACTATTTAATATAATGTTGGTCATTGGACATAATTTTACAATTAAACCGAACATAAACAAGTGTCAATCTTTTGATAGTTATTATCTCTTAAAAACACGCTTTTTGTTTTGACAGCGGGAATTAATTTTAAATTAATTTCTGCCACTTCTGTGTTTTGAATTTAGGAAAATGGATTCCATATTTGGAATCAGGATGTTCAAATTGTGTAAATAGGTAACTTTTATTTTTAGACATTTTGAATAATTACTGCGGTAAATATTTTATTTACCATGGTTAAGGGTAAATCCGGTAAATAAGGGTTAAAAAATAATATTATAATAATACTAAATTACCCTAAAACGTGTCTTAACCCTATTGGTTGATACATGGTCGACCATGGGCATCTTTGGGTCGATTTTGGGACCCCATGGATCCACTTGTAAGTGATAATGACACTTTATTTTAATTAAGTCAAAATGAATACAAAAATGACACAAGCATATATCTTTTAGTAAAACAATTGTTACATAGGGTTATATAAGTTGGATTTTAGATTATAAATATTCATTAGAAATATAAAAAGATTTCCTACATAATGATATTTTATTTATAATTTTTAGACATTAAATAATTTATTTTAATTATGACACAATGATGATGCAGTAATTACTATAATAGTAAAAAATTAAAATAATTGATATTATAAATACCCAAACAAATATAATATGAAACTTTTAATGAATTAAACTAATTTTCTAGGATAATATGATATATTAGGATTGATTTAATTGACTTTTTTCGAAGTAATCAATCTGTTATGAGTTTCAAAAAAATAAACTATTGAATAGTGTCAAAATTGACATAAAAGAGTTTTTAAAACAAATATTATATTATTAATTGATATTAAATTCCTAAAAATCTAAGGTTCGGCCAAGAGACTTATATAAGGATATTTTCATCATTAATGGACCACTTGGGGGTCTCTTGGATGTATATAGTAAGTTTATTAACCATATTATATAAAAATACAAAGAGACATTGTAAAAGTGAAACTAATTAACTTAGAGTTAATACTTAAAGATAAGGTTAATATAAGTACCCAAACCTATCTAAATTCTATTGGTTGAGTTTTTTTCGACCTATACCCACCTTAAACTTTGAATAATAAACTTTGGAGCCTTTAGAAACTGAATATGAATTTATTATAAATTAATATTTCTAACTTTTCCAAAGGTGCCCCTCACCCCTGTTATAAAAGGGCACTCCTCCTTCTCATTTCTTCACACCTTCAAAGCCTTTTGGTTCGGCCAAACTCTGCCCAAATACTCTCCCAACATCCCTCAATACAACCTAGAGGCCTTAGTTTGATCAGAAAGCCAACCTAAGGATCCCTTTTGATCAAATCAAAAGGAAGAACCCGAAGAAGAGGTAATGATTTCACCACCCTTTTCCAAGTTCCTTTCTTCTTCCACTTCCTCTTTCTTTGTTATTACCATTCTAAAATAATAACTCCAGTATCTTAAATATACTGTGATGTTATTATAAATATGGTACAACCATATTCAGTATTCTATCCACCCTTTGAATAACATGTCACCATACGTGCGTACGTACGGCTTACCGTCTCCACGTCGTGGTGTAATTGTTATTCAATATATTATTATTTGGATGGGTATAATAATGATGTGTAACTCATGTAAATAATAAATATAACATGTTAATGATTCTGTATATATGATATACCATCCATTTATATATTATTTTAATATCAAAAGAATGATATTGTCGCTCGTGCGTACGTACGGACTACCGTCTCCACGAACGCGATGAGATTCATTCTCCATCGTATCCATTCAAGTATAATTATCATTTTATGATTTAAAAATGATGTTTAAGGACTGGATATCATTCTGGATATGAATAAGATACAACAACCATGGCTTATGTAACAAAACATATAAAAGAAAATGAGTAAGTTAACTCCCGAAACGACGATAATTCTAAGATATTATTAACAAATCAATGTTAAAAGATCATATATGATATCATATTAATATATATGATTATTGTATAATTTAATAACAACTATTTCACCATTATACAGGAGGTTAACCTACCCCAACCAAGGAAAAGTACAAGGTAAGGGTTATTTCACAATCTCTTCATTATCCAAGGTTGTTTATACGTAATAATCTACTGGGATATCTTTATCATCCTCATCCATGTTTCTTAAAAATGTATTTCAAAACATTTTTACTATTTACAAGAATATGGGTTAAAGTCATTTATACCCTTTTTTGACTTTTTATAAGAGGTTTATAAAGGAATCTTTCCGTCGTTTTCAAAACAAGGTCCTTTTTAACCTTTTCGACAGAATTGAGGTAAGAATGTTTTTTTAACTTATACGGCGGGTGCGGTTATTTTCCGCCTTTATAAAATCGTCGAAGCTTCCCTTACAAGATTATAAGAATATTTTCAAAGAAAAGGTTTTCTTTTATAATTATGTGATTTTTAAATGATTTCAAAAGAGAGATATTTCTCTCAAATATATGAATATCCAGTGCAAATGTATACGTATTTAACGCAAGCTTAAAAATGTTTTCAGAAAACCTGACTCTCGAGTTTGGTAGACAAGAAGGGATTGGGAGTGGACCCATCATGGCCTGTAATTAATCGAGAAGTCTCAGAATTAGTTATTTTGTTTTCAGAAGCTTGCATATTGTTTTCAGAAAAACACTGGAGTATATTTTATCAATTTTAAACATAAGTATCTTCTAAAAAAATTGCATCGGTAGGTCTCATGAGACAAACTAGTGTCTTGGCACAAGGCCTTGACAAAATCTTATTTGTAGTCTTGGCACGAGGCCTTGGCTATGTGGTTATGATAGTCTGGAATTATGCATTCCATCATTATGAAAGTGGTTATTGATTTTTCATGTGATTATTCGATTAGTAGAATAACCATGTGAATAAGTAAATGGCATTATTTAATTTCATTTATGCCATACTATGTTGAATGTTCAAGTTTTAAAGGCTTTTGTTTTAGTTATACATTGCCTTAAATGTTTATTCTTATTTATGAAAGTTTCCGCTATATTGTTATCCTTACTGGGCATTTGAGCTCACCCCTTTTCTATGTTTTATTTTTCCCAGGAAGTGAAGAAGTAAATTATGAATGACCTGCAGGGATATTATGTGGGGATATGAGTGTGGATTATGGAGACAATATGTTGTTGTAGTAGTTTTTCATTTAATGATGTAATGTAAACCTTATGAATATATCTAGTGTTTCCAACGCTACTAAACCAATCGGTCTTTCGAGATTTGATCTTTCTTGTGATCATGCCAATGTTACGAAGTAATGCACCGACTCTGGGCAGCTGGGGTCGGGGCATTACAATAGGGGACCCTGGCGTCGCTACATATCCTGCAAAGGCAGGAATCAAGACGTACGTAGTTATCTTGGGGAATAAACCCCATGCGGTTCTGGTCCGTACAGGGGAAAGGGGGTATTTATTATTATTATTTTTATCCATTTGGGAGTGGATGGGATAGGATGTGGGATCTTGGCATCGCTACATATCCTGTGAGGGAAGGAGTCAAGCCGTACATAGTTCTTTGAAAGGGAAATACCCCGTGCAGGGCTGGTTCGTACACGAGGGAAGAGGGCATTTTTAGCTTTATTCGGGGATGGTTGGGCCAGGATGGGGGAACCTGGCGTCGCTACGTATCCTGCAAAGGCAGGAATCAAGCCGTACATAGATCTATAAAATCAATACAGTTTAACATCATGCAGTGAGGATGAAATAAACTTAGTTTAGGGTCATAGAGTTTGGACTGTTGGGGCATGGTAGTTTAACGTCCTGCTGCTCGGATGATAACTGTCTTTGATTATGAGAAATACTTCTTCATAAATCTCGCATTTTTAGAAGCGGTGGTGAATTTCCCATCCATGGAGATCAAGGCATATGCTCTGTTGGAGTAGACCTTGTGTATAACATATGGTCCCTCCCACTTGGGCTCCAACTTTGGAGGTTTCTTTCCTGGTATCATCGGTGTCCGGAGGACTAACACCAGTTGTCCTTCCATGAAAGACCTAAGACGAACCTTTTTATTGAAGGCTAATGTGATCTGGTTCTGATATACCTCTAGATGGTGAAAAGTTTCTAACCACTTCTCATCCAGTTGTTCCAACTCATCAAGCCGTTTTTCTGATTGCTCATCATGGGATAACTAATCACATATAGAAACATGGAGTGAGGGAAATTGGAGCTCAATGGACAGGACTGCTTTTGTTTTGTATAATAATGAGTACGGAGTATCCCAAGTAGCAGTGTAGATTTAGGTTCGATAAGCCCACAATGCATGGAGGAGTTTATCAGGCCATGATTTCTTGTCTTTGTCCACCATTTTCTAGATAATGTTGGACATAGTCTTGTTGAAAGCCTCTATCTTTCCGTTGGACGCTGTATGGTAGCGGGATGAGTGGTTAGCCTTGATACCATATTCTTGGTACAGTTCCTCCAATTCGGCAGAGCAGAATTTGGTACCGTTATCCATCAGTATGGTATGAAGGACGCCAAATCTGGTGATGATATTTGTTTTCAAAAAGCTGAAAATGTTTCTTGCCTTGACTTCCATGAGGGGTACAACTTCTACCCATTTGGAAAAGAAGTCGGTTGCTATGAGGATGTACTTCAATTTTTTGGCTATGGCGGGAGGATATGGTCCCACAATGTCCATTCCCCATATGGAAAATATCCAGGAGTACTTTTCCTGATGAAGTAATTATGGGGGTTGGTGAATGAAGTTGGCATGAATTTGGAAGGAGAGGCATTTTGTGGTAAAGTGATCGCAATCTCATGCCACGGTGGTCCAATAGTACCCAAGCCTTTTGAACCTGATGGGAATGCTTAGACACTGACTGATGTGCTCCACATACTCCGGTATGCACTTCAGTCATGATGACAATGGTTTCTTCTCCATCAATGCATCTGAGGATGACTCCGTCGAGGGCTCGTTTGTAGAGGACCTCCTACGGACCCGTGCCTCCGTATAGGACAAAGTTGATTGCCCTTATCCGTATTTGCTCTCGTCCAGCCCTGTCTGATGAAAGTTCTACCCTTTGAATGTAGTTTGAAATGGGGGTCATCTAGCCGGTGGAAGGAGAATATGGATTAGGGATAGTACTGACTTCGTTGATTTCTTCCATCTTAGTCTGAACAAATGGCAAGACCATTCGACGATGATCAATACTAATAATTGTTTCATCCTGATCTGGGTCAGCTAGGGATGTAGCTGTATTATCTAATGCATCGGCCATGGCATTATGAGATCGGGGAATATAAGTCAATGTTGGTTCTGTGGAGAATTCTTCCATTAACCCTCGGACATGGTCAAACAGGGGAATTAGCTCCTCCTCTTTAATAGGATAGTGGCCATTGACTTGCTTGATGACCAGTTCTGAGTCACCTTTTACCTTAATGTGTTGTACTTTTTCCTGGAGTGTGAGCTCCAGGCCTGCAATGAGGGCTTGATACTCTGCCTCATTGTTCATACATCCTTCTGATAGGAGGAAATAATATGGCAAGACTGCCTTTTCTAGGGACATGAGTATTATCCCCAAACCCACCTTGTTAAATTTGTGATCCTCCGTACTTTTCCCTGTCGGGCTTCGGGATGCGCTGTCGAAGTACTTTTCCCATGTTGGGAGCTCCTCTTGAACCGAGAATATGTCTTCCTCGGGTAACTCGACATCTAGTGTGGTGGTCCCTATCGAGGGGTGCTCTGTCAGAAAATCAGCTAATTCCTATCCTTTGATGGCTTTCTGAGGCAAAAACCGGATGTCAAACTATTGCAGGATGACTTCCCATCAGGATAGGCACTCGGTCAGCATTGGATTGCTGAGGATGTACTTGAGCGGGTTACTACATGAGACCAAATGGACTTCATGATGCTGCATATAATGTCACAATTTTTGAACGGCGAAGACCAAGGCAAAAAAACTCTTCTCTATGTTTGTGTACTGAGTTTCAGCATCGATCATGGTTCGACTGAGGTAATAGAGACTATTTCCACTACCGATGTCATTTTTCTGTGCGAGGAAGGTTCCCACTGACTTCTCTAGGGCCGTCACATATAGGATAAGAGGTCCTCCTTCAACCGAGGGCATGAGAACTAGAGATCTTAAGAGGTACATCGTTAGGTTTTCGAATGCGTCTTGGAAATCATCTATCCATTGGTACGTAACCCCCCTTTTCATTAACCTGGTTAAGGGAAAAAAATTTCCCGCCAGGATGGCTGTGAACCACCTAATGTAGGATAGGTGTCTTTGGAATCCTCAAAACTCAGTGAGATTGAGGGGAGGTGGAAGGACAAGGATATACTTTGTCTTTTTAGGGTCGACTTCGATTCCACGATGGCGTACGACGAAGCTGAGGAATTTCCCTGAGGTAACCCTAAAGGTGTACTTCAAGGGATTCATCGTCTGGATATGTTTTCAAAGTTTGTTGAAGAAAACTTCAATGTATGATAGGTGATCTGAGTGATGTCTGGATTTTACCACCAAGTCATCCATGTAGCATTCGATGAATCTCCCAATAATGGTTTAAAGATACGATTCATGGTGTGTTGATATGTGGCGCTAGTGTTCTTGAGACCAAAGGGCATGACCCTATAATAGAATATTCCTTGAGGGTATCTGAAGTCAGTGGCTTCTTCGTCTTCTCAGGCCATCCGAAGTTGATTATAACCAAAATAACTATCCATGAAGGAGAGACCCTCATACCCGGACTCTACGTCAATTAATAACTCGGTAATCAGGACCAGTAAATCATCTTTCGGGCAATGCTGATTGAGATCTATGAATCGATGCAGACGTGGATTTTTTCATTATTTTTCTTGACAGGGAAAATGTTGGCTAACCAGATGGGGTATTGGGCCTCCCGAATGATGCCCATTTTAATTATCTTATCGACTTTAGCCTCTATTTTGGCAGCATGTGAAGGGTGCGTCCTTCTGGAAGCTTGTTTATAGCCTCCGTGGTCTTCTGGCAGACCTAAGTGGTGCGTCACCACTTCAGGATCGAGTCCCGGCATTTCCGTGTGATTCCAGGAAAAAACATCTTGATGTTAACTCAGGAAAGAGGTATATACCTCATTCTCCTTAGGAGACATGGATGTACTAATGAGAGTGGGCCTTGGGTCTTCCTCGGTACCCGGGTTTATTTCCTTGAGCTCATCCACGGTGGTGGAGATACCTTCCTCAAATGCGGGATTTGCATCCCTGATATATTCCTCCTATTATTCCCCCACATTCTCATCTTCTTGATCTGACGGGGGGAGAGTCCTCAGTATGGATCTTTAGGGTCTGTAGGTGAGGCATCATGGGCATCCCTGCTCAAGTATTCGTCCCCAAACTAATGTTTAACGGTCATTTCTGCATTTTCACACATGGCCGTTATAGCTGAAGTCATGAGGATATTTGAGTGTGTGTCCGGGCTTGAATTCCTACTCTCAACATGGTTGATGGGCAGTACGTAGTTTCCACCGAGCTGCTTGAGGGGGTCATTCGGAACCATTTCCAGACCATTTTGAGCAGGGATCTAATAAATACCATTAAGAGAAGTCTTCTTTTTCATTTTCTCATAAAACCTGGCGTCAATGTAGTGTGACTCAAGGATCTAGAAAGGTTCCTTGTCAGCATGAAATGTCCCACTTTTTCCATTGACGCAATACTTGATACACTGGTGGTAGGATGAAGTAATGGCCATGTGCTTATAGAGCCATTGCCTTCCAAGTAGGGCAATGAATTTTGTATTCTACCAGACCACCAGGAATTCTGAGTAGGCCACAAGGTCGCCGAAGTGGGTTTTTAGCTTGATTTGTCCCATTGGACTTTGTTCACTCTTATCGTAACCCAATAGAGTTCTGGCTGAGGGTACTAGGTCATCCTCACTATAGCCCAACTTACGGAGTGTCCGTAGGGGAAAGAGGTTAACTCCAGAGCCATTTTCAATAAAAACTTTGTGGATATCAACATCATTTAGTGTTCCAGACACATATAGTGGTTTGATATGTTCTTTCATGACAACAACTTCATCTTGATTGGTGATGAAAATTAATGCATTGCATTCAGCTGGGCCAATCTTCGTCCGGTAAATCTCGGCGGTAGCTACCTTGGCTTGAAACTCCTGGGGGATGAGTAAGGCTTCTATAAGCACCTCCCTGAGATCTGCTGACAAACTCAGGGCGTCTAGGATTGACAATTTGGCTGGTACTGACGCCATTTACTTAAGGATATCGTATTTCTACTCCAGCGGCCAACGCTTCTCTGTTGGCGGCAAAGTTTTAGCAGGAATCTTGGGAGCTGGAATACGTGACGAGGAGGGACCGGCTGTGGGGTCGAATTCTGATGATGTTATAATTTTCTTGGGACTCGGCCCAGTCGGTCTGTTTGTGCGCACTAGGCAGTCAGACACTTGTTCTTCCTCTGATGGGTACCACAGAATGACAGGGCCAGAGTGGCCGCTTATGGAGGTGGATGGATATTCTTTCTCCTGTTGAGTCTGTTGAAGGGATCTCCCATGGGTTTCCGCGATATTAACAGTTTGGGATGGGGTATAACCATAGGGTTGGTTACGGCCATGATTGCGTCTCTCCTGTTATCCCCTTCTTCTTCGATTCCTCCTCCCGGCCCCTTGCATTGGGAACTCAGGTTCATAGCCATAACCTTCATCAGGGAATGATTTCATTAGATGAATGACGTTTCTGGAACCAAAGATTAGCTCTGCATCATGTGACAGGTCAACATGGTTGGTTGTCCCTGATGGTGCCGTTTGGTGGGTCGGTGCCCATGGCGCCATGTTTGGGGGCATAAAATCCGACACTTTCAGGGCTAACTTTGGCCTCGTTGCAGACTGCTCCCCTTGTGCATGTCTCCTCCCTTCTCTATTATTCCTAGATGATCGGGTCGTGGGAGGTTGTGAGGCTGATATTGTCGGTTGTACGACATTAGGGGTTGTTGGCGGCAACACCGGTTGCTGTATTTGAGCTTGGAGTATGCCCCGAGGTTGGTTGATAGTCTTCCGAGTCATCCAGTCATCAAATTTATGCCCCTTTTTTCTGGTGACTTCCTGCTACCCCTCCCCCTTGTCAGATTCAGTGGTAGAAATGTACGTCACATGTGCTGGGGGTGGTCCCAGCTCGACTTGCCCGGAGTCTACCATCCTTTGCAGGAGGTCTTTGAAGACGAAACATTCTTGGATACTATTCCCCAACATTCGATGGTAGGGACAGTAATCTAGTCTGTCATTGCGGCTGACTTCTTCAGGCTTCCTTGGATCTAGGAGGTGGAGCAAGTTGCAATTGATGGCGGTGATGAAGTAGCTGCAGACTTGGTTCTCTCAGAATTAGTATACTTTGTATCTCTGTTCCTCAAACTGGTTCCGCTTAGACCCTCTTTGATCATCCCACTTGGGCAGAGGTTTCCACTGATATACATGGGGTCCTTGGTGATTTGGTGGAGTCCTAGGCAATGGAGGAGACGCAGGGGCTGGCTTGAGCATGATAGAGGAGGCCTCAGCTCTAACTGTTCTCTTTTCAGGAGCCTGTGAGGCTATTTGGGACATCAGATTGGTCCTCTGTAGGGAGTCTTCAATTCTCAGGGAAATGGCAGAGATATTGCAGAAGCCAGTGGTGCACTCCACTGGTATGAGCGGTGTCCATAGATCATCTCGAAGGTTATCGATGCATATGGCCAACATCTCATCTTGGGGCATTGGCATGTTCCGGGAGTAGGTCAGACCCTTCCATCTAGTGATGAAATCTGAGACCCTCTCATTCTCCGTCTGTTTTCAATTCATGAGGTCGTTGGCTTTTGTTTTCGGCAGCGTTGAGCTGAAGTGAAATAGGAACTACTACCAAAGGTCTTCCCAGCTCTTTATAGATTGAGCTGGTAGATTCGTATACTAGATGAAGGAAAATCCTTGCAAAGTCCACACGAAGCATCTGAGTTTCACTGCTTCTTGTTGTTCCGGAGTTCCCATCATAGGGTCGTAGTAAGACTCTTAGTGCATCAAATGTTGTTCCATATCACCTGATCCATTAAAAATAGGGAATACAGGGCTCCCAAAATTGGGTGGAGGAGGGGTGTTGCTCACCCAATCAGGGTAAGGCTTTTTCTCTAGTTGTATCAAAGCGCATCGACCTTCTATTTCTTCCAATCGAGATGTCTGTGCATCGATGGTGCTGGCAAGTCCCTGGTTTACATCCTGTTGGGTCTGGTATTGGGAAAGTGTAGCCCGAGTCATTGCTTGAGGATCCGGCTTGGCCAGCACCAAGGGCGTATATTTCATTTGTGACACCTTCGGAGGGTTCATACATACTCACTCTGGTTGCTTCTTAAGTGGAGGGAAGTCTTGGTATTCACCCGAATCCATGTTCAGGTAATTGGACGGACCAGGTGCCTCATTAGGCGGGGGCCCTAACCACGCTTCATTTACCGGGGAAAACCTTGGTCTTTGAGGTGCACTTGCTGGGAGTGAAAGGTGTGGCGCTTCTTGGGAAGCACTTTCAATAAGACGATTCCTCTAGAGTAGCTCGAAATTAATCCACCTCAGTTCTTTCATTTCCTATTCCTTTCAAGAAAATCTCTCTTCGAGCATAAGTGGCTCATTTTTATCGAGAGGAGGTGGGTTAAGGGTAATCAGTCCTTTTTTCCTATCCTTGATGGAATCTTGCAGGGTATGTGAAGGAGGGATAGCTGGAAGGGCGACCATATTTAGGGCGGCCCACTGGTTCCGGGTGTGCACACCTGGTGGTTCGTTGTGAGTCACAGCCTGACCAGAATCATCATCACCCAATCCATCTGGATTTGCATCATCTCTGGTGTCACCCATGGGGTTAGCCTATGTGGCATTGATGGATGCATATCGCGGGGTGATGGAGATGTTATCTTCCAAATAGGAAGAGGATCTCCCATTCCTTTTACTGGTCCTCCCCTTCCAGTTTTAGGATTTCTTTGGGACTCATTGACAAAGGGTGATGCAGAGAGTTCTTTGATGTGCCCTTACGGTACGCCTCCATCATGAATGGGATGATGATTCAAAGGATGAGATAGGGCAGGAACCTCATCTTCTAACTGTCCTCCCTAGATGAGGGAATACTGATTCTCATGGGGGGGTTGTTGTTGAGGTGGTAAAAATGCCCCCAGCCCTGGGGGCTGGGGTTGGCTATGTTCCATGGATGCAGAGTCTATTTTCATTTTTATTGGTCTTACGGAGGCATTTGTTGTTACAAATTCCCCCAGCCCTACAGGATAGGGTTGACCCTGGATTGCGACAGCGGATACTGCTATCACTACTTGCCTGATCTTGCGTGCACCAATTCAGGGGTGAATTGGATCTGATGTCGAGTTCACCTGTGAATCAATCCCCTATGGAGAGGCAAGCAATGATTTCTGATTATCCTTTCAGTGGCCTGATTTAAGAGTTTGGGAATGGATTTTTCCTATCGGGCCTGTCTCTTATGGTACTTACTCAAGGCCTGTCTCTGTTGGGTATGTTTCCTTTCTCGAATAGGGAGACCACTCGATTGTTGTTTTGATGTGATGACATTGCAAGATGTTACGCCGAACATGTTTTTCTGGGCTGGGAGCAGAGTGAAATGTAGAGCTCCATGTTCTCCCCATACTCTGATATGGACTCCCATTGGAGAGTCACCAATGAGGAAGCGCAACTGGTGTAGTGCATGGTGGCAGGCTAACTCAGGGTTCCCTTTACGCCTCTCAGGTCGCGGTTGCTGCACCGAAGGAAGAGCTTCTAGGTCGATGTGACGCAGGAGGTCTCCTATTGTCTTGACATGGTCTACATACCCATCGTAGAGTAGGAGGATTGATTTCAACTAGCGGAGGGTTGTCTATATATTGGAGCGGATGTCGTGTCCACATTCTTATGACAACTTTCTGGGTATGTTGAATTGAGATGTGGTCGTGGGACAAAAAATAGCTGGTACATCATCTCTGGACAGTAGTTTCCTCAGGTTCAACATGTTGGCATACACCTCCACTAGTGATTACTCTACCTGTTCACCCCAACTGAGGTGCTCACTGATTGTGTGGTCAGGGGCAGTGGGGCCGGTAGTTATTGAATTGTCATGTGGGAGGTTCCGGGGCAGTTTAGAAGATGAATGTGGTCCCGAACCGTCTCCTGATTGAAGAAGGATGTCGTTAGTGATTGACTGGGAATATGACATGCTTGATCCCATCCTTCTGAGTGCCTCGGCATATGAGGGCTTTTCTGTGCTTGATTCGGTAAGGGGAGGACCTTCCTGTCGATATGATATGTCACTGTGGGGAGGACCTTTGCAATAACTGCCATCATGGTGAGGATGACCATCATGGTTGGACGTTCGATGTGTATCCTGGGGTTGACCTTCAAGACACACTACGAAAAGGGGAGGACCTTCTTGTTGCGTAGGGCCATTGCGGGGAGAACCTTCGCAATGGCGGTTGTGGTGGTGAGGACTACCATCACAGCTGCCGTAGGGAGAATTTCTGCGGGGTACACCCTGGGGAGGGCCTTCAGAATGTACCACATTAAGGGGAGGGCCTTCTCGCTGCTTAAGGTCTCTATGGGTAGTACCTCCATTATCAGAGTGACGAGGACTACAATCGTGATTTGATTCCTCGCAACGTGAAGTGTTGTTGCAATGTAGCCCCTGGGGAGGACCTTGAGGGCTGAACACGACAAGGGGAGGGCCTTCTTGTCGTGATGAGACATCACTACGGGGAGGGCCTCCGTAGTTGCGACTATGATAGAGAGGGATACTATCATAATTTCTGGTCCCAATGCACAGAGAGTGTTTGCAGTTTATACCATGGGGAGGACCTTTAGGGTGGACCGCAGCAAGTAGAGGGACTTCTTACTGCTCGATCTCCTGGCCACACGGAGGGCCACCGTGACTCGCATCAAAAGAGAATCTCTCGTGATAGATCGTTATATGCCTGTAGGGGAGGACCCCGCGGGTGCTCTGGGGAGGACCTTCAGAGCTGCTGGTAGTGACATTGTGGGGAGGACCTTCGCAACTGCTACTTCCACTCCCATAATATGGTAATGGGTGGGTAGGGTTCTGAGACTTTGATATGCGCTTAGCGGCATTGGGAACCCCATCTTCCAGCAGAGCGGAGTCATGAACCCGCTCTTTATTTTTTGGCTACCTTTGGCGCGTTTGGGGATCTTTCTTGTGGGAAGCGGGGACCGTCTGCTATTTATGACAGCCTTCACCATTGGGTCCCTTTATAATTGGATCCCTTGATGCTGCCGGGATATGCTGACGAACATCTTTACTTTTAGCAAGGATATATGCCTGCTCTGGAGCATCCACTATGATGGACGGGTGTCCCCCAGTTGGAACGAGTGAAGCTGCTCGATTCGGTTTCCCTTGTATCGCAGAATATATCCTATGACCCTCCTTGGTATAAGCAGGGATGCAGATCTGCTCTGAGGTAGCTATATCGTCTCTTATATTAGTTTCCTCAATTGGGGAGACGGGCTCATGGGCCCGAGTCCTTTCTATTTCCGCTGATTCAATTACATTCAGGAAAGTCTGCAAGATATGTTCTGGGATCGATACCTGCTCCTCCATCATTGCTAGGATATGTAGAGAGACATCTTTGGATAGAACGAGTATGAAGGTCCACTCCGGTATTAGAGTAGGAATATCCTGCTCTGGTCCTCTGGTGGTCAGTGGGTACTGACAATTCTCCTATGTTGGGGTAGGTGAATGACTCTGACCCTGTGCTGGGATATGCCAGTTTATCTCTCCGTTTTCCGCCATGTCGGGATGCTGGAATTTACTTTCATCCGTAGGGAGATGTCCCTGCATATGTTGGTTCCCCATCGTATCGAGTCGGTAGCCTTTGTTCGAAGGGAGAAGTGACCGCCTATTAATTGTTTCCACATCTGGATGGCGGGATTTGTTGATCGCTACCACATCGGGATGGTAGGCATCAAGAGCATCTTCTAGGAGCTGGTCCAGCAGGTGCTGGGATGCCACCACGTTAGGTTGGTGGGATTCATGACCCAGTGAAGGGAAATGTTCCTGCCGGGTAGGTGTCTTCTTGTGTGAGTGATGGGATTGATGGAGCTCGGCGGGGATGCGCGCCTACTCGTATGATGCCTCCATGTCTAGATGGTGGAATTTGGAGGAGCGGACATGTGTATGTGTGATTCACGCTCAAATTTACCCAAGAGATGATGGTAGAACGATCCTTGTAGTTTATCTTGGGTTATCGAATCCTCAGAGACCTATGAAGTAACCTACAGACACGTACATTCTATGAATTGTTTTTGGCTATAAAGTTTCTAACATGGGTTGATTAAAGATGGTTTTAAATCAACTCTAAGATACTTGAGTGAATTCAATTTAAAATAGTGAGTTGATCCTAATTTATCACTTGGGGTGGATTGGACGTATTTCCTTTTCAATGATTTCAATTTCTTATATTTGAGATGGATTCATTTAAGAAGATAATACAACATAAAAACTTATTGGTTTAATGCCTACACTCTTTAATACTAATCACCTATACACTTGAAGGATAAATGTTATGATCACTTCTAGGTAAATGTTCGTATTAGCACTTGAAGTGTGTGGCCTTAAATTCAACAAGGACGATGGTGTTTAAAAATAATCAAATAAAAAAATCAATTAAAGAAGTGATTATACATTAATGGGGTGATAAATAAAATCCAATATATCCCCTTTCTACTCCCTTGGATCAACTAATAATTGGGTTATCCATCTATTGATGGTATGGTTTTAATGGAAGCAGGAAGTAGACTCATGGGGGAGGAATTGAAGAAGTAAAGAAAACAATAAAAAGAAAATGATCACTCCATCGTTGTGTGAATAATTTCAAAAGGTTTATTGTGAAATAATTTCACACCTTAAACCAACGATATCATAGTGATATGAAGAAAAAAAATAAGAAGAAAATAAGAGCTTTTATTAAGAAACTAAAGTGAATTGAACAACTTACATGTTAAGGACAAACTTGAGACAACAAAATCGAAACATAACATTACAATTGAACAAAGCACCAAAGATGAAAAAATCCTCCACCACCACTGCCTTAAATAGGCACTTTGGAAGCCTTGGGTCGATCCTACAACAGTATAAATCATCCCACTTGATTATGGTAGGCCTAGGTTGGTGGAAAGCTTGTGGAACTTGGACTTTTCCACACTTGGCCTGAGGTGGAAACCAGCTTTCATCACCGAATAGACGCGCTTGGAAGACCTTTAGATTGAAGAATCAGAGTGGAACATAAAATACGAAAATGGATCCCCCGATGTCTCCTAACCGTCTATAAAATATGGGCCCATTTGGAGTTTTGGATTCTGAGATATGATCATATTGGTAGGACTTTTTTCTGGGACACAGAATCTTGACCAGAATGTTATTTTCAAATTGGGTCACCTTAATGACTACCATGGAAGCCAAATTAGCACTGGCTCCTGAAAAATGATTTGTTACACTATATGTCTTCTAGAATCCCATGAAATTTGGGCTTTATTGGGTTTTTAATGTGTGTTCCATATTCTCATAAGTGGGATGATGTTCAATCTTCCTTCTCTAGAATTGCTTCCATTCATCTCCAAATATCTCCATCATCCTTTATGAATCCTCCATTGATCCCTGAATAAAAAATGTTCATTTTTAAGTGTAGATAAATTTACCAGAATATCAAATTAAAATATGGATAATTAAATTCCTTAAAATCAGATGAATCATTGGGTACTTCAAATGATGTTAAAAAATGCACCACATAATAGTGCATTTTAAGAAGGTATTACAATCATAATGTGAAATGATGTTCAAAGTGTAAAATGCACTAAAATGGTGTTTATGAATAATAAATAACATGAATATTATATATATTAACAATGAATATTAGCCCCATTTAGTGGCTAATCACACCCCCAACTTGAGTTTTGCTAGTCCCGAGCGAAATATATCTCAACAATATGAAATTTGAATTCCCTTTTCCAAAAACATTTTAATACACAATGATCACCAAAAACACTTATACCAAACAATCATGAAACCCATCAAAATATTTTAATACATGATAGTTTCATAAGAAGATCCAAATCCCAAGCCCATTCCTTTTTTCAAATTCATTTCCATATTTCATCCAATATCAATTAAGTATGAGGATGTGTTGTGTATCACAATAGACATGGGGGTTCATCTTTATTCATAGGGGAAATGATGGAAGCGCTAGGTGGAATCACATTTCAATATTAAGATGAGTATTCAATTTTTTTATTGCATTGTTTTTTTTTGGTTTTTTTTTTGTTTTTTTTTTCAATTTTGCCATGGTAATTGAAATTACACTCAAAAGAGTCAACCCCTATAGCGAGACTTTGCTGATGACTTCCAGGCTCAAAGAACATAGGGAACCAAGTGAATCCCACATAATCGGGCATCATATCGAGTTAACTCAGTCAAAAATAAATTCAAATTACCAAAATATAGATAAAATTACTAACTCTGGGCTATACAACTATGGAGTCACGATCCCCAAGTGCCGAAAGCCACGCATTAGGTCATTTCATTGCTCTATGCGCAAATTTATTATTATTATTATTATTTTATGGAATACTAATATTAAAACTAAAATGATCACCAAACCTATGCTATTTATTTGGGGGACCCCATGAACTCAAAATAATACCCCACTATCCAAAGGACGTGCATTGTGATCTTTTTTTTATTTGGATGAAAATATAAATGATGAAATATCACATTGGACAGCCACAATTTACAAAATCTATTCTCATGAAATTATACAAGGATTAAAATCAGAATTGGGGCATGCTAAATTATTTGATATTCAGTTTCAAATTGTGAAATGTGTATTACCATGTTCAAAGTTAAAGGAATTTTTCCTTCCATTTACACAATTTTTTTTTCAAATCATCCTTTTTTTGACACAAAAGCATTTTTTATTTTATCTCCCCCCCAACGTAATATAACACTGTCCCTAGTGTTTAAAGAAAAGAAAATTTAGAATGGGGTAGAGGTAGAGAATGAAAGTTCAAAAAGGAAATTGAAAATGAGGATTATGGAATGAAGTCACCTGGTGGTTGAAGTTGAAATTCTTGCTGCTCCCTTTTAATCCTTTGATATCCATGTCACTTGCATAGTTCCCTAGTAGAAAAAGAAAAAATAAAACAAACAAAACAAAACAAAACAATATATATATATTTATATAATAAATAAAGTAAAATATAAGTATATATATATAAATTATATAATAAGGAAGCACAAAAAGCTGTAAGTCAGTGGTAATCACAGGCCCCTGTCTCCCTTCGGTCCCGGGTTCAAATCCTCGTGGCTTCACCGGTTATGACAGGGTTTGACCCATAATCCATGACGTGTCCCTTATTATTATTATTATTATCATTATTATATTATTATTATTTATTTTTTGTATTTTTATTTGAACCTACAAACACATTAAAATAAAACAAACTGATGATAGATTGTCTTCTTTATAAATTTATGGGTAATGCATTAATCAAGGATCACACCACCTGACACGGATGAATATGGTGCTCCACTTTCATACCCATCCATACTCATAATAGAAGAACAGGTCAACAGTATATGTTTTTTAAATATCAAAATGATTAATTAATCCCATTTAAAATATAAAGTTTATTAAAATAACAAAATGATAGGAAACATGAAAACCATGGGTTGCCTCCCATACAACGCTTTGTTTAACATCGTTAGCCCGACATGGATCCTAAATCTATCAATTTTTTTCCCGGTTCATAGGTTGGCTCAATCACCTCAACCTCTATTTCCTGTTTGTTGAATGATTCAATGAATGGTTTTAACCTTTGACCATTGACCTTGAAAATGTAACCACTTATTGGATCTTGAATCTCTACTGTCCCATGGGGGTATACATGATTCACTATGAAAGGACCTGACCATCTAGACCTTAACTTTCCCGGGTGTAAATGAAGTTTTGAAATATACAAGAGCATATGTTTTACTGGTTCAAAATGTTTGACCTTGATATTCCTAGATTGGTAGGCTTGAACTCTAGCTTTATTGATCCTTGAATTTTCATAAGCCTCCATCCTTAGTTCCTCCAGTTCATTGAGATCTAATTTCCTTTTTGTTCCAGCCAATGATAGGTCATAATCCATTTTCTTAATTTCCCAAAGGTCCTTATGCTCAATTTAAACAGGTAAATTCCATGCTTTCCATAAACCAACCTATATGGTGACATTCCTAGGATGGTTTTGTATGCTATACGATATGCCCAAAGAGCATCCTAGAGTTTCTCAGACCAATCTTTCCTATAAGGATTGATAGTTTTTTCAAGAATATTCTTAATATCCCTATTTGATAACTTATTTCAACCATTATTCTATGGGTGGTAAGTAGTGGACACTTTGTGAGAAATTCCATATTTTTCCAGGAGTGATGAGAATGGATGATTGCAAAAATGAGTTCCACGATCACTAATGATAGCCCTAGGAATTCCAAATTTAGAGAAGATCTTTTCCTTGAGAAATATAATCATAGTTTGATGATCATTGGATTTTGTAGGAATGTCCTCACCCCATTTGGAGACATAATCGATAGCTAAGAGAATGTAATGATATCCCCTAGAGTTTGGGAAGGGACCCATGAAATCAATTCCTCGACAGTCAAAAATTTCAACCACTAATATGGGAGTGAGTGACATTTGATTCCTTTTTGTGATGGACCCTACTTATTGACACCTAGAACAGCTTTGAAAAAACGTGTAGGAGTCCCTTGAGAGGGTGGGCCAGAAGATACCATAATAAAAAAACTTAGCAGATGTTATCTTAGAGGAAACATGGCCTCCACATGCATCACTATGATAGAATTTAAGGATGGACTCTTGATCAGATTCTAGGACACACCTCCTAATGACTTGGACAGGGCAGAACTTATAGAGTTATGGATCATCAAACACATAGTGTCTATCATCAGAAAAGAATTTCCTTTGATCTTGAGTCCCTGAGAATTTTGGAATGACTCCTGTAACTAAGAAATTGGCTATGTCGGCATACCGAGGGCAGTCACTCATAGAGTATAGGTGTTCATCAGGTAATGAATCAGACAAAGAAAGGTGATTTGAGTTGTCTTTGAATTCCATCCTAGATAGGTGATCAGCTAAAACTTTTTCAACACCCTTTTTATCATTTATTGTGAGGTCAAATTCTTGTAAGAGAGGGACCCACCTAATCAGCCTAGCCTTAGCATCTGGTTTTTTGAAGAGATATTTTAGTGCAGAATGGTCAGTGAACACATTGATGGGGGATCATAAGAGGTAGGACCTAAACGTTTCTAAAGCAAACACAATAGCAAGTAACTCATTTTCAGTAGTGGTGTAGTTGATTTAGGCATCATTTAAGGATTTTCATTCTTAATAAATGACATAAATAGTTTTATCACAACGTTGTCCTAACACAGCTCCTACAACTAAGTCACTGGAATCACACATATGTTCGAAAGTAAGGTTCCAATTTGAAGATTTCATAATGGGAGGAGAGTTGAGAGAGGATTTGAGGGTTGAGAATGAACCCTCACATCTTTCTGTCCAAACAAATGGACAATCCTTTACTAGGAGATCACAAAGGGGACGGGAGATTGAACTAATGTCCTTGATGAATCTTCTATAGAAACCAGCGTGTCCTAAGAAAGACCTCACTTCCTTGATAGTTTTGGGTGATGAAAGGTGACAAATGATGTCAACCTTGGATTTATAAACTTCAATCCCCCTACCTGAGACCATATGGCCTAGAACTAGTCCCTATTTAACCATGAAATGGAATTTTTCCCAGTTTAGGACCAGATTATTTTCTTCACATATTGAAAAGACTCTCTCCACATTCTGCAGACATCCCTCAAATGTATCCCCAAACACAGAGAAGTCATCCATGAAGACCTCTAGAGAATACCCTGCCAGGTTTGAGAATATTCCCATCATGCACCGCTGGAAGGTTGCATGGGCATTGCATAACTCGAAGGCCATGCGTTTGAAAGAAAAGGTGTTGACTAGACATGTGAATGTAGTATTCCCTTGATCCTCTAGGGAGACCTCAATTTGATTATACCCTAATTACCCATCTAAGAAACAGTAGAAGGCATGAACTGCCACTCTCTCAAGGACTTGGTCAATGAATGGTAAGGGTAAATGGTCCCTCTTAGTGAATGAGATTAGCTTCCTATAGTCAATGCATACCCTTCATCCACTACTCACCCTTGTTGGAAGAATATCTCCATCCTCATTAGTTATCACTGTGATTCCAGCGTTTTTTGGAACCACTTGGATTGGGCTCACCCATTCACTCTCATCTATGGGATATATGATACCAGCTTTTAACAATTTAAGAAGTTATTTCCTTACTACCTCCATGATATTAGGATTGAGTCGTTGTTGAGGTTGACGACATGGCTTTGAATCAGATTCCAGAACAATCCTATGAGTCCCGATAAGTGGGCTAATCCCAGGAATATCAGACAGGGTCCAACCAATGGCTTTCTTATGTTTCCTAAGGACATCTAGAAGCATCCTCTCATGACTGGCTTCAAGAGAATAATAAATGACAAAAGGATGTGTTTGATTGTCCCCTATGAAGGCATAATTGAGTGCAGCAGGAAATTCCTTCAATTCAATATCAGGTTGGTTTAAAATTTCAACTGAAGATTGAGACATTGGATCAAGATCAACTTTATTTCCTAGAGTTTTAGATAGGATTGATTCCCCGTATGTAGAAGTTTCAACTACTAGATTGGCCTGATCAGATTTAGGGAATAAATTTGGAGTGGTCTCCATGAAAGTGGGTTCCTGAAATGTTTCACTGATTCTTGGACCTAAGACTTCATCATAAGAGTAATTTGAAAATGATTCAAGCCATGGAGATAAACTTACTTCATGTGAACAAAGGAAATCAATCTCATCCGGACTTAAACGTCCATCAAATATTCCATTATGTTCTATGGATTCATTATCAATGCTTCATATCATTTTTACTTCATGAATGTCCTTGTCATCCCCTATTTGTGAGCTTGCATTATAGATGTTCAAGTCTAGACTCATGTTTTCAAAGGTGATGGTCATTTTCCCATTTCAGACTCAGATAACAGAGTTGATTGTTGCAAGGAAGGAACAACCAAGTATAATTGGGGTTATTTCTTATTTCATAAGTTTGGATGGTTGTCAAGGACAATGAAGTTATCATGTTAGATGACCTTTTCAACCTTTACCATAACGTCCTTTAAAATCCCCTTTGGAACCCTAATGCTACGATCAACATGTTGAAGTGTGATAGATGTGGGTTGGAGTTCTTCTAGGCCTAACTGGCAGTACACAACATAGGGAATGAGATGGACACTAGAACCTAGGTCACATAAGGCCTTGACAACTTTTCTCTCTCCTAGTTCAACATTGATGTAAGGGAAACCCAGGTCTTTCAACTTAGGAGGAATGGTCCCTTGAATGGTGGTACTCACATTAGCAGGCAAAATGACTTGGTTTTTATGTGAAAATTTTCTTTCAAAATTGCACAAGTCCTTAAGGTACTTTGAGTAGGCAGGTATGGTTTGGATGGAATCGAGAAGCGGAATTTTCAAATTGACTTGTGAGAAGATTTCCCTCAATGTTTCACTCAGTTTAGGCTTGGTTTTCACCCTCATACATTGAAGAAATGGTGTAGGTTGTGGGGTTGTTTGTTGAATAGTTGTTTCTTTGAAAATGTTGTCATGTTTTTCAGTTTGATCATTTGGTTCATTTGAATTTTATTCCAAGATTGAATCTTCAGGTGGGATATGAATTAGTTTTTCAGGTTTCTCAATTGATTTCCCACTTCTTAAAATAGTCATAGCCTTTAGTTGTTCATGAGTTGTTTGAGTACAACTTGACTCTCCCCAGGAAGTTGAGGATGGCACCACCTGAGTAGGCATGGGTTCCTTTCTGGTTTTGGTGGTTTGAAGTTCTTTTTTAAGGGAAGATACTTACGAGTTCATCCTTTCCATTTGTTTTCATAGTTGTTCTAGTAGGATTTGTGGAACAGTTTGGGTTGGTGCATGAGAAGATTGGTTTATCACAGGGGGATATTTTGGAGGTGGGATGGTTTGTTGAAAATAGACTGGTTGCTGTTGGTATTGGATAGGTTGGGTTTGGAACTGGTTATGGGTTTGGTAGTTCTGATGGGGGTAAGGATTTTGTCCCTGTGGTTGGCTAGGTTGTTGGTTATATTTCTAGTGGAAGCCTGGGTGGTCATTATACCTTGGGTTGAAGTTATTTTGTTATTGAGGATTTTGAAAGTTCAAAGCATTTACATCCACTGGGTGTCCTCCTAAAATAACATCCTTGATGGATGGAATGGTTGGGTAGTTGTCTGTATTATGGTCATGTTTTTCAAAAATTTTGCAAATAGGGTCAACAATTTGGATTTCATGGACTTTCCTAAGGTCTATCTCTTAAACCTTCCTAGAGAGTGCTGCGAGTTTATCCCTAAGGCTTTCCTCTTCTCTAAGTGTATGAATTCTAGTAGTTCTTTATGGCTTTTCATAATAAGTTAAAGTTCCCCATGTTTGGTTTTGTTTAGAAAGGATTTCTAAATACTCGTAAGAATCATTTGGGGATTTGTTTTTAAAGGTTCCATTACACATCATGCCAATGAATTGTTTGTTCCCCGTACCCAACCCTTCATAGAAAATTCTCACTTGTTCAGGAATATAAAAACCATGGTGTGGAATCAAGTTTAGAGTGTCTTTAAACCTCTCCCATGTTTCATAGAATGACTCTCCCTCTTTTTCAAAAAAGTTTTGGATACTCTTTTTAAGTGAAATTGTTTTGTGGTGGGGAAAGTATTTTTTGTAGAATTCTCTTTGTAGTTGTTCCCAAGAGTTTATGGATGATGTTCTCAAATTGTTTTTCCAATTTTTATCTCGATACATTAAAGAAAAAGGAAATAGAATCATCTTATCTGATTCTAGTTGATGTGGGGGACACATGGTTTCTACAATGTCATTGAACTCCTTAATGTGAAGGTAGGGTATCTCGGACTCCATTCCATGGAATGTGGGAAGATGGTTTAGGGAATGGGGTTTAAATATGTAGTTGGAATCTCCTAGGGAGATGTGTCTAATGCATGAGGGGGAATTGGTCCAGGAAGGTATGAGATAGTAATTCATGGTTTGATCAGTTGCATTCCCCAAGTTTGGGGCTGCCTCATTTGGATTTCCATTTTGGTTCCCACATGGGATTATGAGTTGGTTTCATTGAATACCTTCTACTGAAATATTCTCAATTTTTGACTCTAGAGTATTAGTAATATTATGATATAATGGAAAGAGTTCCCCTGGTGTGCTTGACTCCCCAACCCCAGGACTATCCACCCTAACTAGACGGTTTGATTGATCGCGGGTGTAGGCAGACATGCGCCAAAAGAAAAAAAACGAGAAAGGGACAATATAATAGAATTGGATGAGAAAAGAAGAAATGGGTTAAAATAGAATGGGTGTATATATGACTAACCTAGGTCCCCAAAAATGGTTCCAAAATTTGATTCACGCTCAAATTTACCCAAGAGATTAAGGTAGAACGACCCTTGTAGTTTAGCTTGGGTTATTGAATCCTCATAGACCTAAGAAGTAACCTACAGACACGTACATTCTATGAATTGTTTTTGGCTATGAAGTGGCCAAATTTTATTGATTTAGGATGGTTTTAAATGAACTCTATGATACATAAGTGAATTCAATTTAAAAAATTAAGTTGATCCTAGGTTATCACTTGGGGTGGATTGGACGTATTTCCTTTTCAATGATTTCAATTTCTTATATTTTAGATGGGTTCATTTAAGAAGATAAATGAACATCTTAAATTATTGGTTTAATTACTACACCCTTTAATAATAATCAAATATATACTTAACAGATCAAAGTTTTGAGCACTTCTAGGTAAAGGTTCGTATGAGCACTTGAAGTGTGTGGCCTTAAATTCAACAAGGACGATGAAGTTTAAAAACCATCAAATAAAAATCTCAATTAAAGAAGTGATTATAAATTAATGGGGTGATATGTAACATCCAATCAAGCCCCTTGATACTCCCTTGGATCAACACATAAGTGGGTTATCCCTACATTGATTCTATGGTTTCAATGGAAGCGGGAAGTAGACTCATGAGGGAGGAATTGAAGAAGTAAAGAAAACAATAAAAAGAAAATGATCACTCCCCCGTTGTGTGAATAATTTCACAAGGTTTAGTGTGAATAAATTCACAACGTGAACCAACGGTATAAAATTGATATGAAGAACAACAGAATAAGAGGAAAATAAGAGATTTTATTAAGAAACTAATGTGAATTAAACAACTTGCATGTGAAAGACAAACATGAGACAACAAAATCACAGCATAACATTACAATTGAACAAAGCACCAAAGATTAAAAACTCATCCACCAACCCTTCCTTAAATAGGCATTTTGGAAGCCTTGGGTCGAGCCTCCAATAGTACAAATCATCCCACTTGACTATGGTAGGCCTAGGGTGGTAGAAAGCTTGTGGAACTTGGACTTTTCCACACTTGACCCGAGGTGGCATCCAACTTTCATCCACCAAAAATAAGCGCTTGGAAGACCTTCTATATGGCCTAATAAGAGTGGTCCATATAAGAGGAAAATGTACCCGAGGATGTATCCTAACCATTTGTAAAAGTTGGGCCCATTCTGAGTTTTTTATTCCGATATATGATCATATTGGTAGAATTGTTTTCTAGGTCTCATAACGGGCCCCAGAATTTTATCTTCAAATTGGTCTGCCTTAATGACCACCATGGAGGCCGAATTATCACTGGATAATAAAGAATGATTTGTTACTATACATGTCTTCTAGCATCCCACGAAATTTGGGATTCATTGAGATTGTAATATGGGTTCCACATTCTCATAAGTGGGCTGATGTCCAATCTTCCTTTTCTAGAATTTCTTCAATTAATCTCCAAATATCTCCATCATCCTTTATGAATCCTCCATTGATCCCTGAATTAAAAAATTTCATATTTTACTATATATACAGTTCACAAAATATCAAATTAAAATATGGATAATTAAATTAATTAAAATCAGATTAATCATTGGGTACTTAAAATGATGTTAAAAAATGCACCACATAATAGTTCATTTTAAGAAGGTATTACAATCATATTGTGAAATGATGTTCAAAGTGTAAAATGCACTAAAATTGTGTTTATGAATAATAAATAACATGAATATTATATATATTAACAATGAATATTATCCTCATTTAGTGTCTAATCAATGAGCATGCTCGTGAAACGTTTTCGTGATTGGGTCGCTGAGCTCCTCCATAGGGACATGGGTGATGACAGGTCCCTGGTTGTACGTTTGTCTCCCTCGTAGAATGGTCTAAGGGGCCGGAGCTCGGGGAGGGTGGGGCTGGATCCTCGGGGGGTACATCATCCTTTGTGTGAGGATATTGAGTTGCGGTGTAACCGCGACGATGTCTTCCAGCGGGGGCCTTAGAACAGAACCCCCGTTCAGCGGGGATGAAGTCCTCAGTGTCGACCTCATCCACCTCCCAAAGATAAGGAAGGTACACGTTGTATAGTTCTGAGGATAGAATCCTGAAACGGTTTGAGACTGCAACAGGAGCCGTCTGGATCTGTTTCTACGGCCGCTGCTAGGCAGGCGACTGGCGGGTCTTGGCAGATTGGAGGGCGTGCATGGACACCTCCACCAGTGGGAGAGTACCGTTTAAGTGGTACTCTTGGATCAACGCATCTGAGACCCAGTGTTGAAGACGCTTAGTAGGTGACGGGGTCCTTCGTTGGTCAGGAAGTCCGGTCATTGCGTAGCTTGATGTACGGGTCTGTGAGTTCCTCCATGATGCCATTGGATCGAAGGGAGTTCTGAGTGGTACTTGTAAAATATTTTAACAAAAACAAACAACAAACCCATCAAAGAAGTATATCATGATCCTATGCGTAATTAATGACCTTGGTTGTCCCTCCTTGTGAGTATAAGGGGGAACAGAGTGGGATGAAGTTAAATCTATCATGCTTGGTTAAAGATTCACGTCGGTTTCACCATTTTTTCTTTCGAACCGTTTCGGTGGGAGGGGACCGATGCGCCAAATGGTCGATCTCACGGAGGGCTAAGCTCTGCTCAATCGCTACGATTGGGTATATCGGTCTTCGAAACACGCAACGATTCCACATCCAACGATCCATGGACCGACTTTCCAAAGGTAGGTGTTCGCTGAGCGATTCAGCCAGCGATGCTTAAGAACTCACATTGGTCAAGAGGATGGGAATTTGGGTTCATCACACCCTTTTTGGGGGGAATTATTGCATGTTCCGGGACTCTCTTATAGATTTAAGACGTGTACATATGTTCGAGAATCATTGGTTTATCCCCAAGCATAGTATCCATGGATTAATCCAAGTTGGAAATGGTCAGCAGAACACAGGGATTCAGAATCATTTAGGCCTGAGGTTTACCATCCCTCATTGGATTAATGACTCCGGGGAGTTTGGGCTCATTGAGACGACACTAAATTGATTCCTCATAACTGTGCGCTTTGGAGTTTATTTTCGTCCAAGGGGGATAGATAATGACTTGAGTGTTTGGATTGAACGCGTGATACGGTCTTCCTACGTATCCTCTTGTGAGGAATCAGAATCCACGTAGTTCGGTGCCACTTGACGGGACACATCACCTTTTTAGGTCGTGTGATGAGGACCCAACCGTATAGTTTAATGTCTTGTGGCAAGGACATCTGGGAGAGAGATGCCCGGTCAAAGTTAGTGTTGGACTTATGCCGAAGAGGCCCAGAAGTCCCAAGGGAAGTGATTTCTTAGGTCTAGAGATGGTCCTGCTAGAGTATAAGGACACGGTATGATAGAGACGGATGTGTATCAGACTTAGATATCTGGCTTTCACCTCGGGGAGGTTTCCTACGTATCCCGGTAGGTCAGGAATCGAAGTCCACATAGTTCTTGGAAGATTAGGGCATACTCGTGATAGTTTCCTGTTGTTGGGATTGAACCTCAAGGAGGCGTCCTACGTACCCAGATTAGGAGACATAAATAAAAACCCATGTAGTTCATTCTGAGGGGCATGATTGGGACTTACACAAGGTTAGTGGCCCATTTTTGGGATTGAACATCGGGGAGGCGTCCTACGTACCCTCTTTAGGAAACAGGGATCAAAACCCACATAGTTTATTATGAGGGGAATGATTGGGACTTACACATGGTTAGTGGCCCATTTTTGGGATTGAACCTTGGGGAGGCATCCTACGTACCCTGTTTAGGTAACAGGGATCAAAACCCACGTACTTCGTTTTGAGCGTCGTCATTGTGTAGATGCCCTCGCCATCACAAATCTCTAAGCCCACGTGAGTCATGCTTGGGGTGAGAAACAAGAGAATGCAATAGACATGGCAAGCCTCGCACATTTTCCCAACCTAGGGAAGGGGAGAAAGACGACGAGCGGAAGAAAAGGCCAGGACCACTGGACTCTCCTTCCCCCTGATGTTCGAGGAAGGTAGAAGTCGCGCAGCGGAGCAATGAGATTTCTGTGATGAGAGGGAAGGGCCATTGGTTTCTAGCAAGGATGGTGTGGGGATTACTCAAGGAGGGATGCCCAGCCACTCCCAGGAGAGGGGAGAGGTTCTCACCATTAGCCCTCGTCAAAAGGAAATGCGAGCAGGGTCCCTCAATCCTGACGAGTGGAGAGGCAGAAAAGGGACTCTCGTGCTTGGAACCTGCACTTCCGTGGGGATATGTTCCCAGGAGTGCTTTGGGAACCTGCTCAAGGGCCGGAGCAGCCCCTTTTCTCTCGCCTACTGTGGGTATGCGAACTCAAAGTAGCGCGCTGATGCACCTAGAGATTGCATCATACGGATCTGGTGGCTTCTGTAGAGGCCTTGGCTCGGGGCCAATGAATAGACCACTGAAGGGATTGCGAAGGATCAGGCCAGATTGGAAGGATTTTATTTGACATGGGGAACTGGAACACCAAAGGGGTTGGCGGGCCACATGGGTGTATGAGGAGTGGCGCCCTTCCTGTAGGGGGTGCTACACGGCTGGAGTAGCTGTCTGCATACCAGGGTGGTGCGCAGACTGATAGGAATCCCGTGTACTAGGGTGGTACGCGACTTCAGGTTCAGCCCGCGTACTAGGTTGGTACACGGCGGGGTCCGTGTGAGAAATGACATCCAGGGGCAACACCGGTCAGGGGTTCATCGGTCAGGGCTTCACCCATGTAGGAGGGTGCTACGTGGTGTGTCAGATCGAAAAATGGGCATAGACTCCCTGTTTCGCGGGGAGTACATCCGTGGAGGGGCCATGGATCATGGTCTTCTCTTTTTTTTATTTTAAGTTCGTAGTTCACCAATTTGTTATGCATTTTAGGTTCCTTATTAATTCATTTACAGTTTCATACCTATTCTGGTTCGCGAATTCGAACTTCGTTGTTTGTGAAATCCTAAGCTCCTTCCTCCGAAATCCTTCCACCAGAATCTGATCGATCCCTTTATTCTCCCCCTCGATCTCCTTTTATAGAGGAGGGAAAGAGATGTATCATTGGTCATGAGACACCTTTTGCGGAGGCCCATGACCAGAAACCTAGTTTACAAATTACTTGGTCAATCCGCGACTCGTGGGGGGAATTGAATGAACCTTCCCCGCGAACCAAACTAGTTCGGGGAGTGATTCGCGGCCGCGCAAGGCTCCGCCTCCGTTCGGCGAACGACATCGCACGCGGTCTGAGCTGGTTGACATGGTTCACGGCTGGGGTGGTTCGTGACGGTGGACCGGCCTGGTGCCCATCCTTCTTCGCACCCTCAGAGGGTTCCCGCCTCTGTACCGCGAACGACAGCGCACACGGTCTGAGCTGGTTGCCGTGGTTCGTGGCTAGGGCGGTTCATGACGGTGGAAAGGCCTGGCACCCATCCTGCTTCGCGCCAAAGGAGGGTTCCTGCCTCTGTTTTACGAACAACACTGGTCTACAGAGGGGGTAGCTTTCTGAACCGGCCGCGTACCATCACTGTTGGACTGGTACGCGGACCGGTCGATCCTTTTCCAATTTCTTAGGTGTTCTCTATATTTTTTCCTAGTTATTTGAAGGAAATTGAGTAGAATCCTTTCCCAAATTAAGGGGGTTCCCATTCTCCTTTGCGTATTTTTCAGGACCCTACAACCATAAAAACCTAAAAACCCATAAAAATAATAAAAAACAAAAAACTCTAAAAATCCTTTAAAACACTAAAAACATTAAAAAACACTAAAAACACAAATAACATAAAATCCCTAAAAAAGTAAAAAAAAACTAAAAACCATAAAAACCATACGAACCCTACAAACCCTAATACCCCTGAAACCCTCAAAATGCATAAAACCCCTAAGAACCCATAAAAATCTAAAAATTCCCTAAAATGTAAAAACTATAAAACACATACAAAAGCCTAAAAAACCTAAAAACACATAAAACCCCCAAAAATAGAAATTATAAAAACTCTAAAAACACTCAAAACCCTAAAGACCATAAAATACATAAAAATATTAAAAACCCATAAATACCCATACACCTAGAAATGAACTAAAAACTATAAAAACAAATTAAAACCCTAAAATGTGAAAAAAAATTATAAAATACCTTAAAACCCTAAAAAACTGAAAAAGACTATAAAAAACCCAAAAACCGAAAGAAACACTAAAAACTATAAAAACACCAAAACCCTCAAAATCTCTAAATCCCCTAAAAACATTAAAAATCCAAAAATTTCCATAAAATACATAAATCATAAAAAATCCTAACAACCTTGAACAACTTAAGAAAAACATAAAAAAGTAAAAACACTTAAAACCATAAAAAAAATATAAAAATGCTAAAACCCTCAAAATCTGAAAAATCCTAAAAACCCTGAAAATCCCTAAAACCCTAAATTTTTTAAAAATCCCAAAATTCCCTAAAATTTCCTAAAAATTTTCAAACCCCTAAAAACCACGGAAAAAAACATGACAAACCTTAAAACACTCAAAACCCCAAAAACCCTAAAAACCCTAAAAAGACAATAAAAACCCGATAACCCCTTAAAAATAATTGAATCCCCTAAAAACATTAAAAACCATAAAACCCCATAAAACCCACTAAAACTATATAAAACTTTTAAACCACTAAAAATATTAAAAACTCTAAAAAACCTTAAAACCCTACAAAACTCAAAAAACAATAAGAACCCTAAAAACCCAAAAAACCCTCAAAATCCCTGGAAACCCTATAAAAATATAAAAACCCTAAAAACCCCTAGAATCCATAAAAAATATAAAAATCCCTAAAAGTGCAGAAAAACCCTAAGAAAACCATTAAACCCTCAAAACACATAAAACCCCTAAAAAACCAAAAACCCATAAAACATGAAAACTCCCTAAAAACCATAAACCCACGAAAAACCATAAAAAACATAAAACCCCTCAAAACACTAAAAATCTAAAAAACAATTTAAAATAATAAAAACATTAAAAAACTCAAAAAAATATTTAAAATCCCAAAAAAACCTAAAAATCGATGAAAACCACAAAAAATTTAAAAACCCTAAAACCCCCACAAAAACCATCAAAAACCCAAGAAACCATAAAAACCCATAAAAATACTAAAAAATACCAAAAAACTCTAAAACAACATAAAAACCTCTAAACCCCCTAAAAACACCCATGAAAACTATAAAAACCTAAAAACACATAAAATCCCAAAAAACTTGAAAAAGACTAAAAACCCAAAAAACCCAAAAAACCCTCAAAACCCTTAAAACTCACATAATCCATAAAAATCATAGAAAAACATAAAATTCATAAGAATTCCATAAAAATTACTAAAAACCATGAAATTCCCTAAGAAAACCCGAAAAACCTAAAAACACTTCAAACCCCTAAAGACCTAAAAAATATAGAACCCATAAAAACAATAAAATCCTAAAAACCCTAAAAACCTAAAAACCTAAAAACCCTAAAACCCTAAAAACCTAAAAACAATAAAAACTATAAAAACAAAAAAACCTTAAAACCATAAAATTCATAAAACCCTAAAACCCGCTAAAAGCACTAAAACCCCATTAATCTACTAAAAACTTTAAAAAACACAAAAAAACCATTAAACCCAAAAATAAATAAAATCTAAAAAATCCCATAAAAACATAAGAACCCTAAAACCCCTAAAAACAAACAAAAAACCCCAAAACATTAAAACCCATAAAAATATAAAAAAAGACCTAAAACCCCTAAAATCTCTAAAAACCCCTAAGAAAACCTTAAAACATAGGAACACTAAAAACTCTTAAAAACGTAAAAACACTAAAAACCCTAAAAACCATAAAACCTCTAAAAGACCTAAAAACCATAAAAACCCACGAAATCCCTAAAAACCCTAAATAACTTTAAAATAATTAAAAATACCAAAAATAAATATTATCGTATAAACCCTATCTACCCTTAAAAAGCCTATAAAAACCTTTAAAACCTAAAAATGCATAAAACCCCAACTAAATAAATAAAATCAAAAAAACCAAAAACTTCCTAAAACCCCTAAAAACCATATATGCTATAAAAATCGTAAAATCCATAGAAATCGATGAAAAAATAAAATACAGCTGAAAACTCTAAATTTCCTTTAAACCCCTAAAACATTAAAAAACTCTAATAACCATAAAATCCCAAAAACCCCAATGAAAAGAACCCCTAGGAAGATGCTGCCGCTCTCGCCAGGTTCTCTCCCGATTTTGCGTTTCCCAGGAACTCCTCCTAGAACCCTTCTCGGTGGCTTCACTACACCTTTCAAGACCTTGAGGTGTGATGCTGATGCGGTTTTTGGCAGTGGGGCTTCTTTCTGGATTGGATCTATGCTCTTGGAATTCTTCAAGCAGATCGTGGATCACGCGTTCAAGACCTTCAGAGGCATGGAAGGCACGGTTTTTGTGCGGCTGGAGGCGTGTCAGCATGCGTCGGGGTTTATCCTTGACAGATCTGGGCTCCGGTGGTGTTTCTCAGTCCTTGGTGGCTTCGCTCTGGACGGTTTTCTGCAGTGGTGTGGTGCGGTCTCGACATATCTAGAATCTGTTTCTAGGGTTTCAAGACCTGCGGATCTGATGGTGGCGATCCTCGATCAGGGAGGCAAGGTTGTTGCGGACTCATATTGTTCTGATCTGGCTAGTGGCGTTGAAGGCTCATTGGCGGTTTGTTTCCTTCTTGGATTTATATCACTGATCGGGGTTGACCTCACAGATCTGGGACCTCAGACAGGTCAATGGAGTTGGCGGTCTCAACGATAGAGCATGGTGCACCGACAATGCAGATTTTGGCAACAACGACAGGAGATCTTCCCTGTTTTACTACTTCGTTCTTCTACGCATTTTGGTAAGGTGGTGATAGGGGCTATTAGATCTGCTCAAGGGTTGCAAGGGGCACAACTGATAGCGGCTTGGCATCGGTTTGTGTGGAAATTTCATTTTCAGGTCCGTATGATTCTGCCCTTGCTGCTCGCAGTTGATGCTGGTTCTATTTGGAAGTCTTTGAGTCTTAAGACCCATGGTTCTTTGGTTGCGGTGCTGGTCATGAGCCATTGTGGGTTCTGGTTACTGGATTTTCTGGGGAATTTTAGGTGTGGTCTAGTGATGCTACGTGATTCTTCTGGGGCGATTTCCTGGAGCTGGGTTCTGTATTTTGGGTGCTGGGTTTTGTGGCCTGGTCCTAGGCTTGGGTGCTGGTGGTGTGTTATTAGCTCTGTGGTGGGGTGAAGAGCATCGAGAGTTTTTGGCTGTTGTTTTATTTGGTGCCGGTTGATGTACTTTGCTGGTGAATGCTGGATGATGGTGCTTCCTATGGTGGATCTCCTTGATGAGGAGCTGTTGGATGCAGGATCATGTGAGATTGGACGCTGGTGGCTATGTGATGTTGGATGCTGGTGGTTCTGGGATGTCGGATGCTCGCGGTTCTGGATGCTGGTTGCTGCTTGGATGGGAGGTGCTGAAGCTATGGTTTATGGTTGTGCTGATGCTGGATGTGGATTTCTGTTTGAGTTTGGATGCTGGTTGTTGGTTAGTTGTGAGCTACTGGATGCTGGTTGATGCTGGATGATGGTGGTGGCTGCTTTTTTTGTGTGTTTTTTCTTTTTCATTCTTGATTTTTCTTTTTTTTGGGTCTTTTGTCTTGGGTTGTTAAGGGTTTTTGGGTGTGGGTCGATTGACCCCTCCCCTCCCTTGTCTGTTGTGTCTCTTTTTTCTTTTTAATAAATTTGGGGGGCCGGGAATAGCCCAACCCTCGCATCGTCCTTGCCCAAAAACCCCAAAAACCCCTAAAATACACAAGATCACTAAAAACCATAAAAATCCTAAAAAATACATAAAAAAACATAAACATGTAAAAAACTGTTAAAACCCCTAAAATCCCTAAGAAATATATAAAAATTTAAAAACACTTAATACCCTTAAAAATAAAAAATAAAAAATCACTGAAAATTTAAAGACAATAAAAACCTCAAGAAAACCAAAAAAATCCTAAAACACATGAAAAGACTAAAAAAATAAAACACTAAAAAATATTTAAACCCCAAAAATATTAAAAACTCTAAAAAACATTAAAAACAATAAAAATATAATAAAATCCTAAACATCCAAAAAACCACAAAAACCACAAAAACCTTAAAACCCGTAAAAATATATAAAACCCAAAAAACCCTAATAAACCCTTAAACCCCTAAAAACACATAAAATCCATAAAAACAAAAGATTATAAAAACCCATATAATGCCCAAAAACCCATAAAAATCCCTAAAAACATTACAAGCCTTATAACTACATAAAATCACTAAAATGAGTTAAAACTATAAAAACCCTTTAAACCACTAAAAATGTTAATAACTCTAAAAACCATAAAAACAATAAAAAAAACCTAAAAACCCAAAAAAAACCTCACAAATTCTAAAAACCCTAAAACCCCTAAAACCCCTCAAAATCCATAAAAACCCAAACAAACCATCAAAATCCCTAAAAAATCCCTAAAATTCCCTAAAATGTAAAAAACCGAAAAAACCTAAAAACGGAAAAGATAACCTAGAACACAAAAAAACACTTAAAATCCAAAAAAGCCTTAAAAATTATAAACCCTTGAAAACACAAAAATACTCTAAAGACCCTAAAAACCATAAAAAACCATAAAAATATTAGATAACACTAAATCCTCATAAACCCCTAAAAACCACTAAAAAGCTAAAATTACTTTCAAACACAAAATTGTTAATAAAATTCTAAAAAACCTCTAAAACACTAAAAACTAAAAAAAACCTAAAACCCAAAATAACCATAAAACCCTATAAAACTTAAAAAATAAAAAATCCTCAAAATCCCTAAAAACCCTAAAAACCATTAAAATACAAAAATAGAACTAAACATCTCTAGAAATGTTAGAACTCCTTAAAACCATGGACAAAAATAAGAAAACCTTAAACACCTAAAAACAATTAAATCCCCTAAATCCCAAAAAAACTAAAAACCCTAAAAACCCTAAAACCCATAAAAAACTAATAATCCCTAACAACCTAAACCATAAAAACCGTAAAACCAAAAAAAATCTAAAACCCCACTAAAAAATCTAAAAAATTAAACCCCTAAAAATTCTAAAAACTCTAAAAATTATTAAAACCCAAAAAACTCAAAAAATCTAAAAAACCCATAAAACCCACAAAAGCATAAAAATGATAAAACCCTTAAAATACCTAAATAAACTAGAAACCATAAAAATATTAAAAAACTTATAAAAATACCTAAATCCTAAAAAACCATAGAAACCTTGGAAAACCCTATGAATACTTTAAATTCTTAAAAACACTTAAAACCCCAAAAAATAAAAAAACACTAAAACCATAAAAATCCCCAAAACCCCTATTATCCATAAAAATCATAAAAATACCTAAAACTCATTAAAAATTTAAAAACCAATAAAAACCATGAATAACCATATGAAAACCATAAAAAAACAATTAACACCCTAAAAAAGTTATCATTCTAGGAAACCCTAAAACACCCTTAAAATCATAAAAACCCTAAAACCCATAAAAATCCAAAAAACAATAAAAAAACTATAATTACTTTAAAACTATAAAAGGATATATAACTCTAAAAATCGTATATAAACTAAAAAACTCAAAAAACCACACAAAAAATCTAAAAAATCCCATAAAAAACCTTAAACCCCTAAAAATCATAAAAAAATAAAATCCCTAAAAAGCATAAGAACCATAAAAATCATAAAAAGTCCTAACAATCCCTAAAATCATAAAAACTAATAAAACCCTAAATACCTAAGAAAACCATAAAATTTTAAAAACACTTAAAATCCATAGAAAACCAAAAAACACTAAAAACAAGAAAGACAATAAATAACCCTTTAAACCCTCAAAATCTATAAATACACTTAGAATCCATAAAAATACAAAAAAAATATTGAAAAATACTTGAAAATGATAAAAACTAATAAAAATATTGAAAAACACTAAGAAAACATTAAAAACCCAAAAAACCAAAAAATCACAAACACCCCTAAAACCCCTAAAAAGACTTTAGAAACCATAAAAACCCTAAAACCCATAAAACTCCCTAAAACCTGAAAAAGCCTAATACACATAAAATCCCAAAACCACTAAAAACTCTGAAAACCCTTTAAACCACTAAAAATGTTAAAAACCCTAAATATATTTGAAAACATAAACTACCCAAAAAACCCCAAACCCCAGAAATACCATAAAAACCATAGAAACCTTAAAAACCCTAAGCACCTCTATATCCTTAAAACCAAAAAAAACCATAAATCCTAATAAATCCCTAAAAATACATAAAAACATAAAAACACTAAAAAACCATAAGAAAACCATAAATACCTAAAAACACATAAAACCCCTAAAAACCAAAAAAGGATAAAACCCTAAAAAACGTAAAACATATCAAAATTCATCAAAACCCTAAAAACCATAAAACCCTATAAAATTCCTCAAATCTCTAAAAAATGTAAAAAACCCAAAAAAACTCTTTAAATAACCATAAACCCTAAAAACCCTAAAACACTTTAAAAAAACCATAAAAGATAATAAAAACCCAAAAAACCCCTAAAACCATAAAAAACCTCTATAAACCATAAAACCCAAAAAATGAAAAAAAAACACTACAGACTATAAAAACCATTTAAACCACTAAAAAAATTAAAAATTTCTAAAAAAACCTTTAAACCCTTCAAAATTCATGAAAACAAAAAAAAACCTTAAAAACCACAACACTGTAAAAAACCTACAAACCCTCAAAGTCCCTAAAAACCCATAAAAATCCTAAAAATCCCTAAAAATACCTAAAAAATAAAAAAACTAAAACACTAAAATTTCAAAGAAATCCTTAAAAACATAAAAACACTTTAAACCCCTGCGAATCCTAAAAAACACTAAAACACCTAAAAACCCTTTAAAATCTTAAAATCCACAAAAAACCCCTAAAAACATAAAAAACATAAAATCCTTAAGACCCAGTAAAAACCCTAAAACCGACTAACAACCAAGAGGTTTTGGATGATGGAAATTGTGTTGGTGGATGTTGTTTGCTGATGGGTTGGGAGGTGCTGAAGGTAATGATTTTATATTACTGCTATTTGTATTGGGAAAGGTTGGGTGTTGATTAGTTAGGAGGTGTTGGATGTTGTAAAATGAGCTACCTGATGCTGGTTACTGATTGGCTAGGAGGTGATGATGTTGAGTTTTATGTTCTTGGTGATGTTAGTGTCTTCTGGTTGTTTCCTTTTATGAGTTTTGTTTTGGGTGTGTTAAGGGTTTTTGGGTGTGGGTCGATTGACTATTCCCCTCCCTTATCTGCTACGTCTTTTATTCTAATAAATTTTGGGAGGGTTAGGAATATCATGTCCCTACACCTTCCTTTCCCTAAATCATTAAACAAATATAAAATATAAAAACCCTAAACATACCCATAAAATCTCAAAAAACACATAAAAACTCTAAAAACCATAAAAACTCTAAATATCATCAAATACAATAAAAACCCTAAAAGTCATGAAAATCTTAAAAATCCATAAAAATCCCTAAAAATGAAAAAAACCTCAAAACCACAAAAGCATGTAAGAAAACATTAAAACCAAAAAAAAGATAAAACCCCACAAATACCTAAAAATTCTAAAACCCTAAGAACTCAAAAAACCCTAAAACCACTAAAAACCGTAATATAACTAAAACCATAAAGATCCTAAAAATCCATAAAAACACGAATATCATAAAAACCCGTTAAACCCTTAGAAAACATTAAAAAAACAAACCCCCTAAAACCCTAGAAAATGCTAAAAACCATAAAAGAACATAAAACCCTAAAAACACATGAAAACAACAAAAACCCCTAAAACCGTAAAAACAACAAAAAAACCATAAAAAACCACTCAAAACTCAAAAAACTCTTAAACCCCTTAAAAATGTTAAAACCCTCTAAAAATTTTAAGAACACTAAATAATAAAGAAACCCTAAAAACCTTAAAATTGGAAAAAATCCCAAAACACCAAAAAACACTAAAAATCCTCAAAATGCCACAAACTAATAAATACTCATCAAAGTCTAAAAAATCCATAAAAATCCCTAAAAACATAAAAAAACACAAAAACCCCAAAACACATAATAAAATAGTAAAAACCTAAAAACCCATAAAAATATAAAAACATAAAAAACACTAAAAACCCCAAAAAACCTAAAAATTCGTAAAACCCATTAAACCATAAAAACCACTAAAACTGTAAAAAACCCAAAGAAACTATATAATCCATAAAACCCACTAAAAACATGCAAACCCATTTAAATCAATTAAAATATTTAAAAATAACTAAAAACCTTAAAACCCATAAAAAGAAAAAAACTAATCCCCCAAACCATAAATACCATAAAAATCCAAAAATCCCTAAAAAAGCCAAAAATCCCTAAAAAAGCAAAAAATCGTGAAAAAACAAAAAATCTATAAAAATCCTAAACAATACCTTAAAATTTATAAAATATAAGAACCTAGAAACCATAAAGAAAACCATAAAATCCTTTAAACACATAAAACCCACAAAAACCAAAAAAATTATAACAACCTCTAAAACACTTAAACACCCTAAAACCCATAAAAATACTTAAAACACCTAAAAATAATAAAAATCATAAAAGACCTCAAAATCATGAGAAAACATAGAAATTCATAAAAATTTTGAAACCCCATAAGAAAACATAAAATACCTAAAAACTCTTAAACCCCCTAATAGACTTAAAATTCTATAACCCCTAAAAAACCATAAAAACCTAAAAACCCCCAAAAAATATAAAAACCCCTAAAAACCATTAAAAACCCTTAAAACCCACTAAGAATTATAAAAAAAACTTTAAACCCATAAAACTATCAAAAAACTCAAGAAAACCATAAAAACCTTAAAACCCCCAAAAAAAACCTAACACCCCAAAAAACCAGAAAAATCCTAAAACCAAAAAAATATTAAAATCCCAGAAAACCCAAAAAATAGTAAAAATCCTAAAAAATTGCAAAAAATTCCTAATAATGAAAGAAAGAAACATTCAAAACCCTAAAAACCCCAATTAAACCCATAAAACCAAACAATAGTTAAAACCCCTAGAAAACCTAACAAACTCTAAAAACATTAAAAACCCTCAAAATCCTAAAAAAACCTACAAACCATAAAGTTCTAAGAAAACTAAAATTACCTAAAATTGAAAAAACACCCAAAAGAACCCTAAAAATCCTATTAATACCTTATAAAAAAAATACTCTTAAACACAAAAAAACACTAAAACCTCCAGAAAACCCTTGAATAGCATAAACCCCAAAAAAACTAAAAAATATAAAAACCCAAAAACCCTTAAAAATCACTAAAACCAATAAAATCCTGAAAACCACTAAAATATCTAAAACCCCTTAAAACCCTGTAAATTTAAAAAAGAAACTCTAAAAACCTTCAAATCCATAAAAACAGAAACAAAATCTAAAAACCAAAATGAATTATAAAACCCCTAAATCCACTAAAAACCGTAAACACCCTCAAAATCACTAAAACCCCTAAAAACAATAAAAATCCTAAATAATCCCTAAAAATCCATAAAATCATAAAAACCCTAAAAATGTGAAAAACCCTAAGAAAACTGTAATAACATAAAAATACAAAAAACCCCTAAAAACCTAAAAAACGCGAAAACCCCAAGAAACCCTAAAAATCATAAAAATCCTCAAAATCCCTACAATCCATAAAAACCAATAAAAATCATAAAACCCCTGAAAACTCATCGAAAGTTATGAAACCATAAAACCAAGAAAAAACCTAACAAACCCTTAAATACATAAAGACACTTAAACCCATTAAAACCCCCCTAAAAACCCAAAAAATACCCTAAAACCACTAAATCCCCTAAAAACATAAAAACCCTTAAAATCCTTAAAACCCCTAAAACCCCATAAAAACCCTAAAACACACTAAAAACTCTAAAAACCCTTAAACCCATAAAAACACAAAAAAATTATAAAAATTAAAACCCAAAAAACATAAAATACCCAAAAAACACAAAAAACAAAAAACCCCTAAAAACCCAAACACCCTCAAAATTCAAAACACCCATAAAAAAAATAAAATCCTAAGAAATCCCTAAAACCACAAAAAACATAAAACCCTAAAACCCTGAAAACCCCTAAGAAAAATTTAAAAACCTAAAAACACTAAAAAATTATATAAAACCTAAAAATGCTTAAAACCCTAAAAACCCCAAAAATATTAAAAAAAACCTAAAAACCCTTTAAAATCCCTCAATAACCTGAAAACCATAAAAAACTAAAAAAAATTCAAAAAATTCCTAAGAAGATAAAAAAACCTAAAAACCCTATGAGAACCATATAACCCAAAAAACACATAAACCCCCTAAATATCAAAATAGTAATAAAACCCTAAAAGACCCTAAAAACACTTAAAACCATAAAATCCTCTAAAAACCATAAAAACCATGCAAACCCATAAAAACTCTAAAAACAACTAAAAAAATAAAAAATAACTCTTTAAAACCCTAAATACATTAAAAATATAAAAACAACTTAAAAACCCAAAAAATGATGAAAAATAAAAACAAACCTAAAAAATAATAAAAAACCAAAAACCTGTAAAATCCCTCCAAATCCCTAAAAACACTTAATACCCATAAAAATCATAAAAAATCACAAGAACTCACTAAAAATGTAAAAACCCATGACAACCCTAAATGTACTTAAGAAAACATTTAAAATCTAAAACAACTTAAAATGCATAAAATACCTAAAAATTTAAAACCCTAAAAACCCCTAAAACCCATAAGAACTCTAAAAACCATAAAAACCACAAAAAACCTAAAAAACCCCTAATAACCAATAAAAAACTATTACGCCAAAAAAATTTAAAAACACTTTAAACAACCAAAACATTAAAAAACTCGAAAACCCCATGAAAACCTAAAATACAAAAACCAAAACGACCTTAAAAACAACAAAAACCATAAGAAAAAAAACCCATAAAAATCACTAGAACCATAAAAAACCATAAATATCCTAAAATATCTATAAAAATCTATAAAATTGTAAAAGTCTCAAAAACCCAGAAAAACCATAAAAATTTGTAAAAAAGTAAAAAAACATTAAACCCAAAAAAACGCAAAAATACATAAAATCCTAAAAACCCTTAAACCCCCTCAAAAAACACTAAAACCCATAAAAATCCTAAAGATGACCAAAAATCTGTAAAAAACCCCTAAATATCATTAAAACCCTTTAGAAAACCTTAAAAACATTAAAAAACTAAAACCCCCTAAAAAAATGCCAAAAAGAATAAAAGACCCTAAAAACCCTAAAACCCATAAAAACATAAAATCCTTTTAAAACCCTAAAAATGATTAATATCCCTAAAAACCACTATAACTCTAAAAAATCCGTCATACCCCTAAAATGTTAAAAACTATAAAAAAACCTTTAAACCCCTAGAAAATGAAAAAACCCCAAAAAAACCATATAACCCCTAAAACCCCAAAAAACCATAAAACCCCTCAAAATATCTAAAAACAATAAAAATCCTAAAAAATTTGTAAAAATTATTTAAAACATTGAAAACCCTAAAAACTCTAATAAAACCTTAAAAATGTAAAAATGCTTAAAGCCCCTAAAAAACCTAAAAACGCTAAAACCCAAAAAAACTCCTTGAAACCCTCAAAACTATAGAAACCATAAAACCCTCAAAACCATAAAAAACCTAAAACCCCATAATTATGCTAAAAATCACTAAAAACTCTTAAAACCCATCAAACCTCTAAAAGGGTTAAAAAATATAAAAAACAATAAAACCCCTGAAAATATAAAACCCCCAAAAACATTAAAATCCTAAAAATGCGCTAAAAATTCCTAATAATGTTAAAAATACTAAAATCCTTGAATAAAATCATAAAATCCTAAAAACACATAAAATACAAAAAAACCGAAAATTTTCTAAATTGCTAAAAAACCCCTAAACCTCTAAAACCACTAAGACATCCATAAAAACTTAAAAAAATAAAAAAACACATAAAAATATTAAAAAACTCAAAAAACCATAAAAAATCATAAAGAGCCTAAAAACCTAAAATTCTAAAACCCCCCAAAACATTAAAACATCCCCTAAAATTCTTGGAAGAAAATCATAAAATCCTAAAAACACTTAAAATCCATAAAAACCCAAAAATTTCTAAAATGCTAAAAAACCCCTAAACACCTAAAAACCCTAAAAAATCTATAAAAACTTAAAAAAATAAAAGAAACACTTAAAAATATGAAAAAACGAAAAACCCATAAAAATAATAAATACCCTAAAAACCTAAAAGTCAAAATCCCCCAAAAACATTAAAATCCTAAAAATGCGCAAAAAATTCCTAATAATGTTAAAAACCCTAAAATCCTTGAAGAAAATCATAAAATCCTAAAAACACATAAAATCCATGACCTAAAACACATAAAACCCAAAAAACCTAAAAATTTCCAAAAACCCTAAAAACCATAAAAACATGAAAAACATTAGAAAACATAAAAACACATAACCCTTAAAAAACTAAAAACCCATAAAAATTGTAAACACTACTAAAATATATAGAAACCCTATAAACCCCAAATAACGTTAAAAAGATCTAGAAACCCATAAAACCATACTAAACTCAAAAAATCCAAAAAACCCAAAAAACACAAAAAACACTAAAAATCCCAAAAACATTGAAAATCCCTAAAACCCCTAAAAACCGTAAAATTCCTAAAAGAAAGAATTTTTTTTCTAAAAGCTTAAGAAACACTAAAAACCCTAAAAACCTCTAAAAATAAAAAAAACTCTAAAACTAAAAAACCAAAAAACCCTACAAAACCCTACAAAACCCTATAAACACAAAAACACCATAAAAATCTAAAAATATACCTAATAACAAGAATAACCTTAAAAACCAAGAAAAACCTAATAAACCTATAAAAACCGACAAATGATTAAAAACCCAATAAAACCTCAAAATACTAAAAATAATAAAAGGCCATCAAACCCTAAAAACCCTAAAAACCCTAAAAACCATAAAAAATCATGAAAACCAATAAAAACCCTAGAACCCACTAAAAACTATAAAAATCATTTAAACCACTAAAAATGGTTAAAACACTAAAAAAGTATTAAAACCCCTAATAACTCAAAAAACCCCCCTAAAACCCCAAAAACCCATAAAACCCCATAAAAACCTATAAACTATAAAAATCCTTCAACCCTTAAAATCGTATAAAAGTCTTAAAATCCCAAAATGTCACTAAAAATATAAAAAACCAAAAAAAACCTTAAAACCCCTGAGAAAACCTTAAAAACATAAAAAAAACATTAAACCCATAAAAAAATTAAAATTATAAAAACCCTAAAAACTATAAAAATCCAAAAAAACCATAAAAAACTTTGAAACCCCATAAAAACCCTAAAAACAACTAAAACCTATTAAGACGTTTTAAACCCATAAAAATTTTAGGAGACTCTAAAATCCATAAAAAATCGCAAAACCCCTAAAACTCAAATAACCCTAAAACACCTCAAAATTCCAAAAAGCCATAAAACCATTTAAAATACAAAAAAATTCATAAAATATATAAAAACATTAATAACAAAAAAAACCATAAAACCCATAAAAACATTAAAACCTAAAAACACTTAAAACGCTTAAAAAAATAAAAAATATAAACCCCCTAAAACCTCCAAAAATATAAAACACCTCAAAATTACTAAAAACTCTAAAACACCATAAAAATCCGAAAGAGGACCTAAAACCCCTAAAAAAATAAACCCCTAAAAACCCAAAGAAAACCATAAAAACCAAAAAACACTTAAAACCCCTAAAAACATAAAAAACTCTAAAAAACCAAAAAGACCCTAAAACCCATAAAAATCATAAAACCCACTAAATATATTAAAACCCTAAAAACCCATAGAAATTATTAAAACCCACTAAAACCCTACACCCCCTATAAAATCGAAAAACATTAAAAACTATAAAAACCCATAAAAACTCTAATAAATAAAAACCCCTAAAAAAATAAAACCCCTCAAATTGACTAAAATCCCTAAAATTCATAAAAATCATAAAATCCCTAAAAAATCTAAAAATGTAAAAATTCCTAAGAACCCTGAAAACCCCTAAGGAAACATTAAAACATAAAGAAACATAAAACCCCAAAAAACAATAAAAAACCCAAACACTCCTTTAAACCCCTAAAAATGTAAAAAAATATAAAAACCTTAAAACCCTAAAAAACCTCAAAGAACCCACAAAAATCCTAAAACCCCTCAAAATCCTTAAACATCCTAAAAGGCATAAATACCCTAAAAAATCCCTAAAACTCATTAGAAAGGTAAAACCCCATAAAACCCCTATGAAAAACATAAAAATATTAAAACACTAAAATCCCTTAAAAACCTAAAAACCATAAAAACCTTAAAAACCATATAAACTATAAAAACCGTAAAACCATAAAAATACATAAAACCCATAAGGAACCATAAAATCCAGAAAATCCCTAAAAAACCCTAAAATTCACTAGGAAAACCTTAAAAACCTAAAAACACTTAAATACCAAAAAAACATAAAAATTATAAAAACACTAAACACCCTTAAACCCAAATATACCATTAAAACCATAAAAACATAAAAAATACTAAAAACTCTTAAAAACCCTAAAAACATAAAAACACTAATCATCCTGAAAACCTCTAAGAATTACTTAAACACATGAAAACACATAAAACCCATAAAACACCAAAAAATTCAAAAAAACCTAACAATTATTAAAAATAAACTAAACCCCACAAAAATCCTAAAAACCATAAAATCCCTAGAAACCCTAAAACCCTAAAAACCTATAAACCCCTACAAAACCTCTAAAAGCTATAAAATCCCTAAAAACCCCTAAAAACATTAGGAACTCTAAATAACATAAAAACCCCTAAAAATACAAAAAAAACCCTAAAAACCCAAAAAACTATAAAACCTGTCAAAACCCTAAAAAAACCTAAAAACCTTAAAAATCACAAAAAAACCATTAAATCCCCTAAAAATCATAAAAATAAATAAAAGTCCCTATAAGCAGAAATACCCATAAAATCCTAATAAAAAAATAATAAAAACATTTAAAAACCTAAAAAACTAAAAAAAACCTTGAAGAGACTAAAATCCCAAAAAACCTGAAAACCCCACAAAATTCTTAAAAACCCTAAAAACCCATAAAATCCTAAAAATCCCTAAAAATGAAAAAGACCCATAAAAACCATAAAAAGCACTAAGAAAACCATAAAAACTAAAAAACAATTATGACACCTAAAAAACATAAAAGTTGATAAAACCCAAAAAAACATAAAAAGACCCTCAAAACCCAAAAAAACCATAAAACTCAAAAAAAGCCCCTAGAAACCATAAACCCCATAAAAACCTGAAAACCCAAAAAAAATCTTAAAAAAATTTAAACCACTAAAAATGTTAAAAACTCTAAAAAATATTAAAACCCCAAAAAACTCAAAAAACCCCAAAAACCCTAAAAAAACCATAAAACCCAAGAATCCATTAAGAACACAAAACCCCTCAAAATCCATGAGAACCCTAAAAACAATAGATTTAAAAAAAACCCAAAAAATCCTTAAAACATAAAAATATCTAAAAACAAGAAACCCCCTAAGATAACATTAAATACCTAAAAACACTTTAAAACCCTAAAACCATTATAAATCTTAAAAACCCTTAAAATCCCTAAAACCCAAAAAATCCTAAAATGCCCAAAAATCTCAAAAAATTTTAAAAAATGCAAAAACCTCTAAGAAAATATTAAAAACATAAAAACACTTATTCACATAAAACCCTAAAAACTCTAAAACCCTAAAAACCCCTAAAACCATAAATCCCCTAAAACCCTTAAAACCCATAAAACTGCTAAAAACCACTAAAACTATAAAAACACTTTAAAAGCCTAAAAACATTAAAAAAATCTAAAAATCCATAAATCCTTAAAAAAATCTATAAACCCCATAAAACACCAAAAATATATAAAACCACTAAAAAAACCACAATATCCACAAAATTATCTAAATCCAAAAAAATCCTAAAAAGTCCTAAAAATCCCTAAAAACATATAAACCCTAAAAACCCAGAAAAATACTAAGAGAACCTTAAAAATATAGATAACAATTTAAATCCCTAAAAAAATGAAAATGAAAAAAATGATAAAAAACCCCACTAAAAACCATATAAAAACCCTAAAATCCATATAATCTATAAAAACCATAAAAATAAAAAAAAACTTAAAATCCTTAAAAATATAAAAATCCCTAAAAACATGAAAAATCATAAGAAAAAATTGAAAAACTAAAAACACTTAAACCCCTAAAAAACACAAAATACCCTAAACACCCTTAAAAGACCATAAAAATGCTAAAAATTCCTAAACCCCATCAAAACCCTAAAATCCCGAAAAACCCCTAAAAGCCCCAAAAAACACTAAAATTATATGAAGACTCTAAACACCATTAAACTCATAAAATTTAAAAAAAAATATAAAAACATTAAAAACCATTAAAACCCCAAAAAAACCCTAAAACCCCTAAAAACCCAAAAAACCCTAAAACGCTCAAATTCCCTAAAAATACTAAAAAAACATAAAAATTATAATAAATCCCTAAAAATACCTGAAAAATTAAAAAACACTAAAAACCCTAATAAACCCAAATAAAAACATAAAAACCAATAACAGGTAAAACCCCTAAAACTAAAAAAAATCGAAATCCTAAAAAACCCATAAGACCCCTAAAAATATTAAAAAAACTCCAAAACCCCCTAAAATACCTAACAAGCAACAAAAAAATATAAAACCATTTAAACAAAAAAAAGTTAAAAAACTATAATAAACCATAAAACCCTGAAAAACACAAAAAACCCTAAAAATTCCAAAAAAACATAACAAACCCTGAAAACACTATCTTAAGCAATATGTATCATTTGAATTGTAGTTGGTGGACTCGGACACTTCCTCTGGGTATGGTGCTGATGGGGATCCATATGGAGATGATGCAACTGATGAATATGATGCAGAGAGTGACCCTCATGGAACTACTTCTATTTTTTATTTTGGTGGCGACGTTGACTGACTTGTTTTTCTTTTGGGTGTTTTTTTCTTTTTTTGGTTATGAAGTCCTTAAGGGTTTTGGGAGTTGGTCGATTAGACCCTCCCCACCCTTTTCTGTTGTGTATTTTTTTAAAATAAATTATGGGGGGGGGTCAGGATTATCCTGGCCCCGTACCTTCCTTGCCGAAAAACACTAAAACCTAAAGAATTCAAAAAAACACTATAAACCATAAAAATATAAAAAAGCCCTAAAAACATAAAAACCTAAAAACCCTTAAAAACTAAGAAAACCATTAAAACCTAAAAACATAGAAAATCAATAAAAAACATTGAAACTCTAAAAAACCTAAAAAACTTCAAAATCCATACACTCCAAAAACAATAAAAATCCAAAAAACCTAATAATCCTTAAAACCGTAAAAAAAAACCCAAAAAAACTCAAAGAAAAACATAAAAAATAAAAAAAAATTAAACCCCTAAAAACTTAAAAACCTATAAAAACCTAAAAACAACAAAAGAACCTATATCGCTAAAAACCCATAAAACCATAAAACCCCTAGAAAAATTACAGAACCTCTAAAACCTATAAAAACTATAAAAAATCATTAAAACCCTAAAAATGATTAAAAACTCTAAAATACCTAAAAAAACCTAAAAACTCAAAAAAAAAACTTACAACCCAAAAACACCAAAAAATCCCTCAAAACCCTCCAAATCGATAAAACCCATAAAGAAAATAAAAACCCTAAGAAATACCTAAAAACCCTAAAATGTAAAAAAACACAAAACCCTCTAAAATCCTTGAAAAAAACCTTAATACCCTAAAAACACATAATCCCAATAAAAACATAAAAAAACATAAAAACTCTAAAAACCCTAAAGAACCAATTAACCTTAAAACCATTAAAATATTTAAAAACTCTAAAGACAAAAAAACTGTAAAAAACTAAAAGAAACCTAAAAATGTTAAAAACCATGAAATACTTACGAAAAACATAGAACCCTAAAAATACTTAAAACCCCTAAAATACCTAAAAAACAAAAGCCCCATAAAAAAACCCTAAAGCCTATTAAAATCCTAAAAACCTTAAAAAACACTAAAACCCCATAACAACCCTAAAACCCAATAAAAACTCTAAAACCATTTTAATATTGTCAAAAACATTAAAAACACTAAAAACATTAAAAACCCTAAAAAATAAAAAACCCTAAAACCCAAAAATAACAAAACAACAATAAAAAAGATAAAAACCATAACACCCAAAAATTCTCTAACACCTCTAAAAACCTTAAAATGATAAACATCCCTATAAATACTTAAAATGATAAAAAACCTATAAACTCTAAAAAACCCTAAGACAAAAATAAGAAACAAAAAAACAACTAAAACCCAAAAAACCTAAAAAATGTAAAAATCCCTTAAAACCCTAAAAATCTTAAAATTCCATAAAAACCATAAAAAACATAAATATCATACAAAATCATTAAATTTTTTAAAAAAACTAAAAAACCTAAAAATCCCAAAGAAAACCATAAAAAATAAAAAACACCTAAAAGCACCCAAAAACTAAAAATTATAAATACCATAACAATATCATGAAAATAAAAATCCAAGAAAACCATAAATACCCTAAAAGCCATAAAAATCTAAAAACTAAAAAAAAACATAAAAACCCACTAAAATCACAAAAAACTGTTTAATCCCCAAAAAACATTAAAAACACTAAAAAAACATTAAAACTCTAAAATACTAAAAAAATACTGAAAAACCAAAATACCATAAACCCCTAAAACCCTAAAAATCCATAAAAATCCTAAAACCTATAAAAATGGTAAAAAATACATAAATATATCTAAAAGAAAAAAAAACCCTAAAAACCTTAAAGATAGTTGCGCAGTCTCTTGGCGTTCTCTCCCTCTCATCGTGGCTCCTTGGGTTTCCTTCGGATCCCCCTAGAGAAGGGGGGTTAGATATTCTCACCAACTGCCTTGGCCTTATAGGAGGCACTCGTGGTGGCGGTGGGTTGATGCAGAGTCCTTCAGTACAGATGTTGCTCATCGACGGCTTCACGTTTCCTCAGCAGCGGTGATGATTGGGGTTTTGGCACCTTTCGTGGCCATGCCCTTTAGTTCTTGTGAGGGGAGATCTTGGCGTCATCGGACATCATCAGTGTTCTCCGGACCAAAAGCGACAGGCATCAGGGGTTCTTCCTCGTTTCTATTCTCAAAGTCTCGATCTTATGATGTAGAAGGTTTGATCGACGTTCTGGTCTGATCTTTTCTTCGATCCGCGAAGAAGATGTAGGATGCACTCTTTGGTCCCTTAGTGGTTGTGGTCTTAGTGCTTTGGTGGCCCCAACATCCTCGACGGGCTCAGTTTGCACCACCAGCTACAAATCCTTGTGAGGATCCAGATCGGACTTCGAGATTTGGTCGACGCTGGTTTTCAGCCCTGGATCGGTGGCGTGACTATATTTCTGATGTGTCTGAAGATGGGTCAACAGGGTCAAGGACCTCATCAAAAAAAGTTTCAGCAGCCCGATCTAAGGCATCTAGGGCATCATTAGCAGACATGGTATCTTTGAAAGTAGGAGTTTATAATTCTTAGGCGGCTTCCTATTGGGGGTTTGGATTCTGCGGAGCCTATTTTCAGCAGCGGGGCGGTGTGATGCTTTCATTCTCTTGGTCTTCGGTCATGCGAATGCTCGCAGATCTGAGTTCTGGAGTGCTTTGGTGGATATTTGGTTTTGCGATGGAGGATGCTAGTTTTGGAAGTATTTTCATCATTTTTTCTGTGGTGTGGGATCTCCGGTCTGTTGGTCAACGATGTGCTCTGAAGATGCAGGGCCGTTTTCCTGATTCCTCGGCTTTGTTTTTCTTTCATGCTGTTGATGTGGGATGGTTTAAGGTGTGCTACGATCAGGGTTATTTGTTAGTCTGTGATTTTAAAGAGTGCCAAAGTGGTACTTTGGGTTCTGTGTATGGCTGGTTTGGTTGTGAGATGCTACTTGTGCTAGATGATGGATCTGATGCGCGAGATGGAGCGTTTTTTGGTGATCGTGGGCTTGCTATGTTGTGTCGCGTTCTGGATGCTATATAGGACTGTGGTTTTCTGGGTTATTTCTGGTTTGGTTATGAATCATTGTGGGTGCTGGATTTTGGTGATGTTGAGTCACGATGGATGTATGTTTTTGGTTATGATATATGGTGTGAAATGCTAGAAGTTGACTAGATAGGAGGTTCCGATTTCTGGTACTTAAGTTGTTGGGTGATGGATGCTACTTGGATGGAATGTGATAAAAGTTATCGGTGCTTGGTGTTGGTTGCTGTTTTGTTGCTTCGTGGTGAAGGTGATGACGTTGGTGGTTCTGTTATGCTGGTGGTGAATTTTCATGACAAAGAGGTGATGGATGATGATGCTAGTGGTTCTGAAGCTGCTGTTGTGTTTGGCTTTGTGTGTTTTTTCTTTTTTGATTTTTCTTTTTTTGGGGTCTTTTGTGTCTTGGGTTGTAAGGGTTTTTGGTTGTGGGTTGATTGACCCCTCCCCTCCCTTGTCTAATATTTCTTTTCTTTTATAATAAATTCTGAGGGGGTTGGGAATATATTGGCCTCACACCTCTTCTGCCCTAAAACCCATAAAACCCTAAAAATAATAAACCCCTTAAAATACCATGAAACCCTAAAAACCCTAAAAACCCTAAAAATGCCCTAAAAATCCCTAAAAATGTAAAAAACATTAAAACACCTAAAAACCCATAATAAAATCTTTAAATCAAAGAAAACACATAAATCCACTAAAAAACTAAACAATGATAAAACCCCTCAAAATCCTTAAAATACCCAAAAAATCCCAAAAACCACTAAAACCCATAAAAACCCTAAAAATATTTTAAATCCCAAAAAAATCAAAAAAAAACATAAAACCCTGCTAAAACATCCACAACACCTTTAAAAACATAAACCATTAAAACTATAACAAACCATAAAACCCATAAAAACAAAAAAAACCCAAAAAATCATTAAAAAACCCAAAATCCCCCAAAAAACCCTAAAAACCCAAAAAATCCTTGAAACCCATAAAAATCCTAAAAAATATTTAAAAAACCCTAAAAACATAAAAACCCTTAAAACATAAATCTCCCCAAGAAAACCTTAAAACCCAAAAAGCAAATAAAACCCCTAAAAACATAAAAACATTAAAAACTCTATAGAATTTAAAAACCCTAAAACTATAAGACCCCTAAACCCCTTAAAAACCATAAAAACATATAAAAACCATAAACACCACTATAAACTCTAAAACCCTTTAAACCCCTATTTTTTTTAAAAATCTATAAAAAATAAAAACCCCCTAATCAAACCAAAAAAACCCAAAAAACCCTAAAAAATAAAACCCTAAAAGCCCAAAAAATCCTAAAAACCTTTAAACCCCTAAAACCCATAAAAATATTAAAAATCCCCCAAAATACCTAGAAACAAAAAAAGCCAAAGATCCCTAAAAACCCCTAAGAAAATCTTAAACCCCATAAAGCACTTAAAACCCAAGAAAACCTAAAATCGCTAAAACCCCCAAACCCCCAAACCCCCTAAAATCCATAAAATTCCATAGAAAGACTTAAAACCCCGAAAAATCAATAAAAATATAAAAAACCATGAAAACCCTAAAAACCCATGAGAAAATCTTAGAAACCTAAAAATAATTAAAACCCCCAAAATGATAAAATCTCTAAATACCTAAAATAACTTAAGAACCCTTAAAATCCATAAAACCAGTAAAAACCATAAAACCTATAGAACCCCATAAAAAACTAAAAACAGACTAAAAACTCGAGAAACCATTTAAAACCCTAGAAAAGTTAAAATCTATGAAGAAACTTAAAACCCTAGAAAAGTTAAAATCTATGAAGAACATTAAAACCCTAAAAACTCAATAAAACCATAAAATTCAAAATAAACATAGAAAGACGAAAAAATACTTAAAATCCCTTATAACGTAAAAAATCCCTAAATATCCTGAAACACCCTAAAAAAATTAAACTCCTAAAATCACTTAAAAACCCAAAAACCTAAAAAATATAAAACCCTAAAAACACTAAGAACCCCTGAAAACCCTCAAAATCCCTAAAAACCCTAAAAACATAAAATTTATAAAAATTTACTAAAACCCCTAAAAATTGAAAACCCCTAAAATCCCCAATATACCAATAAACCACAAAAGCATATAAAACATAAAAATCCCTAAATATCCCTAAAAATGAAAAAATCATACAACCCCTAAAAACCATAAGAAAACCTATAGAATCTAAAAACACTTAAAACCGGTAAAAACTAAAAAATTCAAAAAACCCAAAAAACCATAAAAGATCCCAAAATCCGAAAGAACCCCCAAAAAACCATAAACCCCCCCAAAACCATAAAACACCAAAACCAATAAAAATAATAAAAACCCACTATAAACTCTAAATACCCTTTGAACCCCTAAAACATTAAAAAAAATAAAAACACAAAAAACCCTTCAACACTCAAAAATCAAACCCTATGAACCCAAAAAACCATAAAAACCCTAATACCCAAAATAACCATAAAACCCTAAAAATTTATAAAAACCCTTAAACCCATAAAAATCTGAAAACCCCCTAAAAATTCCAAAAATTTAAAAGACCCAAAACATTTAAAAACATAAAGAAAAACTCAAAATCCTAAAAACCCATAAAACCACAAAAAACTCTAAAACCCCCAAAACCCCCAAAAAACCCCTAAAAACACTAAAAAACCTAAAACCCTAAAAATCAATAAAACAACTAAAATCCATAAAAATCCAAAAAACCCTTAAAAATCACTAAAACATAAAAACTCTAAGAACCCAAAAAAACCCTAAGAAAACATTAAAAACCAAAAAACACTAGAAATCATGAAAACCCCTAAAACACTAAAAACCCTTAAATTGATAAAAAAGAACCTAAAAACCCCAAAACCTCCAAAACCCTTAAAAATAGTAAAAACCTTATAAATACCATAAAAACCAATAAAACTCTAAAAACCCTTTAAATGCCTAAAAATGTTAAAAAACTAAAAAAACATTAAATCCCTTAAAAACTCAAAAAAAAACATTATAAACCCAAAAAACCATAAAAACCTTTAAAATCCTAAAAATCAAAAAATCCCTCAAAATCCGTAAAAACCCAAAAAACCATAAAAATCCTAAAAGGACATAAAAATCCCAAAAAATTTAAAAAACCATAAAAATTCTAAAAATCAAAGAAAACCGTAAAACCCTAAAAAACATAAAATATATATAAACGCTAAAATTCTGAAACCCCCTAAACACCTTAAAAAACCATAAAACCCATCAAAATACATATAATCACTAAAAATGATTAAAATCATAAAAAATACCTAATATTCCGAAAAAACATAAAATCCATTCAAAACTAAGAAAACCCCTAAGAAAAAATTTAAAACCTAAAAACACATGAAACCCCAAAAAATCCGAAAAAATTGTAAAAACCCAAAAAAACCCTAAAAAGAAACTAAACCCCTAAAAACACTAAAAACCATAAGAACCCCTAGAAACCGAAAAAACCTAAAACCATTAAAACCCTAAAACCCTCTAAAATGTCTAAAAACTGTTTAAACCACTAAAATGGTAAAAAACTATAAAAACCTTTAAAAAAGTAAAAAACTAAAGAAACCATATACACCAAAAAATAAAAACCCTAAAAATCCATAATAATCCTTAAAAAATGTAAAACCCCAAAAAAACCTTTAAATCCCTTATGAAAACCTTAAAAACATAAAAAAAACTTAAAACACCAAAAAACCCTAAAAATGAAAAATACCTAAAAATCACTACAAAGACCATAAAAACCTATAATATCCCCCGATCTAGCACACTCTCACATGGATGAACTGAGTCGGTTATGAGACCTCATGCACCCCTCCCCATATGCTTGAGGCTGCAAACTTATAGTGGGTCTATGATAAGGATAGTGGGGAGACTATACCCCATGGATTCAAAGATTACAACATAGTGTAAAATATAAAAATAACTATATACATAAATAACATAGTGAAAAGGAAATAGAAACAAAATCACATTGTGGAATCCAATAAATAATACAACTAAATAATACAATAAATAATGAATGAATAATGTAATGATGTGTTGTAATGTTACTAATTGTCATGATAAAAGTAATAAAAATAAAAAATTAGTATAATAAAATTAATACTCAAAATTCCCATGCCCTCAGCCCATGTAGGTCCCATCTCTAAACACCAGCCCATCCAACAAGCAATGAATCAATAACAAGATCATTTCCCTTGTCCAAACCAACATCCATGTAACCTGATCGAGTGCCAAATGATGGGACAAATAGGGTGTGAGTATAACTCAAAAGGTATAAAAACCCATTTCTAAACATCAATAGTATGATAATAAGTGTATGTAATAATTAAATAAACAATAATATTAATTAATTAAATAATTAACATAATACCACAACCACCTACTTCGACACCCTACAAGAATGTATCCGAGCATGTCTCACAAACATTCGACCCATAACATTATATCTACTGTATAACATAACCTACCTCAGAACTATGATAGAATGTATCTAATCATGTCTCACACCCATGCTAATAATAACCTTATAACTAAGGTATAAATCAGAATACTCTTGTTCAAACATAATATATAATAATTTCAGCATTTAATCTCAGCTGAGCCTGCTATATAATCATTTCAACATGTGCCACTGGGCATAAGTTTCTATATAAGAATTTCAGCATGTCAATTTGGTCAAGACCTTTATATCATCATTTCAGTATGTGTCACTGGGCCTAGCCAACTACATAATCATTTCAATATGTATCATCAGGACAACGCCTTCTATAATTATTTCAATCAAAACACAAGTCATATCAACAAGGATAACACAAAATCACATCATATAGATCCATGGTTAATTATGAAAATTACCTGTAATGCCCCGACCCCAGAATCCAAGAGCCGGTGCATTATTTTAATACATTGGCATGATTAGAAGGAATCATGTCCTGAAGGACCGATTATTTTAGTAGTATTGGAAACAAGATACATACTTAAGTTCACCATTACAACTTTAAAATAAAAACAACACTAATTTATTCTATTAGAAACATCCAAGAATATTATATTATGCATGAAAGTCACTCATAACTAACTTCTACATATCCTGGGAAAATGAAACATATGAAATGGGTGAGATCAAATGCTCAGTAAGAGTACGAAATACAGGGGAAGATAATATAAACATTAGGCATGGTGAATAATTTAAATCACATGCCTTTACAAATAATTAACATCAACACTTTATGGCAGGAATATGAGTTGAGTAAATAATTCCATAATAAAACATAGTCATGGGTATTCTACTAGTTGAATAACCACATGAAATATCAATATCTAATCTCGTAATGATGGAATTCATAATTCCGGACATCATAACCACATAGTCAAGGACTCGTTCCAAGACTACAAATAAGATTTTGTCAAGGCCTTGTGCCAAGACACTCGTTTGTAGCATGAGACCTACCAATGAATTGAAGAGCTATATTGGGCTCCACCCATCACTCATATGTCCAATGCATTCCTCATATGAAAAGGTTTAAACATAGCATAAACATTAATATTAAAACTAGCATATGAAATGTCAATACTTTATCCATAAACCATGAATGGTATAAAAATAACACATCCACTTTCAAACATATCACAAAAAAATCAATATAGTATGGAATATTTTTATCATAATCAATAAACCTTTATCAAGAATAATATCCCGTAAAGGATGTTGACATAGTTGAAATTGATCAGTAAAAATCTTTGAGAGAAATATCCCTTTTTATAAAAACATTTAAAAGACTCACTATTTATTAATCAAAGTGTCCCATACAACTTTGAAACTTTTAAAATAGATTTTTGAATCAAAGTTCCCCATACCAATTTGAAACTTTTAGAAGGAATTTCAATTTTAAAACATTAATGTCCATATAAATAAAATCTGAAAACCATTTTTGAAACATTGATATTAATGACAAATATTTAGATGGATAAATTTTTAAAACATTTAAAATGGTATTTTAGTTAGAGTTCCTAACCAAATGAGAGACACTTGAATACAAATAATTGAGGTAATAAAAACATTATAATATCATGAGAATAAATAGATTCATGATATACTATGACAAAGTACAGTATATTCACCAAATAAAAGTGAATTGGCACATAACAACAAAGAAGACTCAATGGAATGTAAGTTGAGATGAAATCCCTTATAAATACCGTATCTTTAGGTTAAGGATAAATCAATGACATAATTATGTGTGAAAAATATAAATACACTAAATATTATTGGATATTCAGTGTAAATCAATCAGAGATCATTCACACATATTCTTGTGAAAACAACACCAATGAATTGGATGTTTAACTCAATGAATAGAGATTGAGTTAAAATTACTCTTATCCAGTTCATATTGATGACTTGAGAATTTATAAATGAAGTGATTATGTGTAAAAAAATTATATAAACAGAAATTTTAGTGGAAATTACTACATAAATAATAAATACTTATTCCACACATAATCTTGGAGTAAAATAATCAATGAAGTATGCATAAAGCCCAATGAGTGGAAATTGAAATTCTGAATTCCCTTGCCGATTTGGTAACTTATGAAACATACACCTCATGCAAGAAGGATAATACAATGAAGATGTAAATACCCATAAATTAAATTATATTACACCCAGAATACAATATTGGGCAGTACATACACCACACAAAAGGAAATAGTGGCCAATATAGCATGAATCTCACGAAAATAATAAGTGAGATGAAAACTCCTTACCACGTTCTAATTAATCGATTTGTATGACCAGAAGATAATAACCATAATATGAATCACAGAATAACATTAATATAAAAATAATCATGATAATATATATCAAATTTAAGTACACAATACACCACATGAAATAAATAAGTGGCGAACAATGGAAATGTCACGGAATTAAAACTGAGATAAGAAACCCCTTACCTCAAGTCCGACTTGTCTGGTATGTTACTTTTTCTTCATAAATAATAAAATTAAGTTAATTTATACTTTATTAAGAACATTTTTCAAGTTTATTATTACTTTTATATCACTTATTACTTTTTATAACAATTGGTTAATTATTTGAGTTCATATTGGATATTTTATCGATGTTCGGAACTTGAGTAAAAAATGAAATAGTTATAATTATAGTTTGTCCACGTGGTCAAAAGTCCATTATCTCAAGAATTATATAAATGATTTAGATATCATATATATATTATATATCCTGTATATATATATATATATATGTATTTATAAAAGTACATAACATTTGGAGATAAGAAATGAAATGCACCGTTCATGGAGACGGTAAGTTGTACAAACACATGAACGCTACTTTCATTTCTATTTTGTATTTTAATGGAATTAAAACCTAATGATACCTAGGTATATTATAATTCCAGTATAATATCATATATAATATAATTAACTCCTTCCTTTATAATTACCACATAAGGCATTAACGAGTCATATCAATTTGAGGGGGCGGTAGTCCGCACTTCCTCAAATGAAATTATCGCATTTAACCATAATGGAAAAAATAATGTTATGATATAAATGTAAAATAAAGAAGCATAAATAAAACATAAACAAAATATATATCATATATAAATATAGTTCCATCTTAATGGCCACCATGAGAGGCGGTAGGAGATAATTGAACAATCATCGTTTCGTGAGGCGTTAGTTTGTCATCCACAGAAACAGTGCGTTCTTTACCCATTTGATGGAGGTGTGTGTATGTTTAGTTCTAATAACTCTCATAAAAACATACTAGTATACTGAGGATACTGTTTTTGTTATAAAAGAAAGTAATAAAAATATTTTAGGGGTTGGATAAGTAATATAAAAGAAAATAAGTTAAGAGAAACCATTACCTTCAATTTGGGTAACTCCCTTTGGTTTGAACCAGAAGGACTTCTTGAAGTGAATTCTGCCTAAGGTAAGGCATCTATGTGGAATAGAGGGATCTTGAGAACTTATTTGGGCAGGGTTTGGATGATCCAAGGGGCTTTAGAGGTGTGAGGAATAGGTTAGAAGTGGTTTCCTTTTATAAGAGAGAGGACGATCTCTTTTGGAATGTTTGAAAATGTTATTTTATTATAATATTTTCTTCTTTTTAAAAAGGACCAAAACTCATTAAAGTATAAGATAAGATGACTAATGGTCGAAATAAAATTATCCAATAATAATTTTACGGGTTTTAGGATATTGTTTTAATATTAATAATCTTATTTATTTAAATCATGTATTAATGAGGTAAATACTACATCATTATTGTGTCGCAAATAATTTAACTTATTTGATGTCTAAAATTTATAAAAAAAATACAATAATGTATTAAATCGTTTTAGATTTCTAATTAATATTTATAATCTAAAGGATGACTTATATAACCCCATGTAAAAATTTATTTACTAAAAGATATTTTTATGTCATTTTTGCCTTTACTTTAAGTTAATTAATATAAAGTGTCATTACCATTCATAAGTGGCTTCATGGGGTCCACAAATCGACCCAAGGATGCCCATGGTCGGCCATGACTCATCCAATAATGTTAGGATAAGTTTTGAGGTAATTTTTTATTATTATAATATTCTTTTTACCTTGAATTACCCTATTTACCTTTAACTGTGGTAAATAAAAGTCAAAAGTTATTATTCACCAAAAATTATTTTCATCTTATTGAAACAAATTTTACTTAATAATAACAACCATGTTTCTTGGATTTTAAAAATTCAATTCACAGAAGTGGTAAAATTTCATTTAAATGAAAATGTCGGATTTTTAACTACTACTTAGTGGTTTCACTATTCATCAAAAATTGATGTTTTTCAGAAAAGTACCAAAAACTCAGCATAAGTTATATTTGATATTCCAAATTTAAAAATGATTTCTATTTTACCAATTTAAAACATATAAGTTTTATTAATTAATTTAAAATTAATTCCCTTTGTCAAAACAAATAGCGTGTTTTTAAAAAACAATAACTATCAAAAGATTGACACTTGTTTATATATAATTTCAAAGTGAAATTAATTCCAATGAACAAAATTGGATTAAAGGGTAAGAATATAATCTAATTACATTTCAAAACCAATTTAAAATATAATCTAACCTTATAAATAAATTATATTAAAGGTATTTTGGAATTAAAATATTGTATTTCTCACTATTCATAAAAATGAATATTATTAGAAAAATACCAAATTTCCTCCAAAGTAAATTTTGATGTCCCTATTCTAAAGAAGAATTTTATTTTGTCAAATTGAATATGTAAAAGGGTCCAATATTGGATTTAAAAAGGGTTTTCCATTAAAATGTTGTAAATTTTATTTTTTTGATAAATATATTTTTATCTGAAAAATTGAATTTGTACTTATAATATGTTTAATAAACACATAATACATAAGTTAAAAATATATAGAGTATATGAAATGCAAAATCCAGTTAATACTATTCATAACCGCTTTTGAACGGCTAGTTCTGTAAATCGTGGTGCGCTCGAACTCGGTGCTGCGTGTAACGCAAGCTGTTCAATTTATAGAAAATAACTTACTATGAAATCTTGGGGTGTTACATTACTGGTTTACTTTCATTTAAACGTTTCATATATCAATTTCTCATAACCAATAACATGCCATTTATCTTAATAAACCTGAAAATACGAGGTGAATCTATACCAATAAATTGCCCACAATCCATTTCATTAGAAACACACTTTAATCCATTTAAAAAATTCATTTATATTTAAGGGTTCGCTCACTGAAATGGTATCCACAATTTAAATCAACAACCCAATTGGATCCAAAGGGACTCCATGGAATAATTCAATTCATTATTTTAATTTATTCAAGGCATAATATGTTGGCACAGTTTTAATATTTCACATACTTGACAATTATCAAACCATTGGGTTATGTTTTAGACCCCTACCTTTAAATCATGATCTGAAAATGATTCCAAAGGAAAATTCCCATGAGGAAGAAGGTTAGAATTATTTCGAGAAGGATCCTATATCTAAACTGATCAATATCAAAACCAATAACACACATGATCAAGATATTACACTAGAACATCTGGAGAAACAAGGGAGAGAAGAGAAAACATAACAAAAAGGACTTGCTAATGATCTAATGTGTGATTGGGATGTCCAAAATCAAGATAACTACATTAAAATCCTATGGAGTGTCTCCCTAGATCTAGTGGAGAAAATATACATATATGTGAATAGAAAAATTATCTGCACAATAGTGTTTTAAAACCTACTCGGTAAATTAAACGACATTTAATACATTTATAGATCATGTAATTATTTTTATATGGATACACTAAAAAAACAATAATCTCATATTATTATTTTTTCTGATCAAATATTAAACACCGTGTAATATAGTTTCACGATGTGTATGATTTTTATATCATTGATCAGTTCATATCCTGTAACCATTCATGGCATGAGTCTGAAAACAATTACACATCATGTATTACAGTTACATGGTGTGTAATGATTCTGTAGACAGTTTTTCAGACCATTATCCTTATAAAAACCTAAACCCCTTAATGATTCTCAACTTACCAAGAACATTTAGTAATTATTGAACCATTTATCCAGACTCCATTAATTCGAACAAACATAAATCCCTGAAGTTTAAGTCATTTTACCCAACAAAGGATCTCCATCTATGAATAAGACTCGACCAATAATTCTTAAACTACAAACTTAGAGAGAGTTATACATGAAAAAAATGGGATCTTACAACCTCACCACCATATAATAGCTCACCACTAAGCTGCTACAAGTATAACTATGGAATATTAGAGAAAAATTATGGCCACTATGATTGCATATCAGACTCTATCTCCTAGGTCTCTTCCTAAACTCACCCATGTTACCACTATACCAGAACCAACAGTATAGTCCTACCCTAAAGATACATCTCACAATGGTCCACAATCCATGTTAGATGCTCCTCAAAGGACACATAAACCCTAATCTCAAAATATTATAAATATATCACTTAAGAAGGTTATGTATAATATCTCTAATGTAGTGACATGTAGAACATATCATGCATGGAACTATAGAAATGTGGAAGGGATAAACGATATTCTACTAGACTAAAACTACCCACTATCTCAAACGACTTGAAAAACCTTGGAACTAGATTTCTCTATTTCATAATATGACATTTTTCCAAACTAGGTGACACTGGAAGGAAAACACTATGGCCAACCTCGAACTCTATAGTTCATCTCCAATAGTCATCATAAGATTTCAGTATACTATGTGCAGTCACCAACAGATTTTGGATGAACCTAAATTGCTCAGACGTCTCTGAAATGATACTAGACGCAACTAGTGTGGAATCATCTACCTCCATCCAATTAAGAGGTGAACAGAACTAAATTCCATATATGGAATCGAAATGTTCCATTTTGATATATTCCTAGAAGCTGTTTTTATATGAAAATTCCTTGATTTAAATATGATGCTCCCATGAAACACCAAAATACAAAACACAGGCTCACAATATATCCTCCAGAACATTAATAGATCTATCAGATTAACTATCATTCTGAGGATTATAGGACATAATAAAAATAACTTATTATTCCAGATCCTTCTTAAAACTCTTCAAGAAATGTAATGTGAAACGAGGATCTCTATCTAAAAAAATACTCCACGAAACATCGTGTAACTGAACTACCTTGCACATGTAAATAATTACTAGATAACCAACTATGAAGGTACCACTAATAAGTAATATGTGAGTTACCTTCATCAGTCGATCCAAAATCACCCATAAAACAACATTATTATAGGTTTTCCTAGGTAATCCTAAAATAAAATCCATTGTGAAATAATCTCATTTCCACTTTGGAATAGACAAAGGTTTTAAAATACCAGCCAGAATTTAATGCTTGGATTTCACCTACTAACAAGTGAAACATCCTACGACATATACTAATACTTATTTATTCATTCTTGATCACCAGTATCATCTATAAATACCACGATACATCTTGTCAAACCAATATCTAACTCCTATCTAGAATCATGAAACTCTCTGATCATCTCCTCGTTCAAGCCCATAGGAACCCATAACCAGACTAGGAGAAAAAGATAATTTCCACTACCATGAGACCATCCTGATGGTGTCTCCCCAATATATAATCTATCTCCCATAAGTAATACCTCTAGGCCAAACAACTGCTTAGTCATAATCTGGTCCAAAAGCAAGGGTGTAATAGATGTCTAAGTCAGAGCTACTCTTCCCTGAGACTCCTGTACATATAGTTAAAAGTCTACAAAGAGAGAAATTATCTACTACTCTTCGCAAGACCAATGTAATACCTCTACATGTTCCCTATGGCTCAATGCATTAGTAAAGATGTTTCCCTTACCCAGTGTATATGACCACTCAAATTCGAAAGACTGCAGATACTCGACCCACCTCATCTTCCAAAGGTTTAGGTCCTGAGAGGAAAAGTTGTACCTTAGGATCTTATGATCTATGTATACCAAAACCCTATCAAAATGAGATAATTCCTCAATCATATCAGGGCATGTACCATTGCTAAAAACACTAATTTATTAGTAGGATATTTCCTCTCATGTAGACTCAACAATATAGATCCATACATAATTACTTACTCCTCTTGCATTAGAACTGCTCTGAGCCAAAATTTGGATGAATCATAGTGCATGGTATATAATTTACCTAGCATAGGAAAAGTGAGGATAGGTCCTGAGATCATCCTACCATTAAACTCCTAAAAATAACTCTTGTAAGAATCTGACTAAACAAACTTCACTACCTTAGTTTCCATCTCTAACATTGTTTCTTATAAATATGAAGAGTCATGGATAAAGTGATGATAATAACCTGATAAACACAAAAATCATAAAATATAAAAGGCATTATTGGGTTTTTTCCAATATACCATGGCTGCAACTTTCTATGGGCCCACCAACACTCCAACATCTGAGATGACTTGGCCTAAAAGTGCACTTTATCAATCCAGAAACTAAATTTTTTTAGCTTAGAATAAATCCGCTTCTCTCTCAATACACTCAAGATGATTTCCAAATTTTTTAAATGATTTTCCTCTGAATGGGAATACACTAAGATTTGATCCAAAAAACCACCACAAACTATCCCAGAAATAGATGAATGACCCTATTAAGAAAATTAATGAATACAATAGGTACATTAATCAAAACAAATGACATCACTATAAACTCATACAAGCCATACCTACTCCTAAAATTAGTTTGTGGCATGTTCAATAGCCTCACCCTCAATCGATGGTATCCTAATCTCAAATCAACATTAGATAAATTTTATCACCTCTCAGTTGATTGAAGATATTTTTGATTGGCAGAAGAGAATACTAGTTATTGACCATCATCTAGTACAATCTCTAATAATACACACATAAGATAAAAGACCAATTATCCTTATTGAATAAGAAAACTGGGGAACCCAAAGGATATGTACTAGGATATATGAAACATTTAGATTCTAGATATTCCAACTAAAATTTCAACTCTTAATGATCTATTGGTTCCATTCTATAAAGAAGGATAGAAACTAGCTTTGCTCCCAGAACCAACTCAATTGTGAACTCAATCAATTGCTTGGTAGGTAAGCCATAGAACATAGCAAGAAAAACATCTTGAAAAAATTATACCACTAGAGGAAATGAATCCTGCTGCATTCAAACATCTTTAAGAGAAATACTGGCTATATTATCCATGAGAAAATATAATATTCACTTAATTGATCTCGCACGACTAGCCTAAAGATCCCACTCACCCATGTGAAAATAGATACCTCTATCTAGAAACTAAAATGCAACTCTCTTATAATAATAGAATTTACGATCCTAGTATAGAACTAACTAATACTTGACAATAATGAAGTCAAAGACTTCCATTTCTACCATGAATGGTTTATAAAAGAAATGGTAACCACCAATATCTAGAGAATATTACTTTCAATATTTGATATACTCTTACTGAACTCCAAATGGCGTGTAAATGGTAAAAACAGAATTCAATATTTCCATATTTATGCCCAAAAAAATTTCAAAAAGAGAGGATAAAAAGGAATGTGATGCTCTAGTATCAAATAAATGACAAGCAAGGGTATATGATACAATAATCACACCTCTGATAATAGACAGTCCATCATCTACAATAATCAAATTATTCTGCATTACATGAATCCAAAAAACCCCTATACACTAGGGTATATCTTGACTCCCATGATCTATACAATATTCTTGGTATTTTCATCCCTGCATGAGTGTACAATGTCCCTTTACTCATCCATAATGCCTTGGGAAACTCTAACAACCTCTCTGTTGAGGTGTAGTTGTGTCCTTCCTATACTATGGTGTTTGTCTTATTCCTCTTCCACTGCTTTGCTGCTATATGCCTCTTGAAAATAGCTTAAGGTGGCCCAATATTCCACAAGAATTATACTCCTAATTGGGGTATGAAAACTAAGGCAGTTTATGGCTTATCCTTCCACACAGACAACACTCTAACAGAATATGGTCCTGGGATAACTGCCCACTATCCTGATTACTCTACCTACTAAAGCCCTAGTGAAAGATGTCATGGAAACACTTATTTCCATTAGAATAATCTCTAATAGTTCTCTCTACTAAAATAGACTAAAAGCTACTCAAGGCCTCTCTCATATTTCCTTCGGTGATGTGTTCGTGATTTATCACATCTGAAAATCTTCTCAGACAGAACATGTTCACCTATGACATGATCTCATAACGAAGACCTTCCTAAAATATTATTTCCCTAAATATCTTGTCAGTTGTACAGGATGGTACAAAGCACTATATATTGGTGAGACATTCAATATAGTCCATCACCGACATGACCTCCCTTTTCAAGTGCATGAACCCATGAACTTTGTCATCCCTCAACATCTCATGATAGAAATGGATTAGGGACACCATCTCAAAATCCTTCCAAGATAGCTCCTCTTGCTACCCTTCCTACTCTAGAATGTCCCACCAATTCTTGTATACATTTAAAAAAGGTCATTAAAAAAGCTTTTTTGGGACTATTGGTGGTTTAAACCACCACTAAATCATATAGTGGCAGTTACAAAAACCGTTGCGTATTGTATGGTATCTAGTCATTTAGCAGCGATTTTTTAATTTCATGAAGGTTTTATTATGTGTCATTTTTGGATAATTTAAAAGAAGTTAATAATTTATTTAACAGTGGTTCTTTTATAAAAAGTATCCAAATAAAATAAAACTAACCACCATTAAACATATATGCGGTAGTTTATTCTGATCACTGTTAAACATATTTTTTAATGTGTTTAGCGGTGATTACTAAGAGTCATCACTAAATTAGATTTTTCTTCAAATATTTAACAAAAATGTATAAACGTAAATAAATACATACAATAAACTAAAACATAAATATATGATAAACCCATCCTACATACATGAAACATTAATAGTCATCAGAGCCTCAATCTCAGCCAACCGATACATATGTCAACCAACATACCTGTCATGAATATATACATACAAAATATGTCCAACAACAACTCATGCCTAATATAGATCCACATCACAACAAAAAACATGATTCTTCTTTGGTTCCTACAAATTCCAATTCAATCTACAGTCATTTTCCCTGATTTTGGAGCAATACAACCTCATTTTCCAGGCTTTAACCCCATGACACCTGTTTTTGAAGGCTTTTGTACCTTTAAGAAGTGTTTACAATGTAATTATGACCACACCGCATGTTATAATAACATTTTATCTATGCGTACATGTTAAAAATAACTCAAAGGTAGTTTTACTAGGATTTCAAATCAATTTAAAGTCATTTTCTATGGTTTTGACTGTTCCGCACACGCTTTTGTGTGTTACAACACAAAAAACAAGTTTATGGATATAATGGTAAAACTGTAAGTCAGAATGAGGTGCTGTTAGTTCCTACATTTCACAATTCAATATATGTTCATTTTCCACTAATTTAAATGTAATTTTTTGGCATGTACCTAGTTTCCACCCCCCCTAACACTTGTTTTTAAAGGGTTTTGTACCTTTAAGAAGTATTTATCATGTAATTATGACAACATTGTATATCGTATTGATGTTCTGTCTATGTGTACATGTCAAAAATAAATAATCAGTGGGTTTTCTAAGATTTCACTTCAATATGAGGACATTTTCTATGCTTTTCACCATTTCACACACATTTTAGTGTTTTAAAACACTAAAAATGTGTTTACGAAAATAACGGGAAAACCATATTTCAAAATGAAATTATTTCAATTAAAACATTTTAAAATTCAATCTATGGAAATTTTCCCAGTATTTTAGGGAAATTTGATGCCTTTTTCTTGATTTGACCACCAACGCTTGTTTTTAAAGGCTTTTATACCTTTAAGAAATTTTCATCGAGTAATTCTGACCACACCACATATCGTATAGAAATATTAACAATACATACACAAAAAAATAACTCATAAGTGGTTTAGCCATTAATTCACATCAATATGAGGTAATTTTCAATGATTTTGATGCTTTAACGCACGTTTTAGTGTTTTATAACACTAAAATCGCATTTACAACTTTAACAGGAAGATAATAATTCAAAATGAAGTGTTGTCGGTTCCTACATTTCAAAATTAAATATACTATAATTTACCTTGGATTTTAGGTAAATCTGACATCTTTTTCCTATTTTTGACCCCCCAACCATTATTTTAAAGGGTTTTTTACCTTTAAGAAGTGTTTACCGAGTAATTTTGACTACACCACGCATAGGATTGATATGTTTTCTAAGTATACACATAAAAAAACTAAAAGGTGGTTTCAACATGATTTCACATTAATATGAGGCTATTTTCTATATTTTTACCATTCCATGCATGTTTTAGAGTTTTAAAACACTAAAAAGGAATTTACAACCATAATGGGAAAACTGTAATTCAAAATGATATTCCTTCAGTTCTTACATTTCAAAATTCAATATATATTTTTTTTGATAATTTTTGGGAAATTTGATGTTGTTTTATTGGTTTTAACCCCCCAAAACTAGTTTTCAAAGGCTTTTGTACCTTTAAAAAGTGTTTATTGAGTATTTTTTGCCACACCACATGAAAAAATGATGTTTTTTCTATGAATACACATCAAAAATACCTAATAGGTGGTTTTACCATGTTTTATCAACAATATAATGTTTTTTCCATGGTTTTTACCATTCCACGCACGTTTTAATGTTTTAAAACACTAAAAAAGAATTTATTTCCATAACAGGAAAACCATTATTTAGAATGATGTTCTATCAGTTATAACTTTTCAAAATTTAATATAAGGTAATTTTCTCCTGATTTTAGGGAAATATGACATTTTTTCCTTGGTTTTTACCCATGAAACTTTTTTTTAAATACTTATTTACCTCTAAGAAGTGTTTACTAAGTGATTTTGACCACACCGCTAGTCAGATTGACGTATTGTTTTTGTGTACACATAAAAAATAACTCATCAGTGATTGTCTCATGATTTCACATCAATATTATGTCATTCTTTAGGGTTCTTACTACCCCACAATTTTTTTAGTGATTTAAACACTAAAAATGAATTTACAACCATAACGGGAAAACAATCATTATGAATGATGTACCATTGATTCCTACAATTTAAAATTCAATTTATGGTCATTTTCCCCTGATTTCAGGGAAATACTATGTCTTTTTCCAGCCATTTACCTCCTAAAACTTGTTTTGAAAGGATTTTATAACTCTACTAAGTGTTTACCAATTCAAAACCATGAAAAAAATCTCAGATTGATTTCAGTATTATAGATAATGATCTGTAATTCATTTTTGATGGGTATGAATCAACCACACATCAATTTGGCATAATATGTGCTTGGTATGGATCTAATTTAATGTTTTCTAAATAAAGGTTCCATTTTAGTTTTATTTATGGATGTTTTATGTGTTCTTTGAAAATGTGTGAATGACTTATGGAATTTAGAATTTACCTTGACGAGATGACTTATAAGGAATAGAGTTTCCTCAGAAATCATGCTGATCATATGCTGAAATATAAAAGCTAAATTATTTTATATTTTAGATCACTATTGATCCTATTTTTTCATATAAGAGTCTTGTTCTTGCACTTTTTCTTTCAATATTACAATTTATTTGTGTGATTCCTGATCAATGGCACTAATCAATCCCCCATGAAGTGTATCAGTAATGAATAATGCTACCCTACCAAAGATAGTTGATGGAGTAAGCCCAGAACCCATCCCCCGTACACATCCAGGATTATCCTTCCCTAAAACTATTCCAACTACATCATTCTGAGAAACTGAATATGATTTTAAAGGGTTCTCATCCCAAACATCTTGAATTTTAACCTATTAATTCAAAAAATATTAACAATTATTTTTTAAAATATCTGAACATCATAATATTATATAATTAATAAATGTTTCATTACTATTTATTCTTATTTCAAAACTATACAAAAATAATAATAAAAATTATATTATTACAAAAAACAAGCCATAAAACCAATTAATTAGGGTCGATTAGATTTATTAAATGATGCTAAATTATCATTGTTTAATCCATGTAGTAGTCCAAATTTAATTGGGTTTAAGGCTTGTTAATTTTTATAATATTTTTTCATTATTATGTTTTTTGGGTAATTAAATAATATTAAATTTTAATGTAATGAACTAAGTCCAACATCTTTGGTATGTTCATTTAAAAAACTGCCATTGGGTTTCTTAAGAACATTAAACCACATCCCAGTTCAACGAACAAAGTGACCTAATTCATTAGCCTTTATTAAAAAAATATAAACTAGTGAGAAAAACCCTTGAGTTGTAATTAAATGATATAAATAACAATGAATAAAATACAAACCAAAATTTTTCTTTTTCTCGAAAAACTCTGAGACCCGGCGATATGAAGAAGGAATTTATTCCCATGATTTATTTTATTTTTTTGATAATTCCTAAAAAATGGAAACATTAATAAAAATTATAATTTTATTGTGTTTATTTTATTAAGATACTATAAAATATGCAGTTACCTCATGATATACATCTCTCTTAATATCGATAAAGAGATTCCATTACTCACGGGAAATTCCTTCAAGCACTTTCTCATACATCTATCATGAGCTCAGATAATAGACATTAAACTCATGTCATAATCTACATTAAAAATATCTCCATTTCATGCCCAATTTTTTCAAATTCCATGGGTGTGAAATAGATTCATGGAAATAAAAACAAGAAAAAATCTATAAATAAAAAATAATAACACTTTATATGTATATTACAAAATTTTACTCGTATGTATTTTAAATTAGTTATTAAAAAATTTTAAATTAATATTAACTTTACATGAGTATCAAATACCTCATTTTTCCTAGTAGTTGGAATGTAACTCCAAACATTAAAATTAATGGGAAAGATCACCATCTCACTAGAAATATTCCTATGAACCATCCCATTGATTTTTGATGTGACACTAGTAGTCACCCCTACGTCATAAAATGGAATGATAATCTTGAATTCCCTCAAGTCTCATACATATTCCATGTTTATATTTGTATCGCTTATATGGTTGTATTTATTAGTTTGAAAAAAGCATTAAACAATTAATAAAATATTTTTTTTTTAAAAAATGACATACATATCAGTAATGGTAAATTGCCAATATCCCCTAGATGGATGGATGAAAAACTTCTCCATCGTCATAGGTGAATCAAGTGGTGGGATACCAAAAACATATTGGGAAATAGATAGCTCATTAGTAGTCTCAGGTATAATGGAATCATTATGATCCAAAGAATATGATGGTAGTGGTAGCATTCATTGAGATGCTGATTGGCTACGATCCTGATTTTTTTTATCATTTTTTCATTTCAAATGGTTATGTTATATTAAATTTATAAAAAATTAAAACTAATTTTTTTTACAAAAAAAAGAAATACTAGAACAATGTATATATGTATAAAAAACTTTTCAATGAGAAATTGTAGTATATTTTAATTACCAATTTATACATTCAAATATATTCATCATCATTATCTTCATTATTATCAACATCCATTACAACAAGTCCTTCATTTCCACTCTCTCTTACAAGTTCTACTATTTCAATTTTTTCAAGAAAAAACTATTCAATATTTTGTGGTTGATGAGGTTCACTATCAAAAATACACAATCGATCTTTATTTTCTATATAATATAATTATCTAAGATTTAAGTTTAAAAAAAATTCAAAATTCATGTATTTCATCATCTATATAAAAAACCATATTCTCTTTTGAAGCCAAGATAAATGGATCATGATCTGCACACTCACTGGTATCCATGAAGTGGGAGAGGATTACATAAGTAAAATTTAATGAATATATCATTATATCACTATCAATTTTGAACCACATGCATTTGAATTGGACAAATGAAAATTGGCCATAATAATTAAATTAAATTATATCATTCAGCTTCCCATAGTATCCCACCTCTACAAATGTAAATACACCACTATTTTTAGTTTCCAATTAATCTTAATGAAAAATTGTATAAAACCTGAATCCTGTAATATCATAGGAATAAAATATTTTAGCCTAAGTTAGAGGACCTCAATCAAAAAACTTCAAATCACTCAATATTTTAGCTCGATTGTGAAAATTAATTATCTGGACAAAAATATATAACCTGTTATTTTAATATAGAAAAAATAATTAAATGTCAATAATATGAATATGAGTATATGCATACATGATGGTAAAACCATTCAACAATCTCATTATTAACATATTTTATTAATTCTAGCTCATTTTGAGAATGAACCCTTAGTCACCTATTTTATTACAGTCACAATTATACAATAAAAGGATCTACAATAACACTATTGAGTAACACATATCGATGTGCTTATAGAAATGCCAATTCATTCAGTGTAAAATTTAACCCTTTTTAAAATTTTTTTCCAATAGTTGGAAATACCTATGACTGGTTTTAAGAATGATATGATGTGGAGATATCATCAGCACATCCATCATGATTCAATCTAGTCTCAATCCCATCCAAATACATAGAATATAAGGCCACAAACTCTTCAACTCTACAACCTTTATAAATATAGCCTTATGGTTGAGATTTATTCCTTAAATATTATTTCAAATGACCTATGTACATGAAGATAAAAAATAATAAACATATTAAAAAAATTATGTAATGATTTGATAAATTAAAATCCATCAATGAAAATAAAAAATAATATCAATGTACCTCTCAATTGGATACATTCATCGATAGTGTACCGGTAAACCATGTTTAGATTCTTCAAACAAATGAATAGTAAAATAAATCATGACTATAAAGAATGAATAGGGAAATGACATCTTCTAATGAAATAGTGGAACAAAATTATTTCTTGAGGTTTACAAAGATCGGTAATATTTATATTTTTCTACAAATCTCTCTGAAAAATGTACAAAACTCAACTAGAATAGTAGTAAATTATAAAATTAATGTATTATTCAAAGCCAAAGGTAACAACTGATCCATCAAAATAATAGATTCGTGAATTTTAAATCTATTTAACTCTCTATGTTCTAAGCCAACACACCTTTATATGTTACATGAATATCTATCTACCACATTTACATTTTTTAATGTTTAATGGAATATGTTTTTCTCATTATTTTTTATTATTAAAATAAACAAAGGATACTTTACATTCTCATTTTCCTACAAGGCATAATTTATATTAATTGACTCAAAATCCTTACAAACATTAAGGTGATCCTTTTATTTACCCTTCTCATTAAGAACTATAAAAATTACATTATCACAAATGTTCTTTTCAATATGTATTACATCAACATTATTATGTATCAAATTAATATACCAATAAGTAATTTTGAAAAAATATACTCTTTTTATTTCATTTTTTTGTTCCATATTCTTTGGATACTATACCTCATTCCATTTTCCCCATTATTTAAACCCATGAAATTTTCCAAATTCTTCTACAATATTCATTAATTGTCCCAATATTTATGAACCAGATAACACCTACGGTGACTTTCTCATTTCAATATCTCCATTGAAGCATGTATTATTAAACTTGAATTTATGATAATCATCAATAAATCAATGATTGCACATAAAACACCATCTTCTACTATGAGGTAATCATTGAGGTTTAAAATAAAAACTACAAGCTGGACAAGACAAACCAGTATCACTGTTCCAACTAGATAAATTTAATATTCCAAGAAAGTCACTAATTGTCCACATTAAAGAAGTATTCATTTTTAATAGTTGTCTCATTGAAGAATCATATCTTTCCATGATATTATCCTATAATTATCTCAATTATTTGATTAGAGGTTGAAGGTATACATCAATGTCATTCCAATGCATTTTCTTTCTAAGAATAATGATCAAAATAATGAATATAGTCTTCTTCATACACATCCATGTAGGTAGATTATAGGGGATCAAAAAACTGGCCAAATTCTATAATTAGTAATTAAGTACCAAAAAGGTTAAAAACACAATAATCTAATCTCAAACGCACATTCTATAGATCTATGGAAAAATATGGATATAAAAAATCAAACGACTTACATAATGTGGAATCTCTTAGATATATCATCAAGACATCATTACAATCCTATACATTCCACTACTTGTCATATGATGTATTAGACTATATGATTAATCATTTCAACCATGGTTTCAGATAAAAGTAATGCAATACATTTGTAGGAGTTTTCTTCTTCTTTTACATCCTAGGGTTGAATTAATTTATACTCTCATTTTTTCTCATCGAATTCCATCATCTTGTATAAAATCGTGTGTGTTTTTATTTTTCATACTCTTCTCCCTAGTAAATCATGTAATCATTATGGAATACATATATCTTTTTATAATCATGTCCATGTTTTTTATGGCTTTATTTATCCCATATAATGATGTAGGGATTTTAGATTCACTAAATTCATCACAATGAAACTCAAAATCATGGAAATTACTCTATCATTAATTCCTCAAAGACACTTGATATGATACCACTTATGTAAAAAAAGGTAACTTCAAATACTTGACACACTATTCATACACTTATTGTTTTCTATCTACAACTAATTCATAAAAATCACTTTTTCATCACTGAATCTTCAAGAAATATTAACCTACTCAAGATCAAGTGAAGGTTATGTTGATCTATTAAAATCCTGAAAATTGTATTTCATTGACAATATTTTTTTTGTTTTTAATTTCCATAAAATTGGATTAACCATGTCAAATCCAACATACATATCGATAAGGAAGCTATTTAAATATCAAATGCTCATATACTTTGTTTCTATTCAACCATCTCTTTAATTTATAATCAAGAAATATATATTTTATACCATCGTCCACTGATCAGTTTACAATTTCATAATCTAAAAATTATTCCAAACCCTTGGCATACTTAGTCATTTTTTGAGGTAAAATAATGCAACATTTATCTAAAGGTATTGGATTGTATTCTCCCTATACATTTAGATATAAAGATATAAATTTTATATAAATAGGTATAATCAAAATTAAATATCACCTAACTTTTTCATTAACTCTTTCATGAAAAATATAAAGGAAAATGGGATGAATCAAATAATGACATTTATCTTACTAAACTTATAATATTAAAAATGAATAAAATGAATTATTATTTTTTTGAAAATATAAAATTAATTTTTTAGGTTAAATAAGGATCTATACGGGTTGGAATAAGACTCAAGAGCATGGTATTTTAAGTTAGATACATGCTTGAAATAATTAATATCTAATAATAGAATTTTGGAAAATAGCCTCTACATTATAGATGATAAATATGTATCAATTTTTGATATTTTATATGTAGATGATATTATTTTTATGGGAGAAAAATATAATGATGTATTCTTCCCGAGTGTTTTAACTATATAGGGTCAATTATATTGAAAATTTATCAATATATATCAATGTCTGAACCATTTCCCATGGTCAAAATAAGACCAAGATAAACCCTTAAAAAATATGAATGAAAAGTATTATTTATTTGGATATCACACACTTTAGGATGGATAAAACTTATAAAACATAAGTTTTACGTTTTTATATTTTCTTATAATTAATTATACCATTTACGGTCAACCATTTAATATGTTGAATCATTTATTTAATTTGAGGGGATCCAAAAAATAAAAGCTTTTATAATGAGGAGAAACATTATTAAATATTTAGAAAAGAATTTTAGAGTGTCTGGTTCATATCAAAAGATAAAAAATTAGTCATTTGACTCAACAAAAAATACTATACACTCTAATTAGTTATCTTAAAAATCATGTTAGTTAAAATAAAATCAATGAAACTTTGTTGGATGTTTGAGTTACTAAAACCAATAATTTATTATCATGCATGTAAAACTTAACCCTAAATACACTATCATTTTTTGATAGATTTTATTAAAATAAATGATTCCTCACATATTCATAAAACATGAAGCATTCTAATAAATTTTAAAAGGGTATAATATCTCATTTTCAATGCCTTTATCCTTAGAGACCTTACTAGGGTTAGTGATGAAACCATGTGTGAACCCAAACACTACCACCAATTGGTCATGAGTTTGAAAATAGTCTCAATTATGTATATGTTAAAAATTTGAGGTATTAAAATATATTGAAGAAAGTGCAATTCATTAATATCAAATACAATAAACGAAATTATGAATGGTCAAGATTCCATAACTGACTTATATGATAAATGAATTTATTTTTTTAAATTTAATAAAACATAACCAAAATAAATGATTATTATACATCAAAAAAAATCTTAAAAATACAAATTAGAAATTATAAACCAAAATTAAATATATATATATATATATATATATTAATAGTGAATGAATAAAAAAATCCATACTCTTTATATCACCAATGATTTTATATATAATGATACTCAATAATATATTTGGGGTGACTATAGGGAGGATGATACAACCTTTATGGGGGGGGTTGCCTTTATACTATGGAGGGGATTCGATCCACTAAAAAGGGGAATCGAGCCTGAGAGAGGGGTTCAGGGGGGAGGTATGTGTCACCACTAAAGAGGAGAACCTTCATGGAGAGGGAGGTTATAGGGGGGGATGTATCGTCGCCGGGGAGAGGGAGGTCGCACGGGGGGTCACAGGGGTCGGGGAGGCTGCCGAGGAAGGATGTGGTAGGTCAGAGAGGTGGGTGAACGAGGGTCACCAACAAGCTGTTGGGGTCAATTTTATGCCAGGAAGGGGAGAGGAGAAGTTTCGGATGGGGGGATAGGGGTTGGGGTTACACAAAGAGAGTTAGGAAGGGGGAAGAATTAGGATTTTTTAAACATTTAGTGCTATCTTAATTGAAAACACTACTAATTGTTATATTAAAAAATATATATTGGTTTTTTTATTAATCTTTTGCAATATAATATTTTTTTAACAGAAATTATTTTGTAGCGGTTACTATAACTGCCGATAATAAATCGTCATTAAGAAGTTTTTTTGTAGTGATAGTCCAAAAAATCATATACATAGAAAGCTTCAACCACATATTTGTGGTTGTCTCCAGATGCTTAAAGATTATTTGAACTGACTCGATCCATAACTCAACAGTTTGGTTTCCTCCCTCCCCAATAAACGTAGGCAGATATTGCATCTAAAATTCTATCATTAGATAAAACATTTAAAACATGATGTGAATAGTCTCTCTTACCAGGGATTTTATGACCCTCAAGAAGATATCATGAAGCTAAAAATAAAACTGATTTTCATGAGCTATAGGAAGCATCAGTTAAAATGTACTAGGAGTATATTGATTTCCACTCTCCTGATGATCAACTTAAAGAAGTCAAGGATATATTTTATTTGCAACATAAACACACTCCTTAGAACACATTATATAAAAAATTAAACCTCAATAGGTGACAATAAAAGAGAATTGTTGATTCCTTATCACTTTATACATGTCTTACATATGTTTTAGCATGAAATAATAGTTCATTTATTTTATCTCACAGATATTAAAGATATCTCATATCACATTTCAATATGAAAGTATACATCACATGAGAAATAAATATGTCCTTATCATAAAAAATTAATGTCAATTGATATCCCAAAGTTCTTATTATAATTCATGCATACTCTTCTCATGCCATACCGGGCCACACGTATAAATCTAAAGAATCTATAATATCACAACATGATAACACCATACAATATATGAATCAATAAGGGTGGAATAATATCAACTGTAAAAATAAAAGAAATATCAATATCAATCCATCCATGGGAACTCAGATTTACCCTATCATGGTTTAGATACTCCGATGTGAAAGGTCATTACCAAGTCCTGACACATCCTAGGCTCCATTATACCTTTAACAGATAGTAAATAAATAGAAAACAAACCTAGTGTTCTCTGATACTACTTTGTAACATCCCACGATATGACACTCTCTCATGTGGCCAAACTAGGTTATTTTGGATACCTCAAGCATGCCTCCCCATATAAAAGAGGCTTACAACTAGCAGTGGGGGTATGATAAGAATAGTTGAGAGACTATACACCTAAATTTAGAGTTTATAACATAGTGAAAAATATCCAAATAACTATATACATAACTATCAGAGTGTTGAATAAATAGGAAAAAATGATACAGTAGAAACCAAATAACAAGACAACTAAATAATCAAATAAAAAATAAATGAATAATGTAATGACATGATGGAATGTAACAAAATATCCTGATATAAGTAATACAAATAAAATACTAAAAGACTCAAATAAATACTCAAAACTCCCCTGTCCCAAACCCCATGTTGGTCCCATATTCATACTCCAACCCCTCTAACAATAAAATAATCAACAACATGGTCCTTTTACCTTTTCCAAACCAATATCCATGTTATATTCTCAGGTTCCAATTTGTGGCCTAAATAGGGTGTGAGTATAAGTCAGTATGTCTTCACCACCATGTCTAAACATAAACAGTCTTATAATAAGTGTATGCAACAATGAAATAAACACATGTATTAATTAATTAAAAAATTAACTTAATACCACATCAACCTACTTTGGAACTATGTTAGAAAGTCTCTGAACATGTATCACAACCATGCCAACCATAACCTTATAACCAAGGTATAACATAACCAACATCAGTGCCATATCAGAATGTTTTTGATCTTATCTCACAACCATTCCAACCACAACCTTATAACCAAGGTATAAATGATAATAATATAGGTCAAACCCTCTATATAATCATTTCAACATTTAATCTAGGTCAAGCCTTCTATATCAGCATTTTAGTTTTTTCCACTGGGTCTAGCCTGCTATATATGCATTTAAGCATGTCAACTAGGCCAAGACTGCTATATTAGCATTTCATCATGTGTCACTAGGCCTATAATTATATATAAGACTTAGAACATGTGTCACTGGGACAAATCCCTATATAATCATTTTAACATTTAATCATAACACAAGTCAAACTGGAAAGGATATCACAATATCACATCATATGACTCAATGGTTAATTATGGAAATAACCATTTAACATTAATTGATACATTTTTTATATAGATTTTTCATAACCAATAACATTCATTTTATCTCAATAAACAAGAAAATCCAAGGTGAATCTATATCAAGAAATCACCCATAATTCATGTCATGCAAAACAAACTTTAATCTATTTGAAGAATTCATTTATATTCAAGGGTTCTCTCACCTGAATGGTACCCAAAAGCTAGGTTAATGATCAAATTGGATCCCAATAGACTCCAATGAATAATTCAATTAATTATTTCAATTTCTCTGGTACATGATATGTTGGTTCAATTGAAATATTTCACATACTTGATAATTATCAAACCATAAGGTTAAATTTTAGAACCCCTACCTTTAGCTGCCGATCTGAAAATACTTCCAATGGAAAATTTCCATGATGAATAAGGTTTAGATGATCAAAATAAGGATCCTAGATCGAAATTGAAAAAGATCAAAACCAAAAATGAACACATTCAAGATATTGCACCACAACATCTGGAGAAACAAAGGAAGAAGGAAAAATCCAACCAAAAGGACTTAATAGGGATCATATCTGTGATCAGGATGTCTATAAGTAAGATAGACACTCCAAAATTGCCTAGACGTTCTCCCTATGCTAAGAGGAGAAAAGCTTCATGCGAGTGAATGGAAAAATCATCCACACGACAGTGTTCTAAATCTTTCTCTAGAAATTGTATAGTGTGTAATACACTTACACATCATGTAATTTTTTTAGATGGATACACTGAAAAACCCATCACCTCATATTATTTTTTATTCCAATCTAATGTTACTTGATTTTTAATATAGTTACACAACATGTACTCTATTCATGTCATGAATAAGTGCACGGCCCATAAAAGACCCAAATCCCCTTAAGTATTCTAAACTTACTATGAACCTATGCTAATTATTGACCCATTTTTCCAGACTCCACTAAATAAAAAAAATATACATCAATGAAAATTAAGTCATTTTCCCTATTACAGGCTATCCATCTATGTTCAAGACTCAACCAACAAGTCTTAAATGAAGATCTCAGAGAAAGACATACCTAAAATTAGCTAGGATCTTAAAAAACCCCTAAAACCTATAAAACCACCTAAAACCGTAAAAACAAAAAACCCATAGAAAACCTAAAAAAACCCACTAAAAACTCTAAAAACCATTTAAACAACTAAAAACATTAAAAACCTCTAAAAACATTTAAACACCTAAAAAATCAAAAAAAAAACTTAAAAAACCCAAAAAAACCAAAAAAACCCTAAACCCTAAAAGCCTTAAAATACATAAAATCCCTAAAAACCCTAAAAACCCTAAATATCCCTAAAAATCCCTAAAAATGTAAAAAACCATAAAAGACATGAAAACCCCTAAGAAAACCTTAAAAACCAAGAAAAATATAAACCCCCTAAAAATATTATAAACATGAAACCCCTAAAAACCATAAGAAACACAAAAAACACATAAAACATTAAAAACACTACAAACCCATAAAATCCCTAAAAACCACTAAAAAATATAAAAACCTTTGAAACCTCTAAATTTTTTAAAGAACTCTAAAAACTCGTAAAAACCCTAAAAACTAAAAAACCATAAAAACATCAAAAAACCATAATCCACTAAAAATCCCTAAAAACCATAAAAATACTAAGAGCCCTAATAATTTAAAAAAAATACTAAAACCCCTGAAAACCCCTAAGAAAACCTTGAAAACCTGAAAACATTTTAAACCCCTGAAAACATAAAAACACTAAAAATTCTAAACACCCTTAAAACCATAAAACCCATAAAAATATTAAAAATCTATTAAACCCCATAAACCCCTAAAACCCCTCTAAAAACTATAAAACCATTTAAACCGTTAAAAACATTAAAAAGTATAAAAATCCTTAAAAACCTTTAAAAACTCAAAAAACCCTAAAACTGAAAAAACATAAAAACCCAAAAATTCCTCAAAATCCCCAAACACCCTAAAAACCCATAAAAATCCTAAAAAGGCCTAAAACTCCCTAAAAAACGAAAAAACCAAAATCACCAAAAAACCCAAATAAAACCTTAAAAAGGTAAAATCACTTAAAACCATTATAAAACATAAAAACAATAAAAACAATAACATGGAACAAAACACAATTTCTCATGAAAAACCAACTTTCAACACATTCTCACATCAAATTCTTTTGAAAACACATTTTTAAAGAAATGTCACTTGATTTTAAATTAATACAAAAAGCCACACATAAGGGTAACACCATAAAGGTAACCCAATTACACATATAACACCCAAATCACAACCCAACCACACTTATAAAACACAATTAATGGAAAAAACCACCAAAATCGCCAAACATCACTTTAAAAGTTCATTTGGCATTTTATCAAGAACCATGAATGTATTTAAAATAGGAATAATTAAATAAAATATTTGAAAAACCATTTTTCACCCACATTACATCATGAAAATACCAAAAAAAAATTCTACAACGTCAAAATAAATATTATATCATTTTAGAACATTTAATTAAATATCAAGCATCAACAGAATGTGTTTGAAATGAAAGAGATGGAAAAAGCTTCCTCAACAATGTGTGAACACAACCGTACTTTGGGAGGAGTAAGATCCAATCTTGAGAGACAATCGACACACCCTATAATCAAATAAAACAACTGACATATTAAGCCTCACCCCTAGGTTTTGACCAATATGAAACTCTACTAAGGAAAAATCACGAAACCAATAGAGAAGGGGTGGAAGATGAGTAAATCAACCAAAAATCACAATAACACGTCTTAGGAACCTTAAAATGGATTCAAAAATAGAATTAGGGCAAGAGAGGAGGACCTTGGAGGCTTTCATGTTATTCCTAGGTTCAGAAATGGATAAGAATACCAAAATTGGGTTAATATAACGGAGGAGGAAATTGGTAATTTTACATTTTTAATGACCTAAGAAACTCACATGGTTTAGATGCACAGTTTCCTAAACAATGCGCTAATCATGCACCCCTCACATTCCAAAAGCAACACCTTGCATGGTTGGTTCACATGGATTTACATACCGTGCACCAACCATACCAAATGCAACTGCCTAAATCCATAACTATACCACACGGTTTCCCAAACTGTGCACTACCCATGTGCCTTAACCCTAGACACTAAAAGAAGACACACAATTACCTGGGCGAGAATACATGGTTTCCCTAATCATGAACTAATAGTGAACCACCTTTTTCCAAGCCATAAAACTTCACTTCTCAACAAAACAATCACTCGAGAACCAATAAAACTCAAAAAGTCATACCCGGACTCAACCTGATCCTAAACCAAAGGGTCCAAATCCAAGAAAATAATAAAATGAAAAGATTTCCATGGTCGGCGTGTGACACCCAAAAAATGAAATCTCTAAAAAACATAAAAAACCTAAAAAGTTCCTAAAAATTCTTAAAGAAAACAAATTCTAAAAAAACCCCAAAAATCCTTTAAAATGAAAAACCCATAAAAAACTAAAAACCCTAAGAAAAACATAATAACAAAAAAAAATTAAAACCCAAAAAAACTAAGAAACACTAAAACCCCTAAAATACCCAAAAATCCCTAAAAACCATAAAACATCATAAAAACCTTTAAAACCCATAAAAACCTAAAAACACATTTAATCCTTTAAAATTAAAAAAAAACTGAAAAAGATTAAAACCCTGAAAACAAACAAAAACACTTTAAACCCCAAAAAACATAAAAAACTTAAAAAAATTTAAAGCCCTAAAACCCTAAAAACCATAAAAATTCTAAAAAACCATAAAAATTCCTAAAAACAAAAAACCATAAGAAAATAAAAAAAATTAGAAAACCTTAAAAACCTAAAAACATTTTAAAATCCTAAAAAACCTAATAAAAACCCCTAAAAACCCTAAAACATGTCAAAATCCATAAAAACACTAAAACACATAAAAATTTGAAATAGGTCCTATAAATTAATGATAACATAAAAACCCCTTAAAACCCTTTATACTTATTAGAAAACCATAAAAACCTAAAAACACTAAAACCCCCAAAAAACATAAAAACACTAAAACTCCTAAAACCCCTAAAAGACACTAGAAACCCTAAAATTCAAAAAAACAAAAAAAAACAAAAAATATTAAAAACTCTAAAATCCCATAAAAACATAAAAGTCAATAAAAAATCTAAAAACCCTTTAAACCCATGAAAGTGTTAAGAAACTCTTAAAACCATAAAACCCCAAACAAACATAGACAAAATCCAAAAAACCAAAAAAAAAATAAAAAACAGTAAAACCCATAAATAACCTCAAAATACCTAGAAACCATTAATAACTATAAAAACCCTAAAATGTATTTAAAAATACCTATAAATTTAAAAAACATTTAAACCCCTAAAGAACCCTAAAAATCCTTAAAAACCTAAAAAAAAATTAAAACCCAAAAAGAACCTGAAAATGATAAAAACCCTAAAACCATAAAAGACTAAAACCTAAAAAATCCCAAAAATAGCTATAAAACCATAAAAATCCAAATAAATCCCTAAAAATTCCTAAAAACATAAAAAACCATTAAAACCCTTAAACCCCATAAGAAATCCAAAAAAACGCATAAACCCACTAAAAACCTAAAAAACAATAAAACCCATAAAACCCCTAAAAGACCCTAAAAATCCTAAACCCCCTAAAACCTTAAGTAACCATAAAAACCAATAAAACACTAAAAACCCACTAAAAATATTAAAACCCTTAAACTCCTCAAAACGTTAAAATCTATAAGAAAACATAAAACCATAAAAATATCAAAAAAACCCCAAAACGCCAAAAAAACCTAAACCCCCCCCCACCCAAATCCTAGTAACCCTCAAAATTCCTAAAAACCCTAAAAACCATAAAACTATAAGAAAACCATAAAAACCTAAAAATAGATAAAAACCATGAAATACCTTTAAAATTCTAAAACCCCTACAAACCCCTAAAAACAAAAAATACAAAAAAACCATTAAAATCCCTAAAACACAAAAAATCAAGAAAAATTCTAAAAAAGAACTAAAAATCCTTAAAATCATAAAAAATCATAAAATACATAGTAATCCTAAGAAAAAATTAAAACCTAATAAAACATAAACCCCCTTAAAACAAAAATATGCTAAAAATCATAAAATGAGCATAAAAACCCTAAAACCCATAATAACATAAAGACACATAAAATCCTTAAAAACACTAAAAACCCACAAAACCCCTAAAAACTCTAAAAATCCTTTAAACCCCTAAATATATTTAATAACTCTAAAAAATGAAAAACCCTGAATAAAAATATAAACAAAAAACCACAAAAACCATATAAAACCTAAAACATTCAAAATCCAAAAGCCACTAAAAATCATAAAAATCCAAAATAGATCCCTAACAACCCCCAAAAAATATAAAATCCCCTAAATCCCCTATGAAAAAACATAAAAAATACATTTTAAACCCCAAAAATCCAAAAAAATACTAGAAACCCAAAAAACTCTAAAACGCCCTAAAATTCATAAAACCCCTTACACCTAAGAAACCCAAGAAATGAACTAAATATATAAAAAACCTTTAAACCCATAAATATGTTTAAAAAATCTTACAATCTATTAAAATACAAAAAAACTCACCCCCCTAAAACCCCAAAAAACCAAAAAATACTAAAAAAATAAAAACCCTAAAAACCCATAAAAATCATAAAAAATACCAAAAATACCAAATAAAAAATGTAAAAACCCTTAAAAACCCTTAATAAAACCTTAAAAACCTAAAAACACGTAAAATCCTTAAGAACCTAAAAAGTGCTAAAAACTGTAAAAATCCCTAAAACCCCTCAAAGTCCCCAAAACCCTAAATAACCATAAAAATCATAAAATAACCCTAAATATCCCTAAATATATAAAAACACATAGAACCCTAACAAACCCTAAGAAAACCTAAAAAACCGAAAAACACCTAAAAACTCTAGAAAATATAAAAATACTAAAAACAATATAAAAAACTAAAAGACCCTTAACCCCGTAAACACCAAAAAAAATACTCTAAATCTATTGAAACTTCTAAAAATGTTAAAAAAATATTAAGAACCTAAACATCCAAAAATACTTAGAAAACCCTAAAACACCAATAAAACAATAAAATCATAATGTCCATAAAAAAATTCAAAATCCATAAAATCCATAAAAAATCATACATGTCCTAAAAAATCCCTAATAATACATAAGAATGTATAAAACCATTAAACCTTTGAAAACCCTAAAAATAATTAAAATTATAAAATCACTTAAAACCCCTAAATATCTAAAAATTCTAAAAAACAAAAAGAAACCCAAAAAGATCTTAAACCCCCCTAAAAACATAAAAACCCATAAAACCATAAAATACCATTAAAACTGATAAAAACTATTAAATACAGTACAAACACTTTAAACCCATAAAAATGTTCAAAAACTTTAATAATCCTTAAAACCACTAAAAACTAAAAAAAACCCAAAAGCCCAAAAAAAACTACAAAAACCCTAAACAGCCTAAAAATCCCTAAAAACCCCAAAAACCCATAAAAATTCCAAAGATACCAAAAAATACAGAAAATTTTAAAAACAAAAAAACCCTAATAAACAATAGGAATACCTTAAAAACAAAAAAGAACACTTAAACACCCTAAAAACCAAAAAATGATAAAATACTTAAAAACCTGAAAACCCATAAAAACCACTAAAAACATTAAAACCCATAAAAACCCAAGAAAACCATTATAAACTATAAAAATCCTTTAAGCCCATAAAACATTAAAAGATTATAAAAAACATTAAAATTCCATAAAAAATCAAAAAACCCTAAATACACAAAAAATCATAAACACCCTAAAACCCATAAAAACCGTAGAAAACCATTATAAACTATAAAAATCCTTTAAAGGCATAAAACATTAAAATATTATAAAAACATTAAAATGCCTTAAAAACTCAAAAAAACCCTAAATACACAAAAAAACCATAAACAACCTAAAAACCGTAAAAACCCTAAAAACCACCAAAATCCTTAAAACCCTGTGGAACCATAGAATTAAAAAATAGACCTAAATCCATAAAAACATAAAAAACAAAAAAAAACCTAAAACCCCTGAGAAATCCTTAAAAACATAAAAACGCTTAAAACCCCTAAAAACTAAAAAATTATAAATACTATAGAAACCTTAAAACCCTCAAAAAAATAAAAACCCTAAAAATTGTAAAAAACCTAAAAATCCCTAAAAATTTAAAACCCTCTAAATCCCATATAAAAACCATAAAGGAATAAAAAAACTTAAAAACCCTGAAAAACACAACAATGATAAAAACCATAAAAAATCCAAAATTACCGAAAAAAACCGAAAACCCCTAAAAACCATAGAAACCCCTAGAACTATTAAAAACTGTTAAAACCCATAAAACATTAAAAACAATGAAAAAACTAAAAAACCTTTTAACCCCTAAAAACAATAAAAAACTTGAAAAAACCTTAAAACCCCAAAAAACACAACACACCATAAATACGCTAAAAACTCCTAAAACCCCTCCAAATCCCTAAAAAGAATGAAAACATAAAAATCCTAAAAACCCTAAAAGTTCCAAAAATTTTAAAAATCCTAATATAATTGAAAACCCCTAATAAATCTTAAAACACTAAAATCCCTAAAAAAATACTAAATTCCATAAAGACCATACCCCCCCCCCCAAACCATAAAAATCCCTAAAAACCCATAAAACACTAAAATACAATAAAAACTATAAAAACTATTTAAACCCATACCAACATTAAAAAACTCAGAAAACATTAAAAACACTAAAAAAACTAAAAAACCCCTAAAAACCCAAAAAACAATAAAAAACCTCAAAATACCTAAAAATCCCTAAAACCCCTAAACTCTAATAAAAATCCTAAAACCCCCGTAAAATTCCCAAAAAATGAAAAAACCCTTGAAAACCACTAAAAACCTATAATAACCTTAAAACACTTGAACCCCTAAAAAACGTAAAACCCCCTAAAAACATTAAAAATTATAAATCCCCATAAAAACCCTAAAAATATAAAATACCTTTAAACCTAAATAAATGTTAAAATAATCTGAAAAACCTTAAACGCCTAAAAACACAAAAACCAAAAAAAAAACCAAAAGACATCCAAAATCAATAAAAACCATAAAAACCATAAACATCATAACAATTCCCTAAAAATCTACAAAATGTAAAACAATCTAAAAACCATGAAACCCCCTAATAAATCTTTAAAATCATAAAAACACTTAAAACCGTTGTGGTGATGATGCTTGGTCTGGCTGTGCTTTATTGTTGCTGTTGATTCATGTGCTTGCTGCAAGACTTGAGTTCTGCTTCTTAAGGTGGTATTGCTCGCGGTTGATGGGTTATGCTATGGTTTGGTCCTTCGATTGGTTGCGGGTTATTTTCCACTAGTTTTGCTGTTGGGTGCGAATTAATGGATTGTTGGCTGCTGTACGGTTGAGACGTGATGATGTTCGGGTCCTTGATTTGGCTGGCGGTGGCTCTAAAAAAGGGTGTGCTGGAAAATGCTGGTGTTATTTGTTTGCTGTCTTTGGTTCTATGCTGCTGTTTAGGGATCTCGATGACGTGGAGGTACTGGCTGATGTGGAGGCTGGTGTTTGTGGCACTAGTGATGTGCTGTTATTGGCGGTTAGTCTCCTTTGTGGGGAGTTGTTAGGTGCTTGCTGGTTGTTGGGAAGTGATAGTGGTTGGGATTGGCTGCGGTTGTGCTGGTGCTTGATGCTGCTAGTTGTGATTGGCTGTGTTGTCAGTTTTGGTACTACTGGTTGCTGGGGCTGGTTGGTTTGGTTGTGCTGCTGCTGCTCTGTAGCTGTGATGACTGGATGTGGTGCTGCTGGATGCTGGTACTGGCTGGATGTGAAGTGATGCTGCTGCTATTGTGTCTGTTTTTGAGTCTTTTTCTCTCTTTGTTTTTCTTTTTTGGCGTGGGTTGTAAGGGGATTTTGGGTGTGGGTCGATCGACCCCTCCCCTCCCTTGCCTGCAGTGTCTGTGTATTTTTGTTTTATAAATTTTGGGGGGGCCAGGAATAACCTGGACCAGAGCCTTCTTTTCCTAAAGGGTTAAAAACCATAAAAATAATGAAAAACCCTAAAACCCCATAGAAACCATAAACCCCCTAAAACACTAAAAATCCCTAAAATCCCTTAAAATATATAAAAATCCTAAACAATCCCTAAAATTCACTAAAAACCTCAAAAACCATAAAAACCTTAAAAAACCATAAAAACCTAAAAACCCTTAAAACACCTAAAAAAATAAAAAATGCTAAAACCCTAAAAACTCTAAAACCCATAAAAAGATCATAAACGCCATAAAACCCCTAAAACCTAAAAAAAATAAAAGCCCATAAAAACACAAAACCCCACTAAAAAAACGTTATACCCATTAAAAACCTATAATTTTCTAAAAAATCTAAAAAACATAAAACACCTATAAAACTCAAAGACCCTAAAACCCCAAAAAATCAAAAAACCCCTAAAAATGCTAAAAACCCTTAAAATGCTTAAAAATAATAAAAACCCATAAAAACATATAATTTTACTAAAATACCTAAACACATATAAAATAATAAAATCCCTAAGAAAACATTAAAAACCTAAAAATTATTAATACTCCAAAAAAACAAAAAAATCTTGAAAACCCTAAAACCCCTAAAAACTTTAAAAACCCTAAAACCCCTAAAAACCATGAATACCCCTAAAAACTTAATCCCCCAAAAAAATTTGAAAACCCTAAAAACCGTAAAAAAATCTAAAAACCCTCTAATCTCATAATCACGAGAAAAACTCTAAAAAACTATAAAAACCCAATAAAAATCTCAAAAAACCTTAAAAAACAATAAAAAACCTTAACCCCCAAAAAGCAATAAAACCTGAAAAAAGAAAAAAAATCCTAAAACCCATAAATATTCCTAAAATCCTAAAACCCCCTAAAAACCATTCATAAAACCTTGAAAATCTAAAAAAACATAAAACCACTAAAAACCTAAAAATGATAAAAACAAAAAAAACCCAATAAGTCCCCTGAAAACCCCTCAAAATCCCTAAAAACAGAAAAAAACCCATAAAAATCCCTAAATATGTATAAAAATGTAAAAGATCCTAAAAACCACTAAGAAAACCTTATAAACCTAAAAACACTTCAAATCCCTAAAAACCTAAAAATGCTAAAAACTCTAAAAAACTCTACAAAGAACCTAAAAAACTAAAATCTTTAAAAACCTTTAAAATACCTAAAAATAGCTAAAAATCATAAAATCCTTTAAACCCTAAAAACATTAAAATACTCTAAAAACATTAGAAACCCAAAAAACTCAAAAAAATCCCAAAAAACCCAAAAAACACCTAAAAACTAAAAAACCATAAAACTCAAAAAAAACTGTAAAGACCCCCAAAAACCATCTAAATCCCCAAAAACAAAAATCGTTTAAAACACATAAAACTACCAAATATACTTAAAATCATAAAAACCCTAAAAACCTTAAAACCCCCAAAGAAAACCATAAGAACCTAAAAACAATTGAAATCCCTAAAAATATGAAAAACGAAAAACACTAAAACCAAAAAACTCCTAAAACAAAAAAAATCTAAAATCCACAAAAACCCTAAAACATACTAAAACTATAAAAATCCACTAAACCCAGATAAACATTAGAAAACACTAAAAACCTTAAAACACCTAAAAACTCAAAGAAACCCAAAAAACCCAGAAAAACATAAAAAACATAAAAAACATAAAACTCCCTAAAAACCTTAAAAATACATAAAAATCCTAGAACCCATAAAAATCCTAAAAAATACCTAAAAGTAACAAAAAACATAAAAAAATACTTAAAATCCTGAAATCACTTAAGAAAAACATGAAAACCTAAAAACACTTAAAACCTAAAAAAGCTAAAAACCATAAAAATACCAAAAAGGAATCTAAAAACCCTTGAAACACCTAAAAACCATAAAACACGTAAAAACCAAAAAATGCCAAAACCTGTAAAAAGGATAAAAAACAATAAAAACATTAAAAATACTTTAAACCCTTAAATATGTTAAAAAATCCAAAAAAACAATGGGAACACTAAAATTTTAAATAACCCAGAAACCACATAAAAACCTTAAAAACTTAAAACCCCCAAAAAACCCTCAAACCCCTCAAAATCCATAAATACACTAAAAATCCAAAAATATCCAAAAATATCCCTAAAAATCACTAAAATGAAAAAACCCCTAAATACCCTAAAACCCCTTAGAAAACCTTAAATACTAAAAACAAATAAATCCCCTAAAACATAAAAAGCAGTAAACACTCTAAAAACCCCAAAAAACACTAAAAAACCCAAAATACAAAAAAATCCTAAAAACCCATAAAACCATCAAAATCAAAAAAGGAAAAAAATACCAAAGAACGTAAAGACCATTACAAACCCTAAAAAGTCTATGAAAACATTAGAAAACTAAAAACACTTAAAAACACTAAAAAATCTAAAAATGCTAAAATACTTAAAAGACCCTAAATATCCTAAAAACCCCTAAACCATAAAAACCACTAAAAACAAAAAAACCCTAAATGAACATTAAAAACTATAAAAAACTGTTAAACCACTATTAAAATTAAAAACACTAAAAATAATAAAAACCCTAAAAAACAAAAAATCAATAAAAACCAAAACAAACCATAAAAACCCAAAAATCCCTAAAACCCCAAAAAACCCTAAAACTCTTCAAAATCCACAAAAACCATAAAATCCATAAAAATTTAAAAAAATACCTAAATTAAAAAAATGTAAAAAAACCCTAAAAAACATAAAACCTTATGAAATCCATAAAAACATAAAAAACATAAATTTACAAAATAACATAAAAATCACAAATAATTATAAAATCCCATAAAAACTTAAAAATCCATATAAATCTATAAAAACCCTAAAAACCACTAAAAATATAAAAACCCTTTAAAGCCCTAAAAATGATAAAAACTATAAAAAAATCTTAAAACCCTTAAAAATTAAAAATAACCTAAAACCCCATAAAACCATAAAAACCCTAAAACCCTCAAAATCCCTAAAATCATAAAAATCCATAAAAATACATATAAATTTTAAAACCCGAAAAACCATAAGTAAAAAACAACCAAGAAACACTAAAAACCACTAAAAACTAAACTTTGTTAAAAACCATAAAATCCTCTAAAAACCCTAAAACCATCAAATTCCTAAAACCATATAAACATAAAAATCTTAAAGAATCCCTAAAAAAATTAAAAACTTAAAGAACCAAAAAAAACCTAAAAACCCCTATGAAAACCCAAAAAACCTAAAAACATAAAACCCTAAGAAAACTAGAAATGATAAAAACCCTAAAAAACCCTGAAAACCTAAAAACCCTAAACCACCTAAAAACCCTAGAAACCATTAAAACCCTAAAAACCTTAAAAAACTCTAAAAACCCTTTAAACCCCTAAAACATTAAAAACTCTAAAAACCCATAAAAACCCTAAAAACCTCAAAAGATCCCCAAAACCCAAAAAAATAAAACCCAAAAAACCAAAAAACCCCAAAAACACTAAAACCCCCTAAATTCACTAAAAACCCATAAAAATCCAAAAAAAAATACATAAAAATATAAAAAAATATAAAACACCATAAAGCCCTAAAACCCCAAAGAAAACCTTAAAATTCTAAAAACACTTAAAACACCTAAACGCATAAAACTCTAAAAACTATAAAAAAAATAAAATCCATATAAACCCATGAAACCCTAAAAAATTATTATAAACCTCTAAAACCCTAAAAAACACTATAAACTCTGAAAAACCATTAGACACCTAAAAATGTTTAAAAACCATAAAATTCCTAAAAACACAAAAATTCGAAAAAAACAAAAAAAATCTAAAATTCCTTCAATTATTTAAAAAAAATTAAAACTCTAACAACCCTCAAAACCCATAAAAATACCAAAAAAGACCTAAAAACCAAAAAAATATTCAAAACCCTAACAAAACTAAAATTCCTAAAATTCCAAAAAAACCCTAAAAACCCCAAAATACCATAGAGATATTAAAAGGCCCTAAAAGTCTCTAAAATTTAAAAAACCCTAAAAACCCTGAAAACCCCTAAGAAAACCATAAAAACTAAAAAAACATAAAAACACTAAAAAACCTAAAAAACATACAAACCATAAAACCCCAAAAGACCATAAAATCCTATAAATCATAAAACCCCTAAAACCACTAAAAACTCCAAAACATTTTAAACCCCTAAAAAATTAAAAAATTATAAAAAACCCGGAAAACCCTATGAAACTCAAAAAAAACCTAAAAAACAAAAAAAAAACCATAAAAACCATAAAATCCCTAAAATCCATAAAACCCCTCAAAATACTTAAAATCCCTATGAAACCATAAAATCCTAAAAAATTCATAAAACCATAACAGCCTTGAAAACCACCTATGAAAACCTCAAAAACTGAAAAATAGTAAAAATCCATAAGAAACATAATAAAACACTAAAAATCCTGAAAACCGTAAAAACGGTAAAAACCATAAGACACATAAAACTTTAAAAACTCTAAAACCATTAAAAAACCTAAAACCCACTAAAAAATCTAAACACCCTTTAAACTCCTAAAAACATTAAAAAACTCTAAAAACGTTAAAACTCTAAAAACTCTAAAAAACCCTAAAACCCATAAAACCATCTAAACCTGAAAAAAACCAAAAAATCCCAAATACCCTTAAAAATTACTATAAATCATAAAAAACCATAAAAATTATAAAAAACTAATAAAACCCTAAAAATGTAAAAAACCTAAAAACCTAAAAACCCTAAAAATCCCTAAGAAAAAGAAAAAAAACTGAAAACACTTAAAACCCATAAAAACTAAAAAATAATAAAAAACCTAAAAAACCCATTAAAATCATAAAACACTCAAAATCCCTAAAAAACCTAAAAACCCATAAAAGCCTAAAAAATCCAAAAATTCATTTAAATTTTAAAAAAACAATGAAACCCTGAAAAAAATCTAACAAAACCTTAAAATCCCAAAAAAAACATAAAACCCCTAAAAACACTACCAACCCTAAAAACCATAAAAACATTTAAAACATAATAAAACCCTAAAAACCATAGTAACCATAAAACCCATGAAAATTCTAAGACCACTAAAAACTATAATACCCTTTAAACCCGTAAAAATTTTAAAAACTCAAAAAAACCTTAAAACCATAAAAACTCAAAACAACCCAAAACCCAAAAAAAATATGAAAAAACTATAAAAGTCCCTAAAATCCATAAAAACCATAAAAATCAATAAAAAATCCCTAAAAATCCCAAAAAACAAAAATCCCAAAAAACCCTTAAACCCCATAAGAAACCCTTAAAAACCTAAAAAAAACCTCTAAAGACGTAAAAACACTAAAATCACTAAAATGCCAAAATACCCTAAAACCCCTCAAATCCATAAAACACCTAAAACCCATCAAAGACCCGAAAACCCCATATAAACCCTAAAAATATTATAAAAAAAATTAAAACCCTTTAAACCCCTAAAACCATTAAAAACTATAAAAACATTAAAAACCCTAATAAACTCATAAAACCCTAACAAAAAACCATAAACCCCCTAAAAACCCTAAAACCCTAAAAATACCTAAAAACCTAAAAACCTTAAAATTCATAAAAATACTAAAATATATAAAAAATTTAAAAACCCTAAAAAACTATAAGAAGACCTTAAAGCATAAAAAACTTAAATCTGATAATAAACATAAAAATTCTAAAAAACTCTAAAATGACTAAAAAATATAAAAACCATAAACACCCAAAAAATTGATAAAAACCATAAAAACCCATAAAAACCCTAAAACCACTAAAACTATAAAAACCATTTAAGCACCCAAAAATGTTAAAAAAAACTCATAAAACATTAAAAACACTAAAAAACTCAAAAAACCCAAAAAACTGCAAAAATCACTAAAACCCCTAAAACTCCCAAAAAACCCTCAAAATTCATAAAACCACTAAAAACTATAAAATTCATAAGAAATCCATTAAAATCCCTAAATTTTCAAAAACCCTAAAAACTTGTAAAACCCTAAGAAAACCTCAAAAATCTAAAAAGTGATAAAAACCCTAAAACACCAAAAGGCACTAAAAACCCTAAAACCATAAAACACTCAAATAAAATAAAACCCATAAAACCCATAAAACCTCTAAAACCCCCCAAAAACTATAAAAACCCTTTAAACCCCTAAAAATGATAAAAATTCTAAAATACTGTAAATCCCTAAAAACTCCAAAAACCCCAAATAACCCAAAAAAACCCAGAAATCCCCTAAAAACCCTAATAATCCATTAAAACATAAAAAACCAATCAAATTTTTAAAAAATCACTCAAAATCACAAAAAAAAAATTATAAAAACATGAAAACCCAAAGAAATCATTAAAAACCAACAAACACTTATAACCTCTAAAAACTCTAAAAACACTATTAATCCTAAAACCCCCTAAAGCCTCTCAAAATATCTAACACTAAAACCCTGTAAATGACATAAAAATATCTATAATACCTAAAAACATAAAAACCCCAAAAAACCAAAGAAACCCTTAAATACATAAAAATACTTAAAAGCCCTAAAAATCTAAAAATGATGAAATCCCGAAATACAAAAAAAATCCCTAAAAAATATTAAAAACCATAAGTATCCCTAAAAACCACAAAAATCCTAAACAACCATAAAAAGCATAAAATATCACTAAAAATCAAATAACCATTTAAACCACTAAAAATAGCAAAAACTATTAAATAATAAGAAAACTAAACTCAAAATAAACTAAAACCCCTAAAAACTATAAAAACCGATAAAATTCCAAAAACCCCTAAAAATAATAAAAATACTAAAAAGGAAATAAAAATCCCTAAAAACATAAAAACCCCAAAATACATGAATAAAACCCAAAGAAAACCATACAAACCATACAACCCTTAAAACCCCTTAAAAACAAAAGAAACTAAAAGCCCTAAAAGCCCCTAAAACCCCAAAAAATCCTTGAAAACCATAAAATAAACTCAAATTCAACAAAAATCTCAAAAAATGTAAAAAACCCCTAAAACCATGGAAAAATCTAAAAAAAACTAATACATAAAACACTTAAAACCCCCCAAAAAATAAAAAATGTTATAACCCTATATATCCAAAAAAGACCTTAAAGTCCCCAAAAACCCCTAAAATCCATAAAATTCATAAAAACAATAAAACACATAAATACCATAAAACCACTAAAAATAATAAAAACCCTTTAAAATCACTTAAAACATTAAAACCCATTAAAATCGTAAAAAAATTCTATAATATATAAAAACCATGAAACCCCCTAAGATTACCATAAAAAACTAAAACATTTCAGAGCCTTAAAAAACCTAAAAATTAGGAAAACACTAAAAAATACTAAAAACCCTAAAAACCACAAAACCAATAAAAACATTAAAACCCTAAAACGCAAAAAAAAACCCTAAAATTCTAATTCCTGTAAAAACCCTTTAAACCCCTAAAAATTTTAAAAACCCTAATAACTAAGAAAACACTACAACCCCCAAAGACCATAAGAAACCCAGAATACCCTCAAAACCCATAAAAACCCTAAAACCTAAAAATTCTAAAAAAAACTAAAATCCCCAAAAACAAGAAAGACCCTGAAAACCCTAAAAAACTATAAGAAATTCCTAAATACCTAAAAATGATTAAAACCCCTAAAAACCTAAAAATAGGTAAAAACCCTAAAATACCCTAAAAACACTAAAAACCCTTAAGAAACCTCAAATACCCTAAAAACCATAGAAACCTATAAAAATATTTTATAATCCATGAAAAACCCTAAAAATGTAAATACCCTAAAACCCCCTAAAACCCTATAAAAAGTTGAAAACCCTAAAACACATTAAACAACTAAAAACCTAAAAAATGATAAAATAGTTAAACCACTAAAAAGTCTCGAAAACCACTAAAAACCCCAAAAGTCCCCAAAACCACTAAAAATCATAAAAACTATATAACCCCTATAAAATATAAATACCCTAAAACCCATCAGAAACTCTAAACACCCATTAAACCCATAAAAATATTTAAAAAAAACTCTATAAAATCTTGAAAACCCCAAAAAATAAAAAAAACATGAAAAATCATTGAAACCCTAAAAACCCTAAAATCCCTCAAAATCCCTATAAACATTAAAACCCATCCATATAAATTCCTAAAAATGTAAAAAACTATAAAACCATGAAAACACTAAGAAAACCTTAAAAAATAAAAAACACTTCAAACCCCTAAAAATCTTTAAAATGTTAAAACCCATAAAATCACTAACAGCCCTAAAAAAATTAAAAAACACTAGAAAATTTAAAAAACCCTAATAACCCATAAAACCCTAAAACCCACTAAAACTTCTAAAAAATATATAAAACCTTAAAATAATAAAAAAATCTAAAAACCCATAAAAATCCTAAAAAATTCAAACAAAACCTTCAAAACAAAAATACAATCAAAAATCTAGAACCCCCTAAAATAACTCAAATTCACATAAACCCTAAAAACCATCAAAATCTAGAAAAATCTGTAAATATACCTAAACCCGAAAAACCTAAAAAAAACCTGGAAACCCCATTAAAAAATTAAAATCCTATAAAATCATAAAAACCCTAAAACCCCTAGAAAACAGAAAAACCAAAAAACCCCTAAAAACCTTAATAAAACATTAGAAAAAATAAAACATAAAACCTGAAAAAACTAAAAAATACAAAAAACCTGAAAACCCTAAAAACCTAAAAACTCAAAACCCCCCAAAATGCCAAAAAACCATAAAAACCTAAAAACCCATAAAAATAATAAAAACTCACAAAAAACTCTACAAATCCTTTAAAATAATAAAAAAATTAAAAACTTAAAAACATTTAAAACATGAAAAAACAAAAATAACCCTATAACTCAAAAAACCATAAAAACTAAAAAAAGCCTGAAAATGCCTAAAAACCCTAAAAACCCTAAAACCAATAAAATTATTAAAATCCCTAATAATACCTATGAGAGTAAAAATTCTATGAAAAACCTTTAAAAACCCTAAAGCCCATAAAAACACTAAAAAACCAAAAAAATATAAATAAACTTTAAACCCCTAAAAATGTTACAAATCTCTAAAAACCAATAAAACCCTAAAAACTCAAAGAACCAAAAAAAACCATAAAAACCCTAAAACCAAAAAAATCCTCAAAATCCTTTAAAACTATAAAAACGCATAAAAGTCCTAAAAAACCTTCAAATATATAAACTATTAAAGAACCTAAAAATTGTAAACAACTCTACGAAAAACTTAAAAAATAAAAACACATAGACCCCTAAAAATCTAAAATACACTGAAAACCCTAAAACCCCTATAATTACCCAAAAAACACTAAAAACCCTAATATCCATAAAACACATAAAAATCATAAAACCCCATAAAAAAACTAAAACCACACTAAAAAGTCATAAAAATCCTTACACCCCTAAAAATTTTAAGAACTCTAAAACCTTAAAAACCCAGATAAACCAAAAACCCCCAAATAACTAAAAACCTAAAAAAACCTAAAAATCCATAAAAATATCCAAAAAACATAAAACCCCCAAAAACTGAGAAACCCCCTAAGAAAATATTAAATACCTAAAACATTTAAAACTACTAAAAAACATATAAATGTTAAAAACCATAAAAACCATAATCCCCTAGAAATACTACAAACCATAAAACCCATAAAACACCAAAAAACACATTAAAACCACTAAAAACGCAAAAACTCTAAAAACCCTTCAATCCCGTAAAAGCATTAAAAAAATCTACAAATTTTAAAATAAAAAATAACTAAAAAACACCAAAACCCCAATAAAATGATAAAAACCCTACCCCCATCCCTGAAAACCCTAAAAAACCTTAAAACCCTTAAAAAACCAAAAAATCCTAAAGGTATCATGATATGTAAAAAACAAAAAAAATCCTGAAAATTCATAATAAAACATTAAAAACCTAAAACAATTTAAACCCACCAAAACCCTAAAATTCCAAAGAACCTAAAAACCCTAAAAACCCGTAAAAACACAAAACACCATAAGACCATAAAAATCCAAGAAAAACAACAACCCCCCTCTCCCCCACCAAAAAAATACTCCAACAACCCTTTAAACCAATAAAAACATTAAAACTCAAAAAATCCTTAAAACCCATAAAAACTCAAAAAAAACCTAAAAACCCAAAAAAAACATTAAATCCAAGAAAACCCTAAAACCCCTTAAAACCCCCAAAAACCCAAAAGACCATGAAATCCTAAAAATCCCTAAAAAATCCCATTAAAACGTAAAAAGTCTACAAACCCTAGGAAAACCTTAAAACCTATAAACACTTAAATGCCCATAAAAACCTAAAAATAATAAAACACCAAAAAAACCTAAAATCCTAAATAACCTAAAACCCATAAAAACCACTAAAAACCATAAAACCCCTGAAAACTAATATAATCCCAAGAAACCCACTAAAATTTAAAAAACCATTAAAACCCCTAAAAATATATAAAACTCTAAAAACCATAAAAACCATAAAAGACTTAAAAATAATAATAATAACCAAAAAAACCCCTAAAACCCTAAAAATAATTAAAACCCTTAAAATCCTTAAAAACCCTAAAAACATCAGAAAATGAAATAAAACCCAAAAATCCTGAAAAAAAGTAAAATAAACTAAAAATCCTGAAATCCCCTAAGAAAACCATAAAAAATGAAAACAATTAAAACCCCTAAAAAATCTACAAAACAAAAAAAATCCTAAAATGCCCTAAAATACAAAAAATAATCCCAAAACCCTAAAAATATATAAAAACATTAAAAAACCTAAATACTTATAAATATCCTAAAACAACGAAAAACATTAAAAACCCTATAAAATCCTAAAAAAGTAAAATAAAACTCTAAACAACCATAAAACCCCTAAAACAATAAATAACCCTGAAAACTCAAAAAATAATAATAATAACCCTTAAAACCCTAAAAACCATTAAAATCATCCAAATCCCTAAAAACCCAAAAAACATTAAAAATCCTAAACAATCCCAAAACAATCTCTAAAAATATAACAAAACCCTAAAATCTCTTAATACCAAAGTAACATTAAAACCCTATTATCAATTAAGACCCATAGAAACCTAAAAATATAAAAACCCTTAAAATCCAAAAAAAACCCAAAAAACTATATAAATCATAAAAAATCTCTACAAATCACTAAAAAATAAAAAACCTCAAAACACTTACAACTGCTAAAAATTTAAAAACACTAAATAACGAAAAAAAACCCTAAAAAGACCCCTAAAACCCTAAAAACATATAAAGACCATAAAAACTCATGAAACCCTTAAAACCCCTAAAAACCTACAAACTGTTAAAAACACTAAAAACAGGTTAAACACCTAAAAACATTACAAAAATCTAAAAACCCTTAAAAATGGTAAAAAAACTCTAAAAACCACAAAACCCAAAAAACCAAAAAACCCTGAAATTGGTTAAAACCCTAAAATCCTAAAAATAAATATGAACCTAAAAAATCCATAAGAACATAAAAAAACACTAAAACCCATAAAACCCCTAATAAAATCCCAAAAACCAATAATCACTTAATTCACCAAAAATTATAAACTTTGAATAAAAATTCAAAATAATCCTAAAAAATCCAAAAACCATAAAAACACATAAAACCCTTAAAAACCCTATGAACTCTAAAAACCCTAAAACCCACTAAAAACTCTAAAAACTATTTAAACCCATAATAGTTTTAAAAAACTCTTAAAAACATGAAAACCCATAAAAAATTCAAAAAACCCCAAAAAACCCAAAAAACCAAAAAAACCTAAAAATGATAAAAAAATCCTAAACCCCTCGACATCTCTTTAAACCCTAATGATGATAAAAACCTTAAAAATATAGAAACCCAAAAACATGAAAAACCCAAAAAACCTTGAAAACCCTTAAGAAAAATGTAAAAATCTAAAAACACTTAAAACTCTTATAAACCTAAAAACCCTAAAAACCATAAAACCCCCTAAAACCATAAAACACAAAAAACCAAAAAAACCCCTAAAACCACTAAAAATTTAAATATTCCATAACCCCTAAAAATGATTAAAATTAGATAAAACCTTTAGAACCATAAAAAATAAAAAAACCAATAACCCCATTGAAACCATAAAAACCCTAAAATCCCTAAAAATACCTAAAAACCCTAAAACCCATAAAAATCCAACGAAATTCCTAAAATCCCAAAAAATTTTAAAAAATTTAAAAACCCTAAAAACATTAAAAACCCATTAGAAAACTTTAAAAAATTAAAAAAAATTTAAAACCCCTAAAAACATAAAAACATTAAAACCCCAAGAAACCATAAAAACCCTAAAAACTCTCAAAATGCCTCAAAACCCTTAAGAATAAACAAATCCATAAAACCCCAAAAGACCTAAAACCCCTAAAGACCCTAAAACCCCCCAAGAAAACCTTAAAATCTAAAAAAACAATTAAAACCTCTAAAAACCTAAAATACTCTAAAAATCATAAAAAACCCCTCAATATCCCTAAAAACCCTAAAAATGATAAAATGATCTAAATATACCTAAAATGTAAAAAAATATAAAAACCCTAAAAAACACTAAGAAAACCTTAAAACCAAAAAAATTAAAACCCCTAAAAACCATAAAAACACTAAAGAAGCTAAAAATCCTAAAAACAAAAAAAAAACCATAAAAACCACTAAAACCCGTAAAGACAGAAAAATCCCATAAAAACCCTAAAAACATACTAAAAACTCTCAAAACCCTCTATTCCCCAAAAAATGTTAAAAAACACTAAAAATATTTAAAATTGTAAAAAAAAACCTTAAACACCAAAACAAACAATAAAAATCATAAAAACCCAAAAATGCTTCAAAATCCTTAAAAATGAATAAAAACCTAAAAAATCCCTAAAATGATTAAAAATGTAAATAAATACTTAAACCCCTAAGAAAACCTAAAAACTCTATAAACACATAAAATCCTAAAAAATACTGACAACCCTAAAAAACATAAAAACCTAAAATCCCTATAAACCATAAAACCCCAAACAACCTTAAAAAATCCAAAAAATCTATTAAAAATAATAAAATATATATAAACCATTTAAAACCCTAAAATGTTAAGAACAATAAAAATCGATAAAATTTGAAAATCTCAAAAAATACCTAAAAACCAAAAAAACATAAAAGCTCTAAAAGACCGTAAAACCCCTAAAAATCCATAAGAATCCTAAAATTCCATAAAAACACTAAAAGCATAAAAATCCCTAAAATATCTGAAAAATACAAAGAAAAACATAAAAACCTACTAGCATTTTAAACGCATAAACACCTAAAAAATTCCAAAAACCATAAAAATCATAAAAATCCCTAAATACAAAAAAAAAACTAAAGACCCCATAAAAACTAAGAAAACCATAAAAACCAAAAAACACATAAAACACCTAAAAACAAAAAAACGTTAAAACCTATTAAAACCTTAAATAGACCCTAAAAACCTTAAAGCACCTAAAAACCTTTAAAACCACTAAACATCCATAAAACCGTAAAAAATTCTAAAAAATCAAAAACCCATTCAAACTCATTAAAAAATTATACAAATTTAAAAAACCTTAAAACCCCTAAAACCCCAAAAAATCCCTAAAACCCATAAAACCATAAAAATCGCTAAAACCCGAAAAACACTCAAAAATACCTATAAAACCTAAAAACTAAAAAAATATCCTAAAAACTTAATAAATATCTCAAAAAAATTAGTGAAGCCAAAAAAATTTGAAAACCCCTAAGAAAACCTCAAAAATATAAAAACATTTAAAACCCTTGAAAAACCTAAATACTCATGAAACACTAAATCCCTTAAAAATCGTAAAAACCATTAAAACCCCTAAAAACCATAAAAAACCTAAAAACCCAATAAAACCTTAATAAACTAATAAAATCTCTAAAAACAATTTGAAACCATAATATGTTAAAACATATAAAAAACATTAAAACCGTAAAAAACACAAAAAAAACCACAAAACCCAAAAAAAAATCCTAAAACATTGAAAAACCCTAACAAACACTAAAAATCACTAAAAACACATAAAAACCTAAAAAATCCCTTAAAATCCCTAAAAATATCTAAAAATGTAAAAACCCTAAAAAACCAAAACAAAACCATAAAAACCATACAACTTAAAATCCCTAAAAACCTAAAAAGTGTTAAAACACCTAAAAACCCTAAAAACATTAAAATCAATTAAACCCCTAAAACCTTAAAACCCATAGAAATCCTTAAAATCACTAAAACTCTAAAAACCCTATAAACCCCAAAAAAATTAATCATTTCTAAAAAAACATAAACCCCTAAAAACTCATAAAACACTAAAAATAAAAAAAATTATAAAAACCACAAAAAAGCAAAAAAACTAAAAATAAATAGAATCCCTAAAAACCCTAAAATACCATTAAAATCCTAAAAATCCATAAAATCCATAAAAATGTAAAGAACCCTAAAACACATGAAATCCCATAAGAAAACCTTAAATCACAAAAAAAAATTAATACACCACAAAAACATAAAACTTCTAAAAACCCTAAAAACCCATAAAAACCAAAAAAATCCTCTGAAAACCAGAAAACCACCTAAACACGTAAGATCATAAAATCCCAAAAAATCTAAAAACACTTAAACCCCTATAAACTTTAATGAAATTTAAAAACCATAAACATAAAAAAAATAAAAACTAGTTCTAAAACCCCCAAAAAACCATATTAAACCTAAAAACCCATAAAACCCCTCAAAATCCCTAAAACCCATATAATCCAATTAAGATCATAAAAGGACTTAAAATCCATAAAAACATAAACATCCCTAATACCCATAAAACCGCTAAGAAAACATTTTAAATCTAAAAACTCTTAAAACCCATAAAAACAAAAAAAATGATAAAAACCCAAAAACCCAAAAAACCCTTAAACCCCCTAAAACTCATAAAACCCCCTAAAACCTTAAAACCCTTTAAACCCCCTAAAATGCTAAAAAAACTCTAAAAATCCCTAAAAATCCTAAAAAACTCTGAAAACCCCCACAACCCCAAAAACTTATAAATCATAAAACAGCTAAAAACTAACCCCCCCTCAAAATCCCAAAAAAAAACTAAAAATCTGTAGAAATCCTAAAAAATCCTTAAAACCCCATAAATTTAAAAAACCCCCAATAAAACCCAGAAAACCCCAACTAATAGCTTAAAAACAAAAAAAATACTGAAAAATCCATCAAATATAAAAAATACTAAAAACTAATGAAACCCTAAATACCATTAAAATCAATAAAAACCATAAAATACCACAAATATCCTAAGAGATCCCTAAAAATACCTAGAAATATAAGAAACCAAAGAACCCTGAAAACCCCTAAGAAAACCTTTAAAACCTAAAAAAATTAAAACCCCTAAAAACCTAAAAAAATATAAAAACCCGAAAGAACCCTAAAAACCCTACAAGCCATAAAACACCAAAAGCCCTAAAATTACTAAAACCCAATAAAAACCAAAAAACAAGTAAAACAATAAAAACTCATTAAACCTCGTAAAACCTCTAAATACACTCTAGAAAATCTCAGAATCCCTAAAATAAAAAAAATCCAGAAATCTTCTAAAAATCCCTAAAAATACCTAAAAACAAGAAATCCATAAAAACCATGAAACCCCGTAAGAAAACCTTAAAATCCAATAAACACTTAAACCCCAAAAAAACTAAAAATCCCTAAAAATACCTAAAAACCATAGTGACCCTGAAACCACACATAAACCCTAAAACCCACTAAAAACTATAAAAATCTTTTAAAACCATAAAACTAATATAATAGTCCAAAAACCTAAAAACCCTAATTACTCAAAAAACCCTAAAAACAAAAAAAACATAAAAACCATAAAACCCCATAAAATCATTAAAAATCACTAAAACTCAGAAAAACCCATAATAATCATAAAAAGTATGTAAAAATCTTTGAAAACATAAAAAACCCAGATAAACCCTAAAAAAATAAAAAAAATCATTAAAACCTAAAAATTCTTAAATTCTCGAAAAATTTTCAATAAATTTTAAAACAACTAAAAACCCTAAAACCCCCAAATAACCTTAAAACCCCTAAAAACCTTAAAACACCCTAAAACCTTAAAAAAAACTAAATATTAAAAAATCCTTTAAACCCCTAAAATGTTAAAAACCTCTAAAAACATTAAAAACCATAAAAACATAAAAAGAACCATAAAACCCGAAAAATACCATAAAAACCCTAAAAACCCAATGAAACCCCAAACCCCTCAAAATCCATAAAAACACTAAAAAGCATAAAAATCCATAGAAAACAAAAAAAATACCTAAAATGTAAAGAACCCTAAAAACCCTGAAAACTCCTAAGAAAAACATAAAAACATTAAGACACTTAAAACCACTAAAAACATAAAAATGATAAAAATCTCTATAAATCCTCCAAATTCCAAAATCCCCTAAAAACCATAATATTCCTATAAATTACATAAAAATACCTAAAATTTTTAAAAACCTAAAACCTTAGAACACCCTAAGAAACCCTTAAAAACCTAAAAAAAACATAAAACCACTAAAAACCTAAGAAACGCTAAAAACTATAAAAACCCAAAAAAGAACCCAAAAACCCCAAAAAACCCAAAAAACCATAAATCCCCTAAAAAGATAAAAACCTAACACCATAAAAACCCAAAAAACGACTAAAAAATAAAAACCATTTAAACCAATAAAAATGTTTAAAATCTCTAGAAAACCTTAAAACCCTTAAAACCTCAAAAAAAACCTAAACCCCCAAAAAGATCCTTGAAAACGCTAAAAAACCCCAAAACCCTTAAATCCATAAATTTTTTAAAAAATACTAAAAAATTGGTAATAATACCCAAATACATAAAACCCCTAAAAACCATGAAAACCCCCAAGAAAACCTTAAAATCTATTAACACTTAAAACCCCTAAAACCCAAAAAAATAATAAAATCCCCCCCAAACCCCTAAAACCCCAAATAAACATAAAATCCCTAAATATCATACAAACCATAAAACCCAATAAACCTCTAAAAAATCACTAAAAATCAAAAAACCTTATAAACCCCCAAAAACGTTAACAAACTCAAAAAAAATTATTACCCAAAGAAATCAATAACCCAAAAAAAGACAAATAAACATAAAAACCATAAAACCCTAAAAATCACTAAAACCCCTAACAAACTATAAAAATTCTAAAAATCCTAAAAAATCCATAAAACGTAAAGAAAACCTAGAAACCCCTAAGAAAATAATAAAACCTAAGAACACTTAAAAACCTAAAAACACATTAAACCCGCAAAACCACCCAAAAGCCCTAAAATACAAAAAACCCATAAAATCATTAAAAATCCAAAAAAACATAAAAAACATAAAAAAACCCAAAAAAACCTTGAAAACCCATATAAAAACACTATAAACCATAAAAAACTAAAAACACTAAAAGACCAATAAAAACCTTAAATACCACTAAAAACTCTAAAGACCCCTTCAATCCCCTAAAAATGTAAAAAAATAATAAAAACATTAAAACATATAAGAAACTCAAAATAACCCAAAAAACCAAAAACCCATAAAATCCATAAAACCCCAACAATTCAATAAATACTCTCAAAATCCACAAAAAATATAAAACCACATAAAAATATTACAAAATCATTAAAAAATACTAAAAACATAAAATCTCAAAACATTGAAAAACCAGAGAAAATCTTAAAAACCTTAACACACTTAAAACCCCTAAAAACCAAAAAAACGCTAAAACACCAAAATCCCCTAAAAATATTAAAAACCCTAAAACCCATAAAAATTGCTAAAACCATAAAAATCCTAAAAAATACCTAAAATCCAAAAAAACATAAAACCCCATAAAGACCCCTAAACCCTTAGAAAATCTTAAAAACCTAAAAACACATAAAACCCGTAAAAACATAAAAATGCTAAAAACTATAAAAATATTAAAATACCCTAAAGTTCCTAAAAACCGTAAAACCCCAAAAACATAACCCCCCCCCCCCCCAAAAAAACCTATAAAAACCCTAGACACCTACTAAAAACTCTAAAAACCCATGAAACCCCTAAAAATATTAAAACCAATAAATACCTAAAAACCCTAAAAAACTCAAAAAAATACACTAAAACAGCAAAAAAACAAAAAAAATCCCAAATCCCTTAAAAACCATAAAACCACCAAAATCCCTAAAACCACAAAAACCATTAAAAATCCTTAAAATCCCTTAAATCCCTAAAAATGTAAAGAACCCCTAAAATCCCAAAAAACCCCATGAAAACTTTAAAAACCTAGAAAAACTTAAAATCCTTAAAAACCTAAAAAGTGATAAAAATCATAAAACCCTACAAACCCTAAAAACCTTTAGAACCCCCAAACATCATAAAAAATAAAAAACCCTAAAAACCTAAAACCCCACTAAAAACTCTAAAAACCCTTTAAACTAAAAAAATGTTAAATAACTCTAAAAAACTTTTTATACCTAGAAATATAAAAAAACCTAAAAAACAAAAAAAAACACTGAAACTACTAATACCTAGAAAAAACATAGAATCCTTAAAACCCCTAAAAACCATAAAAATTCTAAAAATACCTAAAATTACTAAAAACGTAAAAATCCCTAAAACCACTAAAATAATATAAGAAAACCTCTAAGACTTGAAAAATTTTGAATCCCCTAAAAAAAACTTAAAACCCTAACAAAGCATAAGAAACCTCAAAATACCTAAAACCCCTAAAACCATAAAAAACGAAAAAAATCCATAAAAATAACAAAAATGTAAAAAAAACCCCTAAAACCCCTAAAATCCTATAAGAAAAACATAAAAACCTAAAAAAATAGAAAACCCTAAAAACCAAAAAATAAAAAAAAAATATAATAAACCCTAAAATCCCATAAAAACCCTAAAACCATAAAAACCCTTAGAAACATTAAAAAATCACAAAATCCCTAAAAACCAACCAAAAAATTCTAAAACCCCTTTAAAACCCTAAAAAAATTAAAAAAACTAAAAAAATCTTATAATCCTTAAAAAATTAAAAAACCCCTCAAATTCCAAAAAAACCCTAAAACTCCTCAAAGTCCCTAAGACCCATAAAAATCCATAAAAATCTATAAAAATCCCAATAAACATAAAAACACTCAAAACTCAGAAAAACCATAAAAACCATAAAAACTGAAAAAATTCTAAAAACCTAAAAAACCATAAAAAACCATGAAAACCCCTAATCAGGACTTGAAAACCATAAAACAGATAAAACCCATAAAAAACCTAAAATCACTAAAAATCCTAAAAACTCAAAAGACCTCAAAACCATAAAATCATTAAAAACCATTGAAACCACTAAAAACATAAAAACCCTAAAACTTTATAAATCCCAAAAAACACAGAAATATAAAGACCATTTAAACCCCAGAAAATGGTAAAAAATTCTAAAAACCTTAAAAAGAATAAAAAAGTCCATAAACCCTAAAAATCAAAAAAACCTTAAAAATTGTAACAACCCTAAAATAACCTAAAACACTAAAATTGATAAAAAACCTAAAAAACACTAAAAATATCTATGAGCGTAAAAAACAATATAAACAATGAAAATGCCAAAGAAAACCCTAAAAACTAAAAAACACTTGAAACCCCTAAAAACATAAAAATTCTAAAAACCCTAAAAACCATAAAAACACCTAAAAACCATAAAAATACATAAAAACATAAAAACCATAAAACATATAAAAACCCTAAAACCACTAAAAACCCATAAAACCTTAAAAACTCTAAAAAACCTTAAAACCCACAAAATCTCTAAAAACCATAAAATTCCTAAAAAGGACCTAAAAATCCCTAAAATCATAAAAATATCTAAAATCAAAGAAAACCCTTAATAAAATCTTAAATACCTAGAAACAATTAAAACCCCTAAAAAATAGAAAATCTAAAATCCTTGAAAATACGAAAAAAGACCGTAAAAACATTAAAAACCCCTAAAAACCATAAAACATCTAAAATATTAAAAACCCATAAAACCCTAAAAACCACAAAAAAATTTTAAATCCCCTTAAACCCCTACAATTTTTAACAAACTCTAGAAACCAAAAAATCTATAAAAACTAAAAAAAAATCCTAAAAACCCATAAAAACCAAAAAATCACAAAAAACCCTAAAAATAACTAAAAACCCTAAAAAACATTAAAATTATAATGTATCTATAAAAATCACCAAAAATATAAAAAATAATCAAAACTATGAAAAAACCTAAGAAAACCTTAAAACACCAAGAAAACCAAAAAAATCTAAAAACCTAAATCCCCTAACAAGCTAAAAAACATAATACCCCTAAAAACATCAAAACCCCTAAATCCACAGAAAAACATTAAAACAACTAAAAAATATAAAAACTTTTTAAAACCGTAAAATTATAAAAAAAACTCTATATACATTAAAAGACCTAAAAACTAAATAAATCCTTAAAAACCCAAAAAAATCCTTGAAAACCATAAAACACCCAAAATCCCTAAAAACACTAAAATCCCATAAAAATTCGAAAAAATACCTAAAAAATAAAAAAAACAAAAAAAACCCCTAAAAATCTAGAAAAACCCAAATAAAACCTTAAAAACCTAAACACAATTAAAACCCCTAGAAACATAAAAAATGATCAAAACCATAAAAAACCCTAAAACCAAAAAAAAACTATAAAAACATAAAAAACTACAAAAACCCTAAAAACTCTAAAAACCCTTTCACCCCTAAAAATGTTAAAAACTCTAAAAACCATAAAAAAACCCTAAAAACCCAACCCCCCACCCAATACAATAAAACCAGAAAAATCCCTATAATCCTTAAAAATAATAAAAATCCTAATAAACAACTAAAAATCCATAAAAAACATAAAAACAGTAAAATACATGAGAAACCCTAAGAAAACCTTGAAAACCTATAAAAATCATAAAAACCATATAAACACTAAAAACCTTAAAAATCATAAAAACCATATAAACCCTAAATACCACTAAAAACTCTAAAACAAATTTAAACCCCAAAAAACATTAAAAAACTCTAAAAATTTAAAAATAAAAGAAAACAAAAATACCCCTAAAACCTTAAAACACAATAAAAATCCTAAAACACTCAAAAACCCAAAAAATACCTAAATTCCCTAAAATCCGAAAAACCTAAAAATCCATCAAATCCATAAAAAACATATAATATACTGAAAACACTAAGAAAACCATATGAACCTAAAAACAAAGGAAACCCCAGAAATCCTAAAAACGCTAAAAACTCTAAAAACCATAAAAAACCTTATAAACCATAAAAATTATAAAAAACCCCTAAAAATATTAAAAACTGTAAAAACCCATAAAACCCAAAAAAACCCACTGAAAACTCTAAATACCCATTAAACCCTTAAAAATGACAAAAAATCAAAAAAATCTCTAAAATTTTTAAAAACCCTAGAAACCCTTAAAACATTAAGAAAAACTTAAAACCATAAAAAAATTTAAATCCTCTAAAAATATGAAAACTAATAAAAACCATTAAAAACCCAAAAACCCATCAAAATCCCTAAAAACAATAAAATCGATAAAAGCCTAATCATTCCCTTAAAATCTCTAAAAATGAAAAATATCCTAAAACCCCTAAAAACATAAAAAACCCAAAACACATCAAATATTTAAAGATCCTAAAAAAATATAAAAATGATAAAAATCATAAAAAGTCCCAAAAATCCCCTAAAACACATAAAGACCAAAAAAAGACACTAAAAACTCTAAAAATCATAAAAACTGATAAAAAAACAAAAAAACCCTTTAAACCCCAAACAATAAAAGAACTCTAAAACCCCTTAAATTCCTTAAGAACTCAAAAAAATCCCTAAAAACATAAAATCCACAAAATATCAAAAAACCCAAAAAACCATTAAAATATTTAAAAACACCTAAAAAATTTTAAGAATGTAGGAAACCCTAAAAACCATAAAACTCATAAGATAAATCATAAAACAAATAAAAACTTTAAACCCCTAAAATGATAAAAATTCAAAATTCCCAAAACAATCCTAAAAAGACATAAAACCCTAAAAACCCTAAAACCCATAAAACCATAAAACCCTAAAATTTCATAAAACCCAAAAAAACACTAAAAACATTAAAACCCATTTAAAATCTTATAAACCATAAAAACTCTAAACTCCTTAAAACTAAAAATAACTCAAAAAACCCCAAAAAACCCAAACCCCCCAAAAAACCATAACAACTCTAAAAACCCTTAAAATCCATAAAAACCCAAAAAAACTATAAAAATTATTTGAAAACACTAAAAATCCTAAAAACAAAAAAACCCTTAAACCCCTCAAGACCCCTGTGAGATACATAAAAAACATAAAAACAATTTAAACACCTAAAAAATATAAAAATGATAAAAACCCTAAAACTATAAAAAAAACTCTAAAAACATAAACACCATAAAAACCACTAAAATCCCAAAAAAGATACTACAAACCACTAAAAACAATGTAAACCCTTTACACCCCTAAAAATTTTAAAAAACTAAAAAACATTTTAAACACTCAAATACTCAGAAAACCCCTAAAAACCAAAAAAAACATAAATCCCATAAAACCCTAAAAACCCTAAAACCCTAAAACCATTAAAATCAATAAAATCCCATAAAATCAAAAATTACCAAAAACCCTAAAAACATAAAGAAACCCTGAAAACCTCTAAGAAAACCCTAAAAACCTAAAAAAACTTAATGCTCCTAAAACCTCAAAATTCTACAAACCCTCAAAAACCTAAAAACACTTTATGCTCATAAAACCAAAAATATTATAAACAACCTCAAAAACCAAAAAACCATTGAAAATTTTAAATCCCTAAAAAACCCTAAATCCCTAAAAAAAATTAAAATCTTATAAAATCCATAAAAACAATAAAAACCTAGTGGCAGTAAAAACCCCTAAAAACCTAAAAATGATAAATAACTTAAAAAACCAAAGTAGTGTGTAACCTAAAACCATAAAACCCATAAAATGATAAAATGACATAAAATCTTAAAATAACACTAAAACCCCATAATAACCCTAAAATCCAAAAAAAACAATAAAACCCTCTAAACCCCTAAAAAGTTTAAAAACTATAAATGACATTTAAAACCATAAAAACATAAAAAAAACCTAAAACTGTCGAAAAACAATAGAACACCTAAAAAACATAAAAAATCCATAAAAACCCTTAAGAACCCATAAAATTCCTAAAAGGCCCTAAAAATATCTAAAAACATAAATAACCCTGAAAAACACTTTGAAAAACTTAAAAACAAAGAACACTTAAAACCCCTAAAAACCTAAAAAACTAAAAAATCCTAAAAACTATAAAACCCCTAAAAACCTTGAAAAACCCTAAAACCCCTAAGACCCTTAAAAACTACTAAAACTCTTAAAACCCTTTAAACCCTTAAATTTTTATAAAAACTATAAAACTATTGAAAACCCCTAAAAACGAAGAAAACCCTAAAAACCTAAATAACCATAAAACCCCGAAAACCCCTTAAAATATCTAAAAACCCTAAAAACCATAAAAATATTAAAATTCCTAAATATCTATAAAGATGTAGGAAAACCTAAAAACCATGAAAAAAAACTATGAAAACCATTAAACCTAAAAAATATTAAAACCCCTAAAACATAAAAACTACTAAAAACCATAAAAACCCTAAAAGATCCCGAAAAACCCTAACCCCCCCCCACCCAAAGTCCTTTAAAACCCTAAAAACCTATAAAACCCATAAAAAACACTAAAAACTATAATAAAAATTTAAACCCATAAAAATAATAAAAACATCAAAAAATAATAAAAACCATAAAATCCTCAATAACTCAAAAAAAATTAACCCCCCCCCAAATAAAACACTTGAATCCCCTAAAAACCCTAAAATTCCCTAATGTTCCTAAAAACCAAAAACATCCCAAAAAAATATGTAGAAATACATAAAAAGATAAAAACACAGAGAAACCCTAACAAATCCTTCAAAACCTAAAAAAATAACACCCCTAAAAATATAAAAAACTCTACAGACCCTAAAAACCCTGAAGACCCCTAAAAACCTTAAAAACCATAAATCCCCCAAAAGCTTTTAAAACGCTAAAAAAGAATAAAAACCCTAGAAACACTAAAAACCCTAGAAACACTAAAAACCCAAAAAAACCCCTTAAACCCCAAAATACATTTAAAAAATATTAAAACACTTAAAAACATAAAAAAAAGAAAAAAATCAATAACCAAAAAAATCATAAAACGCTAAAACCTCTTCAAAAATCCCTAAAAAGCCTAAAAATCATAAAATCCTAAAAAACCATAAAATCCCTAAAACCTAAAAATTCCAAAAAACCTTGATAAAACCTACGAAAATTTTAGAAACATAAAACAATTAAAACCCCTAAAACACTAAAAAGATAATAAAATCCTAAAAATCATTAAAACACAAAAACCCTTCAAAATCCATAAAACCCCTAAAAACATTAAAAATTCTAAAAAATATCCAAAAAATCCTAAAATAATAAATAACCATAAATACCATGAAAACACCAAATAAAACCTTAAAAACCTAAAATCACTTTAAACCCCTCAAAAACCTAAAAAAATTAAAAAAACCCTAAAAACCTCAAAATCCTAAAAAACATAAAAAACCCTTAAAACCCGTAAATACATAAAAAAACTGGAAACCCCTAAAAACCCATAATTAAACCATGAAAACATAAAAACACTGAAAACCCATAAAACCATTATAACACTAAAAACCATAAAAAACTCTAAAAAGTCCATTATACCCTTAAACCCCTAAAAACCATAAAAACCCCAAAAAACATTAAAACAGCCTTGAAACCCAGAAGGAGCCTAAAAACACTAAAAATATAAAAACCCTTTAAACGCCTAAATTGTTTATAAAACTCTAATAACCCTTTAAAACCAAAAAATACTCAAAAAGACAATAAAAACTCAAAAAATCTTAATAACCCTAAAAACCCTCAAAATACGTACAACCCTATAATTCATAAAGATCCTAAAAAATACCTAAAAATAGATAAAAATTTAAGAACCCCAAAAAACATTGAAAAACTCTATGAAATCATTAAAACCTAAAATGAACATAAAACATCTAAAAAACCAAAAAATGATAAAAAACCAGAAAAATCAAAAATACAAAAAAACCCCTTAAAACCCTAAAAATCCATCATAACCCTAAATAACCATAAAAATTAAAAAACACCCTAAAATACCTAAAAATATAAAAAACTCTAAAAACATTAAAAACATTAAAATCATGAAAAGAACTAGAACCACTAAAAACCCTAAAATCCCAAAACCCTTAAAATCTATAAAAACCATAAAAACCATTAAACCCTAAAAACAACTAAAACCCCTAAAAGCCCAAAAATATCCCTAAAAATCCCTAAAAACCCTAAAACCCATAAAATTATAAAAATACCTTAAAATCCTTGAAAACCCCTAATAAAAACATAAAAACCTAAAAACACTTAAAGCCCTTAAAAACCTAAAAACACTAAAAACCCTAAAACCCCTCAAAATCCCTTAAAACCATAAAAATCCAAAAAAAGCACTAAAAATACCTAAAATTTAAAAAACCCCAAAAAACATGAAATTCCTAAAAACCTTAAAAACATAAAAGCACATTGAACCCCTTAAAACCCTAAAAAATGTTAAAAATCCTAAAATCCTTAAAAATACCCAAACCCCCCCCCCCCTTAAACCCCTAAAAACCATAAAAACCCTAAAACTCATAAAAACCCAAAAACAAAAAAAACCCACTAAAAACTCCAAAAATCCCCTTTAAACTCCTAAAAATTTTAAAAACTCAAAAAAAACATTAAAACCCTAAAGAACTCTAAATGCCCGAAAAACCCTAAAAACGTTAAAAACCCAAAAAACTGAAAAACCCATTAAACCCCATAAAAAGAATAAAATATCTAAAAAAACCTCAAAATATCATAAAATGTAAAAACCCATAGAACCTAGAAAACCCCTAAGAAAATATTAAAAACCGAAAAACACATAAAACCCCTTAAAACATAAAAGACACTAAAACCCCTAGAAACCCCACAAAAAATCTAAATACCATAAAAACCCCTAAAACAGTTAAAATAATAAAATACCATAAAAAACTTAAAAACCCACTAAATTATATAAAACCCCATTAAACCCTTATAATATTAAAAAAAAATATAAATCATTTAAATTCCTAGAAAACTCAGAAAACCCAAAAACCCAAAAAAACCATAAAACCCTCAAAATCCCTAAAAACACTAAAATTCGTAAAAATATTTAAAAATCCCTAAAAACAGCTAAAACATAACAAAACCTAAAACCCATGAAAACCCAAAAAACTCTTCGGATCCAAGGAGTCTGGTGTTTTCCAAGTATCGATGTTTGGTTTGTGGTGGAAAGTCTCAACATTGGCGATCCGGGAAGTTGTGCAGGGAGTTGTTGTCTTGGATTGGCTCAGGTATTCAGGTGATGTTCCAAATTTATCAATTTGGATCTCAGCACAGACATAGGTTCATTTGTGGGACTCATTTTTGTTGTATGATGTTGATGTTGGTCTGGATAAGTGTTGTGTTCGGGGTTCTTTGTTGGGACATGGTGGCTATTTCACAGATTGTGGTAGGTTTGGTTTGGTGCTGGTTGATGATTATGATGCGAGGTGTTGGATGCTGTCTGTTAATGGTGTGTGATTTCTGGGTGGCTGGAGGGGAAGATTAGTCATGGGTCTGCCCAAGGGAATTTGGGTGTTGTGGAATGGTCCTCGGTGAGAGGGTTGCTGGTCCTGTAATACTGGTGGTGCTTCTACATGTGAAATTCATGATGAAAATTATTGGATGTTGGGTCTTGATTGGATTGAAGAGGATGGATGCTAGATAATGGGCCGCTGGTTGTTGTTTTCTGCTTACAGAGGTGGTGCAAGAGGTGATGTTGTTGCATTGCTCGAGTGCTGGTTGGGGTGTGTGGATGAATCAGTTGTGAATCAATGGTGGTGATGTTTATTGGTTATGACTGGTCTGCTTGAAATGATTGGTTGGGAGGCTCTGGATGCTTGGTTAGGTGATGCTGGTTGTTAGAATATGAGAAGGGGTATGTTGGGAGATGTTTGTTTAGGTGGTACTGGATGATGGAATTTGAGCTGTCGGATGTGGTTTGCTGCTTGGCTGGGAGGAATACATCGGCTCTGGAAATTGTTGAATGAGATGTTCATGATAAAGGTGATAGATGATGGAGTATATTTTGTGAGATGATGGTTGATGATTGACTGGGAGGTGCTGATGGAGAGGATTATGGATGTCTTCTTTGGTTGTCTTTTGTGTGTTTTTTGGGTTTTGGGTTTTTATGGGCTTGGGGTTGTTAAGGGTTTTTGGGTCTGGGTCGTTTGACCTATCCCCTCCCTTGACTCGTGTGCCCACCTCTACTATTGATTCCCTTCCCATCACACTAGTCTCCATTTTGGTTTGGTATGATGGTGCATGTGGCGGTGTAGGGATGGTGTTGGTGGTTCAGCTCGGTGTCAAGGGCGTGTCTCGGAGGGGTGGCATTGTTCTGTGGTGTAGTTTGATAAGATAAGATTGGAGCATAGGCTGATGGTTACCGAGCATGGTACGGTGCTGAAATATGGTGTCGGTGAGGCAGGATTTACTATGGTGATACTAATTTCATACTGATGATTGCTGATGAAATGGATGATGTTGGTTATGGTGTTGCTGGATAGTAGTTGTTGATTGGCTGGGAGATGATGTTGGAGACAGTTCTGTTTTGACGTTTTTTATCTTTTTGTGTTATTTTGGTTTTCTTTTATGGGGTTTTTTGGGTTTGGGGTTTAAGGGGTTTTCGGTGTGGGTTGATTGACCCTACCCCTCCCTTGTCTGTTGTTTCCTTTTTTTTTCTGTGTATTTTTATCTAATAAATTTGGGGGGTCAGGAATAGCCTGACCTCCGCATCTTCCTTGCCCTAAAACCCTAAACCCCCCTAAAACTCATAAAAAAACAAAAAAATAACTAAAAACTCTAAAAATCCTTTAAACCCATAAAAATTTTAAATGACCCTAAAAACCTTATAATCAATAAAGAATTTTAAAAACCCTAACCCCCCAAACCATAAAAACCCAAAAAAAACCCTAAGAACATCAAAATCCATTAAAACCCTAAAAACCATAAAAATCATAAACATCCCTAAAAATACCTAAAAACATAAAACCCAAAAAAACCCTAAAACCCAAAATAAAACATTAAAAACCTAAAAAAAAATAAAATCCCCTAAAAACAATAAAAATTTGAAAAAACTAATAAAAACCACTAAATACTCTAAAAACTCATTAGACCCTTAATATCGTTAAAAACTCTAAAAATCCTGGAAACCCATAAAAAATCAAAAAAAAAAACTAAAAGCCTTAAAGAACGTAAAAACCCTAAAAACCATCAAAATCCCAAAAAACACAAACAAACTATAAAAAATCCAAAAATTCCTTAAAAATCCATATAAATAAAAAAACCCATGAAAACCTATCGAAAACCATAAAATCCAAAAAATAATTAAAACCCCTAAAATGATAAAAACCCTACAAAACCTAAGGAGCCGTAAAATCCCTAAAAACCATAAAAGTCCTATAAAAGTCATAAAAATCCCTAAAAACATGAAAAATCCTAAAAATACTGAAAATCCCTAAGAAAACATTAAAAACCTAAAAATACATAAAACCCCAAAAAACCCAAAAAAGCTAAAAAACCTAAAAACCCTAAAAACACTAAAAACATAAAAATTCATAAAACCCCTAAAACCTTAAAAACACTAAACACCCATGAAAACTCTAGAAACCAATAAAACCTCTAAAACCAATTCTAACCCCTAAAAACGTTAAAAAACTCTAAAAACCATAAAAACCCTAAAAACTCAAAAACCTTAATAAACTAAAAACCCTATAAAACCATAAAAATGTTAAAATCACTAAAACCCCTAAAAACCATAAAAACCCAAAAAATCCCTAAAGACCGTAAAAACATAAAAAACCTAAAAACCATGAAAACCCCAAAGAAAACCTTAAAAGATAAAAATATAAAAAAACATAAAAAAACTAAAAACCCCAAATCCCTCAAAATCCCCCAAAACCATAAGAAATCATAAAAATACTAAAAAACACTAAAAACGTAAAAAACCCAAAAACCCTAACCCCGCCCCAAGAAAATCTTAAATACCTTAAAATAGTTACAAACCCTATAATCACTAAAAACACAAGAACCCTAAAAACCCCAAAGAGGAACCTAAATAGCCCATAAAACCATAAACCCCCAAAACAATAGAAACCCCCAAAGGACTTAAATAACCTTAAACCCCATAAAAACCCTAAAACCAAATAAAACTCTTAAACCCTTTAAACCCCAAAAAACAATAAAAAGCTCTAAAAACCTTAACGACCCTAAAATACACAAAAAACCCTATTAACCAAAAGACCAAAAAACCATAAAAACCCATCAAAACCATAAAACCCCATAAAAATACTAAAAGGCTCAAAAAATATTTAAAAACATAAAAACCTTTTAAAACCATAAAATAAAACCTTAAAAACCTAAAACACATATACCCCCATAGACCAAGACAATACTAAAAAAATATAAAAAAACCAAAAACCACAAAAACCATAAAACACTAAAAACCCTAAAACACCTAAACACTTAAAAACTCAAAAAAAACCTTTAAACCCATTTTTTTTAAAAAAACTCTAAAAAAATAATAACCCTATAAAACAAAAAAACCCCTAAAAATACAAAAAACAATAAAACCCAAAACACCTTAAAACCCATAATATTGCCTAAAAACAAAACAAACCTAAAAAGATCTAAAATCCATAAAAATGTAAAAAACCATAGAAACTCTAGCATAAACTAATAAAAACTTAAAATCTTAAAAACAACTAAAACCCATAAAACCCAAAAAAAATTAAAAACCCTTAAAAACACTACAAAACCCTAAAAACCATAAAAACATCTAAAAACATTAAAATTCCTAAATGCCCATAAAATCCACTAAAAACTATAATTGACATTTAAACCCATAAAAATCTTTAAAAAATATTACAAAACCTCTAAAACCCTAAGAAACACAAAATAAACCTGAAACCCAAAGAAATAATAAAACCCCTAAAAACCAAAAAACCCTCAAAATCCCAAAAAACCCAAAAAACCCATAAAAATCCTAAAATGACCAAAAAATCCCTAAAAACATAAAAAATCCTAGAAACCCTGAAAATCCCTATGAAAACTATATAACCCTATAAAAATTAAAACCCCTAAAACCCTAAAAATGAAAAAAAACTCAAAAAAATTGTAAAAACACTAGAATTCTTAAAAACCATACAACCACCTAAAAACCTTGAAACACTAAAACCCATAAAACCCCTAAAAACCAATAAAAACACAAAAAACCCATAAACACCTAAAAACGTAAAAAAAAATCTAAAAACCGTTAAAACCCAGGAAAATAAAAAAATTCAAATAAACATTAAAACCCGCAAAAATCCTAAAAACCCTCAAAATCACTAAAAACCCCACAAAGTATAAAAATCTTTAAAAATAACTAAAAATCCCTAAAAATGTAAAAAAAATAAAACCTAAAACCCCTATGAAAACTTTTAAAACCTAATAAACACTAAAACTCCTTAAAAACTAAAAAATGCTAAAATCCTTAAAATTCCTAAAAACTACGTTAATATCCATAAAATGTAAAAAAACCTTGAAAACCCCTAAGAAAACCATAAGAATATGAAAACACATAAAACCCATAAAAACCTCTAAAAACCCTAAAACTGATTAAAATCCCAAAATACCCTGAAATTCATAAAAAAACACTAAAAATCCCAAAAAATTAAAAAAAACAAAAAAAAAATTAAGAAAACCTTAAAAACTTAAAAATAATTAAACTCATAAAAACTTATAAAAAATGCTAGGAACCATAGAAAATCATAATAAGACCTTAAAAACCCTAAACCCCCTAAAAACCATAAAACCACAAAAACATTAAAATACAATAAATACACAAAAGAACCCTAAAACCAATAAAAACTCTAAAAACACATTAAACACCTAAAATGTTAAAATACTATAATACCCATTAAACCCCTAAAAAACTAAAAAAACACTAAAACCCCAAAAAATCATAAATACCCAAAAAATACCTAAAAACTGTAAAAACCATAAAAATCATAAAAAATCCCTAAAAATACCTAAAAACAAAAAATCCATAAAATCCATAAAACCCCTAAGAAAAACATAAAAACATAATAATACTTAAAACCCCTAAAATTTAAAAGTGATACAAATCCTAAAACACCTAAAAACCCTAAAATCCCTCAAAATCCCTCAAAACACTAAATAACCTAAAAATTATAAAACAAATGCCTAAAAATCCATAAAAATATATAAAACAGTAAAAAACCCCAAAACACCTAAGAAAACCCTAAAGACCTAAAAATAAGTAAAACTCCAAAAAACAATAAAAACTCAAAAATCATCAAAATCCCTAAATATGCTAAAACCCCATAAAAATCCTAAAACCCCATAAAAACAATAAAAATACTAAAACACTAAAAACCCCTCAAAATCCAAAAAAACCCCTAAAAATCTATAATAATCCAAAAAAATCACTAAAATCCCTAAAAACATAAAAATCACTATAACAATAAAAAACTATAAAAGAACCATAAAAACATAAAAACACTCAAAACCCTAAGAACTCCTAAAAATGGTAAAAATCATAAAAAATAAAAAAAACCTACCCCCCCCCCCCAACAAAATCCCACAAAATCCCAAAATACCACAAAAATTCTAAAAAACCATAAAAATTCATTAAACTATAAAAACCTTGAAAACCCATAAAAAATCATTAAAAACCAAAGTACACTTAAAACCCCTAAAACCCTAAAATTGATAAAAACACTAAAATGACACTAAAACCCCTAAAAATCATAAAACACCATAAAAACCTTAAAACCCCATAAAACCCATAATACAATAAAAAACTAAAAAACCATTTAAACCCCAAAAAATGTTAACAAATTAATAAAAATATTAGAAACCATGAACTAAAAAACCCCTAAAAACAGAAAAAACCCTAAATTCCCTAAATACCCTAAAATCCATCAAAAACCCACAAAACCATAAAAATCCTAAAAACCCAAATAAATCAATAAAAACAAAAAAACCCTAAAAATCTAAAATAACCATAATAAAACCTTAAAAACCAAAAAACAATTAAAACTCCTAAAAACCTAAAAAATGCTAAAAAACCTAAAATTCCAGAAACACTCTAGATACCCTAGAGTTTCTTCGATGAAAAGCCTCAGCAGAGGTGTTGCGCGATGTTCGGGCGGTATCATACGCTAGTCCTTCGGCCGTCTACTCTAGAAGATCTGATTTTCAGCGAGTTTTGCTCTTTCTTCGGGCTGCACGATGGAAGATGGTGCTCATAGAGGGCTTGGTGTTGATCTTATGGTGGGGTTCTTGGTCCTTCAGATTGCGCTTTTAGATCTGCTGGTCAACGCCTCGCGCATAAGTCTCAGGGTTGGTTTTCCATTTCCTTTGATTTGTCTACTTTTCATGTTGTTGACGTGGAGTGGCTTAAGCTGTGCTGGGATCTGGTTGACCTGTTGGTCTTTGGTTTATTGGGGTACCAAAGTGGCTTCTTTGGTCCCCTTTTTTCTACTGAAAATCTTGGATGGAGCGCGTTTCTTGCTGACACCCTTGGATGGTTTTCATTTTGCGGCATTTTGGTTTTGGTTTATGCTTTCCTTTGGTGCCAATGTGGTTTTTTTGGCCCCGAGATGCTGGTTTTCTTTGATATTTTTGATATGAGGCACTGCGTGTTGGTCATGCTTTGCGGACCCTATGTTTATAGATGGGTTGTTTGGGTTGCTGATTGGCTTTTTTCCTGGTTTTTGGCAGTTCTTTATCCCTGGTTGTGCTGCTGGGTGCGTTTTTCTAGGACTTTGGTTGTTACATGGATGAGATGTATTGTGGATGATGCTTTTGTTTCTGCTGGTGGTTCTGTAATGCTGGAGATGGTGCTGCCTGGCGTGGTGGTGTTGGGTGATGTGGAGGCTGGTGGTTTTAGTGCTGGTGTTTTGATGATGCTGGTGGTGAATCTGTTTGCTGAGATGTCTCTTACTGCTGGAAGGTGTATTGCGTTATGGTCTGTGGTATTTTGTGTTGTTGTTGGTTTGGTTTTATATTGGTGTGGATGCCAGATTGAAAAACTGGGAGGATTACCCTGGTCCTGGAATATGTTAGAGGAGATGCTGACACCGAAGATGACGGATGATGGGATATATGCTATGAGATGTGGGTTGTTGTTTGACTGGGAGGTGCTGCTGCTGTTGTCTTTGGATGCCTGCTTTGGCTGGATTTTGCCTGTTTTTTGCTTCTTGGTAGGGGATATGGAGCTGCTGTCGAATGTTGGAGTTGGATGAGAAGGTGCTGAAGCTGTTGTGTGTTTGGAATTTTTTGTTTTTCCTTTTTTTTATTTTTCTTTTTTTGCGGTCCTTGGGTGTGTGTTTGTAAAGGGTTTTTGGGTGTGGGTCGTCTGACCCCTCCCCTCCATTGTCTGATGTGTCTATTCTTTTCAATAAAATTTGGTGGGATCAGGAATAGCCAGATCCTCGAACCTTCCATGCCCCTATAAACCATAAAAATATTTAAAAACCCTAAAAATCTATAAAAAACAAAAAAAATCTCTAAAAACTTTTAAACCTAAAAATATATTAAAAAATATTAAAAGCATTCAATTTCCTAAAAAACTCAAAAAAACTCTAAAACTATAAAAACCCAAAAATCTCTCAATATACTGAAAAACCCTAAAAACATAAAAAATTAAAAATTGCATAAAAACTAAAAAAATTATAAAACAATAAAAACCCCGAAAAAACCCTATAAAAAACATAATAACCTAAAATCACTTAAAATCCCTAAAAACCTAAAAAATTCTAAAAACCCAGAAAATATAAAAACCCATAAAATTTTATAAAAATACAATGAAAAATCCAAAAAAATACCAAATAGTCCATAAATACATAAAATAAATTAAAAACATTGAAAATCATTTAAAGAACCTTCAAATACTAATAACAATTAAGACCCCAAAAAATCTAAAAAATCTTGGAAACCCTAAAAAGACCATGAAAACTCTATAACCCCCTAAAAACCAAAACACCCCTTAAAACCTCTAAAACTGAAAAAAACCTAAAAACCACTAAATACTCTAAAAATCCTTTAAACCCATAAAAAATTAAAAACTCTAAAAAACCTTAAAACCTATAAAACACAAAAAAACCTCTAAATCCCCCGAAAAACATAAAAATTCTAAAAACATTAAAAAACCTTGAAAACCTCAAAATCACTAAAAACCCTAAAGAAGATAAAAATCATAAAAAATCCCTAAAACCCTTAAAATGTAAAAAAACCAAAAACCTTGAAAACCCTAAACAACCCTTAAAATCTAAAAACTCTTTAAATCCCTAAAAATGCAAAAAAATCTAAATCCCCTAAAACCATAAAAACCCTAAAAACAGTAAAAACCCTAAAACCCATAAAACCCCTAAAGATCATAAAAACACTAAAAACCATTAAACCCCAAAAAAGTTTAAAATAACTATACAAATAATTAAAAATCTCCAAAAAAACTAAAAGAACCCTAGAAACCCAAAAAACCCATAAACCGCTGAAAACTCAAAAATACCCTAAAAATCAAAATCCCTAAAAACCCTAAAAACCTTAGAAATCCCAAAAAACCTATAAATCCCAAAAAAATTGTAAAAAACCATAAACCCCTGAAAAACCCTAATAAAAACATATAAACATAAAAACATTTAAAGACCCTAAAACCCCAAAAATTCTAAAATCCCTAAAAACCATAAAACCCTCAAAATCTCTAAAAACCCTAAAAATCCTTTGAAATCCTTAAAATCCCTAAAAATCCTTAACGTAAAAAAACAATAAAAACCTTGAAAACTCATAATAATACATTAAAATCCAAAAAACACTTGTAACCCTTAAAATACTAAAACCTCTAAAAACAATAAAAAGGCATTAAGATCCCTAAAACACCCTATAAACCATAAAACCTCTAGAAACCATAAAAAACCTAAAAATATAAAACCTATAAAAACCAACAAAAAAATATTCCAACCCATTAAACATTAAAAACACCAAAGAAATTCTAAATACCCAAAAAAAATAAAAACCTTGAACCACTATATACCTAAAAATCCCTAAAACCCAATAAAATCCTAAAAAACCCTAAAAATTCCTAAAACATAAAAACACATAAATACCAGGAAAACCCCTAATAAAACTTTAAAAACCTAAAATATCTTAAATCCCCTAAAAATAATAAAAATAAAAACCCCTAAAAATCATAAAAACCCTCAATATTGATGAAAACCATAGGAACACCTAAAAATAATAAAATTTTCCTAAAAATCCCTAAAAATGTAAAACCCTATAAAAACCCTGAAACCCACTAATAAAACCTTAAAACCTAAAAACACATAGAACCCCTGAAACCACAAAAAAAATGCTAAAAATAATAAAAATACCCTAAAATCCTAATAACCATAGAAACCCTAAAAACCCTTAATAAATATCCTAAAACCCTATAAAAACCTAGAAATCCCTAAAAAATCTAAAAACCCCTTTACACCCCAAAAAATGTTAACTAACTCTAAAAAATATTGTGAAATCTAAAAAATTTAAAAAATAAAAAAACCCCTAAAACCCTGTACAACGCCTCAAAATCCCTAAAAACCCTAAAAACCATAAAAAGATTAAAAGGACCTAAAAATCCCTAAAAACATAAAACTCAGGAAAACCATTAAAAACCCAAATAAAACATCAAAATTTTAAAAACACATAAACCCCCTAAAAATATATAACACCAAAACAACCTAAAAACACCTAAAACCTCTAAAAAACCTAAAAACGATAAAACCCCTAAAAACATTTAAAAATCCTGAAAATCCGTAAAAACCCTAAACCACTAAGAACTATAGAACCCATTAAACCTCTAATAATAATAATAAAAATAAAATACCTTTAAAACATTAAAAACTCAAAAACCCTAAAAACCCCAAAACCAAAAAACCCCTAAAAACTCTCAAATCCCTCAAAATCCCTAAACCCCTTAAAAACTATAAAATACAAAAAAAAATACATAAAAATTCCTATAAATATAAAATATTAAAACCCATAATAAAACCTTAAAAACAAAAAAAAACACATAAAACCCCGAAAATCCTATAAAACACAAAAAACCCTAAAAACCCTAAAAACCCTAAAACCCCTCAAAATCCCTAAAACACCTAAAAACCACAAAAATACTAAAAACCCCCCTAAAAATTCGCTAAAAATTTGAAAACCCAAAAAAAACATGAAAACCCCCAATAAGACCTTAAAAACATGAAAACACTTAAAACCCATAAAAACATAAAAGACGCTAAAAACCCGAAAAACCACTAAAAATACCCTGTTACCCCAAAAAACAATAAAACCCCCTAAAAACAAAAAAAACCAAAAGTGCCATAATTTCCCTAAAAACAAACTAAAAACTCCAATAACCCTTTAAACCCCTAAAAACATTAAAAAACTATAAAATACCTTAAACCCCTAAAAAACCTTAAAACCTTCAAAATCCCAAAAAAGCCTAACAAACCATAAAATCCTCAAAAATCCAAAATAATCACTAAAAAATTTAAAAATTTTAAAAACGCTGATAAAACCTAAGAAAACATTAAAAACCTAAAACACATAAAACCCATAAAAACCTAAAAACTCTAAAAGTTGTAAAAACCCTAAAAAGACACTAAAACCCTAAAAATATTTAAAACACATAAAACCCCCTAAAAACATAAAAACTTTAAAACTCACAGACACTAAAAAGCCCCAAAATCTCATAATACTCATAAACCCCCTAAAAATGTTAAGAACCCTAAAAAACCTAAAAAACACTAAAAACATTAAAAATCTATAAAACACCCAAATAATAATAACCCAAAAAATCCAAAAAAAACCTAATCACCCTAAAAATTCCTAAAATCCATGAAACCATAAAACTCCTAAAAATCCCAAAAATATAAAAAATTCAAAAAGACCCTAAAACCATAAAAACCCCTAAGACACCCTTAAAAACCAAAAACACTTAAAATCACTAAAAATCCTAAAATGATAAAAAAAACTCTAAAGAACCTGAAACCCCTCAAAATATCAAAAAAATCCTACAAAATCATTAAAATCATAAAATTTTCTAAAAATACCCAAAATGTAAAAACCCAAAAAACCCTGAACACCCCTATGTAAACATTTAAAAACCTAAAACACATAAAACCCTTGAAAACCAAATAAAATGTTAAAATCCCTGAAGACCCTAAAAATACTTAAAAACCACTAGAAACTATATAAACCATAAAAACCCTTAGAAACCTTAAATATCACTAAAAACACTTAAAAACCTTAAATCCCTAAAAATGTAAATAATTATAAAAAAACCCTAAAAACTAAAAAACCCCTTATAACCACACAAAAAAACCATAAAACCCTCAGAATCCTAAAACACTCAAAAAATACTCAAAATTCCAAAAAAAACCCCTAGAAACCAATAGAATCCTATAAAATTCCTAAAGATCGCTAAAAACCTAAAAAAACCCTAAAACCCATAAAAACAATTAAGAAACCCATAAAACCATAAAATCTCTTATAATACCTAAAACCCTAAAAATTCCAAAAAAAACCCCTCAAATTCCTTAGATAACCATAAAAATATTAAAAACACCTAAAAACCTAAAAATCTTAAGAAAAAATTAAAATCATAAAAAACACTTGAAACCCTAAAAAAGCTAAAAACCATAAAAACCCTAAAAAACTAAAAATATAAAACCCCCTAAAACCCATAAAAATTCCTAAAAATACATAAAAACCATAAAAGCTACAAAAAAAATATAAAACCCCTTAAAACCCCTAAAGCATTAAAAGACTCTAAAAACCCTTAAAACACCGAAATACTACCATGATAACCTAAAACCTCAAAAAGACAAGAAAAATCTGAAACCCTAAAAACCCCTAAAAACCCTCAATATCAATAAAAATCATGAAAATCCTAAAATATCCCTAAAATTACTTAAAATAAACAGACCCCGAAAAACCATAAAACCCATAAGAAAACCTAAACACCCAAAAAAACTTATAACCCCTAAAAACCATTAAACCCCTAAAACCCCTAAAACCCTTAAAATTCCTAAAATCCATAACAATCGTAAAATATCTCAAAATTTCCCTACAAATATAAAAAACCCAAAAACCCTAAAAAACCTAAGAAAACCTTAAAAACCTAAAAACACATAAAACTCCCAAAAACCAAAAAACACTAAAACCCTAAAAGGACCCTAAAACCCTAAAACACCTAAAAAACATAAAATCATTAAAAACATTAAAACCCCATAAAAACTCAAAAAACGACTAAAAATCTAAAAACCATTTAAACCCATAATATTTTTAAAAAACACTAAATAAACATAAAACATCTAAATATCTCAAAGGACTCCCTAAAAACTAAAAATGACCATAAAAACCCTAAAAACCTTGAAAACCATCAATATCCATAAAAAAACCCAAAACACCCCTAAAAATCCTAAAAAATACCCAAAAATACCAAAAATCATAAAAAATCCCTAAAACCCTAAAAACCCTTATGAAAATCTTAAAAACCTAAAAGCACTTAAAATCCGTAAAAACCTAAAAAATGATACAAACCTTAAAAACCTCTAAAAACCATAAAAACTATAAAAACTCCGAACAAACATAAAAACCAGAAAACCATAAAAATAATAATAAATACAAAACCCCATTAAATCCTTAAAAATAATAAAAAGGTGAAAAAATATTAAAACCCTAAACAACCCCTAAAACCCCAAAAAATATAAAAACCCAAAAAACCATAAAAATTTGTAAAACCCTAAAAACCATCAAAATCCTGAAAATCCCTAAAATTCATAAAACATAAATCCCCTAAAAACATTAAAAATCTTATGAAAAACATAAAAACCTAAAAACACTTAAAACCCCTAAAAATTCTGAAAGTGGTAAAAACGTAAAAAACCCAAAACCCTAAAAATTCGGAAAATCTCTCAACACCCTAAATAAACATAAAAAATATAAAAAAGCACCAAAAATACCTAAAATCAAAAAAAACCAAAAAAACCTAAGAAAACCTCAAAAACAAAAAAACACTCAAAATGCCTAAAAAATTATAAAAACCCTAAAAACCCAAATAAAACATAAAACTATTAAAAACATTAAAAATCCCCTAAAAACACAATAAAACCCTAGATAATAAATAGAAAACAATAAAAACCCTTTAAACCCCCAAAAATGTTAAAAAAAATCTAAAAACCATTGAAACCATAAAAACATTAAAAAAACCCCAAAAAACATAAAAAACCATTAAAAACTAAAACTTCCTAAAAAAACATAAAAATCCTGAAAAATACCTAAAAACCCTAAATACATAAAAAACCCCAAAAAATGAACACCCTTAGAAAACCATAAAAGCCTAAAAACCCTAAAACCCTAAACAATAAAAAAACCCTTAAACACCTTAAAACCCTAAAAACCCAAAACCCCCTATAAATCATTAAAAACTCTAAGAATTCTTTAAACCCTTCAAAATGATAAAAAACTATAAAAACATTAAAACCCCTAAAAACTCAAAAAAACACTAAAAATGAGAAAAACCTAAAAACCCACAAAATCCCAGAAAAACCAAAAACCATAAAAATCCAAAAAACCCCTAAAATCATGAAAATATAAAAACCCCTAAAAACCCTAAAAAAACATTAAAAAAAAACTAAAAATACCAAAAATACTTAACACCCCTAAAATACTAGAAAAAAATAAAACCCCTAGAAACCCCTAAAACCCTAACAAACAGTCAAAATCATTAAAAAACCTATAAACCCAAAAAAATCCAAAAAAACCCTATAAATTCTTGAAACATTAAAAACCATAAAAAGATGAAAACTCAAATGGAAACCTTAAAAAACTAAAAACACTCAAAACCCCTAAGAAACCTAAAAAAATTAAAAACACTATAAATTCTTAAAATACCCTAAAAACCCTAAAATCCTAAAAAACATAAAAAACCCTAAAAATCCTAAAAAACAAAAAAACATTAAAAATTCCTAAAAACCTACAAAACCCCTAAAAATCCAATAAAAACTTAAAACCCCTTTTAACCCCTAAAAAGATTAAACAACTCTAAAACCCCTAAAACCACAAAAATACTCTTAAAATCCAAAAAACCCATAAGAACCAAAAAACCCCTCAAAACCCCTAAAACCATTAAAATCCATAAAAATCAAATAAAATCACTAAAAATCCAAAAAAATGTAAAAGACCCTAAAACCTTAAAAACCCCTAAGAAAACTATAAAAACCCAAAAACACTTAAAACCCCTAAAAAATAAAAAATCACTAAAAACCAAAAAACCCGACAAACCATAAACCCCCAAAAAACCAAAAAACCCTAAAAACCCATAAAACATTATTAAACCACTAAAAAATCAAAAAACCCTTTAAACCCCTAAAAATGTTAAAAACTCTAAAAACCCATCAGAACCTTAAAAATGTAAAAAACCCCTAAAACTCCCAAAAACCCATAAAAACCTATCATCCCTAAAAATACTTAAATACACTCAAAATCCCAAAAAACCCCTTCATTACAAAAAAATCCTCAAAATACCTCAAAAACCCTAAAAAATATCTATGAAATCCTTTATACCTAAAAATTTAAAACCCCTAAAAACCCTAAAACCCCAAAAAACATAAAAATTCTTAAACTACAAAAAAACTAAAAACCCTCAAAATCCCTAAATAACATAAAAAACTAAAAAACCTAAAAATATATAAAATGTAAAAAACCCTAAAAACCATGAAAACCCCTAAGAAAACATTACAAATTAAAAAACTCAAAAACCCCATAAAAGAACTCAAAGATATAAAAAACGTAAAAACTCTAAAAACCACAAAACCCCTAAAAAGCTTAAAAACCTAAAACCCCATAAATCCCCTAAAACCCTTTAAAAACTAAAATACTACTTTAAACCCCAAAAAACATTAAAAAAACTCAAAAACCCATTTAAAACCCTAAAAACATCAATAAACCTAAAAAACACAAAAAAAAACAAAAAAACCCTAAAAACACTCAAAAATACCACTACCAATAATGAGGGCAAGGGAAGTGCTCGGGTTTTATCAGCGATAATCATAAAGATCTAATAAAAGGGTGGATTTTATCAGCACTAAAAAAACCACTGATATATATACCCTTTATCTGCTCTACTATAAGCGTTGATAAAGGCCCCCGATTATCAGCACTAACAAAAAGAGCTGATAAAAGTTAGACATTAATGGTGATAATAATAGCACTGATTAAAGTTTTTAATAGAAAATATTATTAATTTATTTAAAAATATTTTAAATATATTCAACATTAATTTTTATTTGTATTCATTAAATAAAAAACGCATGTTATTTTGTTTATTATGTTTATGGTTTATTTATGTTTACTATGTTTATTAGTTTTATTTATATCATTATTATATATTTATTACACTATATTTTTATAATATAATATATAAATACTTTTATATATATATACACAAGTACTTATTAAATATATATATTTAAATAAATTTATGTTTCCCAATGAAAGTGTCAATTGATATGTATATAGGCATTCATATTAATCTCATGAATATGTTCATTGTTTACCCTAATGTTGGATATATATATATATATATATTATAGTAATAACCAATCCCCAACCATTTTTTTCCATTTTCTAGAGGCCGGTTTAAGGGTTCCCAGTACCCAAACAATGCACATGAAACAATCGCATTACACTTTCAAAATCAAAAACCTTCAAAATTCAAACAAACCTCCATCCACTCCTCGAGCTGTGAACCCCGCATCACGCCTCGAGCATTGAACCCATCACGTCTGACCAATGCCACCTTGATCCGTGGCCTACCACGACAGAAACATCATAGGAATCAACTAGACCGTCGAAGAGTTCCACTAGCATCCATCACCACCATCACCATCGGCATCCGTCAACATAACTGCCATTCTAGGATCAAGCTCACAGATGATAACTAAGCAGACCAAAACAACCACCAAAACCAGACAAAGAACCTCAAACAAGCATCCCCAAAACATGGAAACTAGCCCTGCATCAAAACCCATAGCACCAAAGAACAACACAAAACCCTATGCAAAGCCGCATCATGAAATGGGAAACAGGAGAGCTCATCCTGCCTCCACCAGAGCATCAATTCTGGTTCGAAACCTCCAGATCTAACCAAAAAATGCATCACAAAGTCACCAAACTAGAAAATAGAAGCAAGATGGAATAAAGGCGAAAACTGTGAACAGAAAACCAGAAAAGAACCTAGCCAAAAACCAGATCTTGTTTCAAATCCCATCGCCACCAACCAGATGACCCCGGGAGGCCGCGCCCAACCACCAAGTTCCTTCATCTGATAACAGAAAGACTCCCTCAACCCACGGAATCTGGGACTCGGTCGCAGGATGACTGTGCCACCGTAAAACCCTAACCAGAGAGAGGGTTTGAGACAAGGACAGCTGAATCAAGCGCAGCGTCGAGACGATCAAGGCAAGGAAGCCGCCACCGCGAATAACATACAAGGGGTGTGATAACAGAGCTTGACTGGGGTGAAACTAGGAGGCAGTGATGTGAGAGAAACCCTCGCGCTGTGTCGCCCCTTACGGGGCCATCCTCCTATTATAGTACTATAATTGCGGCATTCATTCATTTATTATATATATGAAGCTTTATGTTCTCATAAATTCTTAAAATCATGATAAATATATTTAAATAAACAATAAATATATTTATTATTTTTAAAAATATAAATATTTAGTTATATATAATTATATAATTTTAAAATATATTATACATAATTATAATTATATATATCTAATTTAATATAAATATGTTTAAATAATCATAAAATTAAAATATTTTTTTAAAAATGATAAATATATATTTATGAATACCTTTTGAATATATTTATTTATAAATACATGTCTTTAATGAATATATACACAGACATATACATATATATATATATAAATACTAAAGAAATTAAAATTAATATTAATATATCAGTATATATATATAATTATAATTTATACACAGACATAGAAATAAATATATATATATATATATTTAATTATAATTTAAATTATTAAATTATTATAAATATTTTATTTATATTTATTTATTAAATTATAAATGTAATAAATATATTGATTATAATTTTATAATTAAGAATAAATTGTATGTTTTATCAGCGCTAAATCAAAAGTGTTGATAAAACATACATTTATCAGTGCTAAAATTTTAGTTCTAATAAATTTTTCCCCTGATTTTATAAATGAACCCTTACTCTGTCCCCTTCATTCCACATCCTCAAGCTCTTGTGGAAACCTAACGTTGTGCCGCCCGATCCTCCTCCTCCGTCGCTGATGCAGCCATCAACTTTCCTTCTCCTCCTCTTCCTCCTCTTAATCCTTTGTTGACTCCTCATCCTTCTCCTCATCCATTGATGATGCTATGAATGTGTCCTCATACTCCTCCACTGTCGTTGCCACCTCTTGATCCTCCTCTTCCATTGCCACCTCCATCTCCTCCTCTATCACCACTATTTTCGCCACTGCTGCCTCTGACTCTGACTCCGCCACCGCTATTACTGCTGGTAAGCTTCATTAATCATAACTTCTCAAGGAATATTGATATTTAAATGCATGATATTTTTTGGGGATTCTAACATGTATTAATCAACATAGTAGGTCTAGGAATATTCATAATTAATCAAAATTAAAGGCATGGTTGGTAAATTTTCTCACAGAACCATGAGACATGTAAGAGATCATTTTTTAAATTTTTTGGTAGGCACATATAAATAATTTTCTATTTATAATAAATGTTTTCCTTCATGTATTAGCTATATTGTTTCACTTAGAGTTACTATATCATCATCATGTAATATCATGCCTTTTGGAATTTTGATCACTCTAGTTACTTCATATGGTGGCTTGATTCCTATCCAATTTTTACACATGCATCCCTATGGTATTTACTTCTCATGGTATCTTGCCTTTACTAATTTTCACATGTGTGAATCCTATATTTTATTTGTGTAATGGCTTTGAATTTTGAGCTTGTAGTCGACTTTATATAGGCATGGTCGATTGAGGGTACCATATTTTCAAAAGAATATTTGAATTTTTTTTGTGAGGCAGATTAAGGAGTGCTAAATTTCTATAATATACTTGGCACAGTGGCGAAAACTCAACGTGAAGTAGTTTTATGCCATTTCCAATTTTTTGGGCATAGTTAGTGCACTGACTGCATGACTATTTCCCTGATTATCATGACAAAATTAGAAACATAGTAAAACAATCCATTCAAATTAAATTTTAAATTTCAAGAATTGAATAAAATCTTTAAATTAAAGAATTATTTATAAATGAAAAAAAAGTATAAAAACATAAAAATATGGTAGAATTAATTCCATAATTAATTTTAATAAATTGAATAATTAATTACAAATATGAAAATAATTCTCTTTTAAATTTAATAAAAAATTAAACTCAAGTAAAATTCATCACTTAAACACATGAAACATTATATTTCAAATAATATTCAATGAATAACATATTCAATATCAGATTAGAAAAAAAATATTGAAGTTATCATAATCAAAACAATTCGATAATAAAAACCTCAATAAAAAAATAGATGTGGAAAAATGTAATAAATAAATGACACATCAAAGACCCTTAAGGACTTAAAGTTTGTGAAAACTCCATTGATTTTTTTCCTATAAATGGGGAATTAATATAACCTTTCTATAGGAATATAAGAGTTTAGTTTTTTCTCTAAATTACTCCCAAATCCATCTCCAAACACCTCAAACCACATTCCTAAACCCTTAGTGTGACCATAAACCTATACAATAAGTACCTTAAGTCCAATCCAAAAGGGTAAATCTAATGAAGAGGTAAAGTTATAACTGAATTATTTCAAGTTTCTTTCTTCTTCTACCTCCTAGTAATCAATTATAAACATACTAGTATAAATACATAGTATCACTACTATACTAAAAATATTATTATGTTGATCATACAACCTTTTTCCCCATTTTCATTCCATGGGAATTAAAAACATCCCTCATGCATACATACAGACTACCTCCTCCACAAAGTGATGCATTTAGTTTTTCATCAACACATCCCATGGAAGATTATAATTATTTATTTAATGAATATATATGATATTTATAATATAATTATGATTTTATAGATATAATATATTATCTACCTTCTTACCCTATAATCCTTTGGAATATGGAAATGTCACACCTCTATACGAGTGGATTACTTCCTCCATGAGAATTGAAAACATCGATCATGTGTGTGTGTGGACCACCACCGCCATGAAATGATGTATTTCATTTATCATAACTACCTTAAATGGATGGTTTGAAAATATGTTGAATATATAATAATGATATTTATATCATTTTTTTTGTTTCTGTAGATGAAGGAACAATGAACCTCTTGACCATGGTCAACACACCAATGTAGTTTTGGACTGAACAAACCCAAAACATTTGGCACGAAGTTAAGGTAATCCTATGGTTGTGAAGTGGTTAAGTTATTTTCTATAATACCTTGAGTTGAATTACCCAAACTGGTCTAGGATGGTTTTTTATTTTGGAATCTGTACTTGCTGAGTTGGAATGTCTTGAGGCTTTGAGGTAAATTTTATTTTATGTATTCCTTATTGTCATTTGGTTCTTCTTAAATGAGGGTTTGTTTATATAGGTTGTGAATATTATTTAGGGTATACATATGGATTAGAAGGATCTGTATAAGAAACCCTCACAAAAATATGGAATTCCTCAATTATGTTTGGAAATAATCCACTAATGAAATTTAATCCCATGTTATCCATGTTCGGTGTAGGAAATAGGTAGTATATGAATAGTACCTATGTTATATAAGAGCTCAAAAAAAGGTAAAATGTATTGGGGTTAGAATGACATATTTTCCAAAAGAGGAATCCCAAAAAATTAAGAGGCTGGTTAGGTAAATACCCTACAAGAATGACTTGATTTACTAGTATGTATAGTTACTTGAAAGGGTATGGCCGAGGGCATTTGAATTATTTTAGAATAAAGGAGAGTGGAAAAATTACACCGCCATGAATTGGGAACATCATGTGGCATGTCAGTATAATTGAGGGTTAAAACGTTAGATATTATCACTATGAGAGTGTTAAGAATGGGGACGGAACCCAATAAAGGGAGATCTAACATAATGTCTCAAGTATGGTTGTGAATTTAGGACTAATGTTTGTATAGTTTAACATAATGTATAAAGTGTCTCTCTTGATATTTATGTCTTTGTGAAAATTCCTAAATGAATATTTTAAATTGATTCAAGTGTTTTGAAATTTTTCTTAAAAAATTATATGTGTTCAACATACCCATTTTTGATTTAAATAGCTTTAAATGGTTTAAAAAATGAATTGGGGTTTTGAGAAATGATGATTGGAACTAATTGGTTTATTTTAAAAAGACTGTTATTTTAAAGAGGAATATGTTTAAATGGTTGGTTTTTTAATGGGATTTCAACTGTGATTTTTTAATGGGATTTTAACTATTATTTTCATTGAGTGTGATTTTTTATAAATAGTTTTTAATGGGATTTAAACTATGTAAATGGTTTTTCTAAACTATATCTTTGTTATTTTATAAATAGATTTAAAAACAGTGTGTTATTTTAGCCTTTAATAATATTTATATCTAGTTTTTTTTATTTATTTTGTTAAATATTAATATCAATGAATCAAATAGGATGGATATAAATAAAGAATGGATGGATTCCAATTGTCTGACAAAAGAGTATGAAGATGGAGTGAAAGATTTCATCATGTTTGAAATATATCATGCATATGATCCTTCTCAAATACATTTTCTATGTGTACATTGTCGTTTTTTAAGACAAGTTAGTCTAGAGTAGTTGTAAAAACACTTGATCTGTCATGGAATAGATCGATGTTATAAATGTTGGAATAAACAGAGGTAAAAGATAATGTAGCTAGTGAATGTGATAACACTACACTTTATAGAGCATTCGATATGATTACAAGTGTATACAATAAATAAGACCATATCAAGGACATGATTACTGATGTGCATGATGATGAAGATCATATCAAGGAAATGAAAAGGACAATTGGAGATGAACTTCGTGATTGCCCAAATTTTTTTGAGTGGTTAAGGAGCTGTGAAAAGACGCCATTGTATGATGGTTGCACTAAATATATAGTATTATCAAACATACTGAAGCTGTATAATTTGAAAGTTGTAAAGATATGGAGTGATTCCAATTTTACGGAATTACTTGATCTCTTGAATGACATGCTCCCAAAAGATAATGAGCTCTAGATCTGAACATATGATTCCAAATGAATTCTATGCTTTATGGGTATGATCTCCTAATGAATACACGCATGTCCGAAAAATTGTATATTGTTTCAAAAGGACCAAAAATCACATAGATAATGATCAAAGTGTGGTGATTCTGAATACAAGAAAGATTAATATTTTCCAACAAATGTTTCATGGTACTTTCCAATTATTACAAGGTTTAAGAACCTATATGGAAGTGAGGATACTGTTGGGAAATTAATGTGGCATGCAGACATAAAAAATAATGATAGAAAACTATGGCACTTGGCAGACTCTCCTCAGTGGAAGAGAATTGATCATGGGTATCCTGACTTTGGAAACGATATGAGAAACCTTCATCTTGTGTTATCTATAGATGGGGTGAATCCTTTTGGTTTTTAATGTAGCACTCATAGTGAATGACCAGTTATGTTGGTAAATTATAACTTTCAACCATGTTTATGCATGAAATGAAAAAACATCTTGTTATCTATGCTTATATTAGGACCAAAACAACTGGGTAATTATATTTATGTTTATTTTTCTCCATTGATCAACGCTTTGAAATCATTGTGGGATTCAGGTGTTACGATGTATGATTCTTATAGAAATGAAGATTTCATTTTGAGATCCATGTTGTACGAGATGATAAATGACTTTCATGCTTATAAATTTTTTTAGGATATATAATTAAAGTAACTCTTGGGTGTCATGTCTACGATCAAGGTATACAATCAATTAGGTTGAAAAATTGATTAAAAACTGTGTTTCTAGGACATCACATATTTATACCCTGATGACATAAGTACCAATCTTGGATGACATCATTCGATGGAAGTTCAGAAGAACGTACACCACCATATCCACTAATAGGAGATCAACTATTTGATAAATTTAAAGATGTTTACAGTACTATTGTAAACTGTTTTCTAAAAAACATATAAAAACAGATTGTAAAAATAAATTTGTTATTTTTAATTTCCATACTTGAATTGTCTGTATGTTAGACATTTTATTGATGTTAAGCATGTTGAAAAAAATGTATGTGATAGTGCCATCGATATCTTGCTAAATGCACCTTGAAAAATAAACGGTGGCATTAAGGCTAGTTTGGACATGATTTACAAGGGAATATGAGAAGATTTGGAACCAGGGAAGGGTGAAATATGAACATTTATTCCTCATACTGCTTACACTCTTTCTAGGAAAGAGAGATATCAGTTTTGCAACTTCTTGAATGATGTAAAGGTTCCAGAGGGGCATTCATCAAATATTAAGAACATCGTGTAAATGTGTGATTTAAAGATAAAAGGTATGAAATCACATGGCTTCTGAGTTTTGATGCAAGAACTAATTCCAATAGATTTACATTGAATTCTTTTCAAAAATTTATATCATATATTAATGAAGCTCTATTTCTTCTTCAAAGCTATATGTAGAAAAGTCATAGACCCAGTGAAATTGTTGACTATGGAAAGAGAAATTTTCATCATATTATTAGAATTGGAAATGTTTTTTCCACCAACATTCTTTTACATGATGGTTCATTTGATGGTTCACTTAGTGAGATAGATTAGGCTATGTGGTCCTTTTCACTATAGATGGATGTACCCCATTTAAGGATATATGAATATTTTGAAAGGGTATGTCAAAAATAGAATTTAGACAGAGGGTTATAGTGTGGAGAGATGTAGTGTTGAGGATGTTGTTGAATTCTATACCGAATACCTATCTGGTGTGCAAAGCATTTGTCTAACAAAATCTCGTCACACAGGGCGACTTGTAGGTGAAGGAATTTTTGGAAAGGAGGTTATCACAATCAATAATGTAGATCAAGAGTAGGAACCCATTAACATTTTTCATAATAGTTTTGACATTGACCCATATGTTGAAACCCACAAAGAAAGTCTAAGGAATTCGAATCCATCTAGGGATGAAAAATGGATATCAAATAAACATAAAAAATAGTTTATAGGATAGTTTCACGACCATATTTTTAAGGAGTCAAATGAAAGTCCATACTCAATTTTATAATGAATTTGATGGCTTGATATAGGACCAAGTGTGTATGTATTATCTTATAATACTTATTTAATTAATGGTTTTACATTCTATATTAATTAACATGATGAATACAGTACCAGACTGAATAGTGGAGTTACACTTCTGGATGATGCACTGCATATTTCTGGTGCTGAGGATAGAAATCAAATTTATGTGAATATTTCATAATTTGGCATCATAAAAAAAATGCGTGTTGGATTCTACATAATTTTTAGTGACTATTTTTCAATGCAAGTGGGTTGATAACAGAAGTTCTGTTAAAATAGATGAGTTATGATTTGTGAAAGTTGATTTCTGTAAGGAAGGTTAAAAAGATGGACTATTTATAATGGAATCACATGTAGTATAAGTATTTTATTTTCTATATCCCACAATCCAAAATGGATTAATTATTCTGTTATCAACCAAAACCACTGAAGAGACAGATAAAAAGTCAACAAAGCATTACCCTTTCATTGGGAAGTCACAATTATTTCGCATCGGTCCTAGTGCAGAAAAAAAAAATTATGTCATAGGATAACATAATGAAGGGATTTGGATAGTCAAAAGAGTGGTAAAATCCCTTAAACCTTAAAAAAGAAAATTTAATAATTAGTTTATATTTTTTCTTATATACATCGTGTTACTTTATGTTAATATATGTTCAACACTGATTTTATGTTTTCTAAATTAAATGTTAAACCACTTTTGAAGATAATGAATTCTGCATGTGATGATGCTCCCAAACCCCAGGCACAACAGTTTTCTCAACCTGTTGCTGCTCGCAGTGTAGATGAACAACAGGTTTCTCAACTTGTTTCCATATTTTAATATTTGTTCACATATTCTTTTATGTTATCTAAATTAAATTTTAAACAACATTTGAAGATAATGACTTCTGCATGTGATGATTCTCCCAATCCTTTTTCACAACAGGATTCTCAACCTATTGTTTATCACAGTGCAGAAGAACAATAGGTTTCTCAACATGTTGTTGCTCCTAGTGCAGAGGTACAACCTCCATCTGCACATGCTGATGCTAGCCCTCTACAGTTGGAGGAACATATTGATGATGGTGGATCCGATGAAATGAAAGGTCACGAAACACTGATGAAGTATAAAAAATACTAGATCCATAGTTTTATGTTGTTAGAAAAAATCATTAAGGCTAAATATAAAGGCATAAAATATGATATTGGATGGAATAAGCAGGGCCAACATATTAACCCCCACAAGGCCATGTTCAGTAGTTACATTGGAATAATCACTTGAAAATATTTGGTGATTGATGTAACATAATAGAACCATGTTGTGGCTGAGATTAAGACACTGATGTGGGGAGATATTATGGTAACATTATTATATCATTTTTTTAGTTTACTAAAAAATAAATAATGAAACATTGACTTAAATATCATCATCTATTACAGAATTCATTTATAGTAGATGACTCTCAAAAAGACTTTGTCTTAAGGGTTGGTGGAAGGATTCATAGGAATTTTTACACAATATTAAAAAAATATCATCTTAAAGATATTTAAGGGAAAATAAAACTTCCCCCACCTCTTATTTATGCACACCTGATAACCCAAGAATCATGAGATGCGTTTACTGGTCATTATGAAAGGTATTATTTTTAGGTACATTGTTTCAGGTAATATGTTGTTTCATGATACAAGTTTTCACATGGCTACTTCTCGAGCCATTAGTCATAAATCAACCACCATTAAGTCCCATATAGAATAACCCAAATATATGTCTCATCATAAGGGTTCCAACACAATAGACAATGTGTCGAACGGACACCCGGTCGGTAAGATATGGGCATTTTAATAAAAATGGAACGATTAGATTCGAGTATGATCCAACCAGTCCATACAACAACCCTTTCCAAATCTCCCATAGATTTTCTCATAAGTATGTCTCATCTCAAGGGTCCTCGTTCCATGGACGGTGCATCAATCAGACACAAGGTGTGCAAGTTAATGACATTTCAGTGAAACGGGGGCTGGTTGGGTCCGGGTCCGGTAAGACCCGGGTCCGGTCCAACATGGGTCTGGCCGGAAAGGAATGTGGGGCCCAGAGGTCCGGCCTGACTCGGTAGGTAAATTCTAATATGGTAGTGCGTGTTTGTCCATCACCCTGCCTGGTCTTCCAGGAGAAAACTAGTCTGTTCGCCTAGCCTGGATGCGACCGAATGTCGCGTCTGACCTCTTACTGCCCTACGAATCACCACGGGGCCCCTTCTCCTACATGGTAAAACTAATGTGGACTGGTGTTGATGTGACTGGCGAAGCTAACCGGTGGGAATTCTCATACACGACCAGATGGCATGTTCCACTGGCTCTCCTGAGTATCCCAGACATGGGCCACACCTCCATGTATTTTTGGTCGAGGCCGCGTCTCCACACCACCGTAACAATCCAGCCATGGCCTCCTACCGACATGCATGCTGCCTTCCTCAACCTGCAGCCACCACCTCCCTCTACTCGCGACCTCCACTGTGGTCCATCATCGGCGCACCAGAGGTTCCTTTTGTGGGCCAACGAAGTTTCTCTGGTGGTCTATTTCTCAATCTACCTATGCCTACAGGCCTCTCGGGTCGCAGTTATCCCTACTTTGGCCCCAAATTATTCTGGTCACTAGTTTGAGGATAAGACTAAGAAGAACGCATGTGTAGAGGGACCCAATCATTTTTCATGTCGGCACGTTCCCTCCACATTAGAGGTTTAAAACATGAGAAGGTCTGGGGATTACAATTATACCAATAATAGAATTAATCCTCAATAGAAAACCCAAAATGGCACCCTCCCACAAGAACGCATGATTTTCGAATTAACCTCTTTGTGGGTTAATCTACATTCTTTGTTTAGAAAAAGAATGGGGAATTCATAAATCTAAAACCAAACCCCTACCTCATTGACATTCATTGTTATAGTGCTTCATCCTTGAGCATCTATGAGGTTAATGGAAATCATTGTTCTTTAAGGTACATCGATGTCGATGACATCCCACCAGTATTCGTCATTCTTCATTGGGGAGGAAAATCCATCTGAGGTTCATCAGAGAATCCTCACAATTTTTTCTTCATTCCACCAACACGTCAAACTATTAAAAAGAAAACATGTCATAGCATTTCTATTATGTTGTGATTTCATACTATTATGCGGTGTCATTTATGGAACAACATCATTGTTATGCATCATTAAAGCGTCATTACACTGTGTTTTAATGAGGAATTAATGAAATCCATTAATGCATCTCGTCGCTTCCTCATTGTTTCTTCCATGTGTCATCTCTTGTCGATGAGAAATGAAATAAAATAAACTTTTATGTTATTTTATTATTTTTCTTGAAAAGTTTAAAAATTATCATTTCCATTCAGCCCTTGTCGGCCGAAGTTAAGTTCCTTCTAAGCGAATATCATATTTTTGTGTTCAACAGTTCCATCACATTTTAGATCCGAGTACCGGTTCAAAAGTTAGAAAAACCCGCTCGCACGTTTACTAAACGTACCTTAAAAAAAGTTCAAAATTCTGTTCTGGGATCATAGGGTCTCAGAATCACATGCCTTCAGAGTGTGTAGTCCTGAAATAATTACATATAATTAAAATATAATCACACGGAAATTCATAGACATTACATTCTACCCACTATAGGGATTTAGGTCCCCAAAATCCAAAATAAGGGATAATCAAACAAATGGGGGTACTGAGCATAAATCTATGCCTCCTGCTCCCATGTGCTCTCCTTGATTTTCCCATGCTTCCACCAAATGTGCACCAGAGGAATGGACCACCCATGCAGGCCCCACTCATATTGATCCTCTATCTCCATCGGGAACTCCAAAAATGTCACCCCATCATCAATTTTCATCTCACCTAAGTCAAAGACATGTTATAGATCATGCACGTATCTCCCTAGTTGCGACACATGGAAAACATCATGCACCCGGTGGATGTTTGGGGGAAGAGATAGGTGGTATGCCACATTTCTAACTCTGCACGGTATCTGAAATGGTCCGATGATGCTCGTAGATAGCTTGTTGCCCTAGCCAAATATTTGCAATCCCCATCAGGGTGAGACCCGAAGGAACACACGGTCTCCCTCCTCAAACTAAAAGGGTCTTTATCTTCTATCATTATAAGAGTTTTTTCTACCCTATGTAGTCATTATCCACTCCTGTATGACCTCCAACTTCTATGTGGTAGCTTGTACCAACTTTTGACCAATGAGTGCCAACTCCCCTAGGTCTTTCTAATATATAGGTGATCTACAAGGCCTCCCGTACGAGGCCTTGAATGGTGTCATGCCAATGGTGGAGTGATAGTTGTTGTTGTGTACAAACTTCACCAGTGGCAGGTGGTCCTCCCAAATATGACCAAAATCTACGATGCAAGCACAATGCATGTCCTCCAAGGACTGTATAGCCTACACTGTCTGACCATCCATATGAGGATGAAAAGTTGTGCTCATGCGCAGTTGAGTCTTAAATTCCTCCTGTAATCTCTTCCACAAAAGGGATGTAAAGAATTCATTGTGTTCTATGTTTATCGTCGAAGGTACCCCATCAAGACGCACTATCTCTTGGATGTAAAGGCATCCCAAGCCCTCTACCGATACCTCCTCCAAGATGGGTAGGAAGTGAGACGACTTGGTAAGTTGGTTAACGATCATCCAGATTGAATCACGGCTTCTGGATGTAAGTGGTAACCCCATCAAGAATTATATTGAGATACCATCCCATTTTTACTCTTGTACATCATGTGGCTGATCCAAGTCTGTTGTAACCTGATGCTCGACCTTCACTTACGGACAAGTAAGGCATCGTGTGACAAACTCGACCATTGATTTCTTTATTATTGGCCACCAGTACTAACGTCAGAGTTCCTAGTACATCTTCTCCACTCCAAGATGTTCTGTCAAGGGGGATGTATGGAACTTCATCAACACCTCCTCCTATAACATCACTCGTACTATGGTGTGTCCTCTGAAAAGGATGACGTGCTCCCCACCTATCGAAAATCCATCAGGATCCTGTCCTGAGAATATCTATGAATGTCAGTCCTCGTAGTCAACATCTATAAGATATTCCCCCCTAACACGCTTTAAGAGTGGGGGAGTGATAGTCATCAACTGAAGGTAAGATTATTCATCATCATCCACAAAGGATATCTATAATGCTTCTAGTTTCTTTGACTTCTCACTCAGTAGTTGCAAACTGATTCTCCTGCTAAGTGCATATGCTACCACATTACCCTTCCTAGAAGTATAGACTATCTCATAGTCATAGTCCTAGAGGAACTCTAGCCATTTTCGTTTTCTCAGGTTTCAGTCCTTCTGGGAGAATATATACCCAAGACTCTTTTGGTCAGAGTAAACTTTAAACCATTCACCCATCATGTTTTTATATCACATCATCAAGGAAAAGACCATTGCTATTAACTCCAAGTCATGGGTCGCGTAGTTCTACTCATATTGCTACAATTTTTGTGAGATGTTGGCGATCACCACTCTCTCCTACATCAGGACACAACCTAGACTAGTCCCTAATGCATCGTAGAAAACTATGTGCTTAATGCCCACCTCTGGTAGTCTTATGATGGGGGCACTAGTCAGTCTCCACCTCAGCTCCTGGAAAGTCTGCTGGAATTTCTCCATCCAAATGAAGGGTTGTCTGTTCTGTGTCAAAGCCGATAAGGGTACCACCACTCTAGAAAATTCAGGCACAAACCTTCGATAATAACCACTCAACCCTAAGAAACACCACACTTCATTCATGATTCTAGGTGGTTCCCTAACAAGAACTGCCTCTATGTTCGCTGAATCTACTGAAACTCCAGCCTTCGAGATAAAGTGTCCCATAAAGTAGACTTCCAAAATCTAGAACTGGCACTTTGAGAGCTTACCATAAAGCTGGTGCTCCCAGAGTGTATATAGGACCATCTGTATGTGTGTAGTGTGAACCTCCTCAGACACTGAGTACACTAAGATTTCATCAATGAAGACTACCACAAAATGATTGAGGTAAGGCTGTAATATAATATTCATGAGTCCCATGAACACTGAGGTGGTATTGGGCATGCCTAAGAGCATCACTAAGAACTCATAGTGGCCATACCTACATCTAAAAGTTTTCTCTGGTATGTCGTCATCCCGTACCTAAAGCTGATGAAAGCCTTATTTGAGGTTGATATCCGAGATCCACCTTGCTCCATTTAGCTAATAAAAGAGGTCATCAATCTTGGAAGTGGATACTAGTTCTTCACGGTCACTTGGTTTAGGTATTATAAGTCCACTCATAGACTTATGCTCTCACCTACCTTCTTGGAAAAGAACACCATGGATGCCTGTAGGGAAACACTGGGCCTTATGAACCCCTTCTCCTAAAATTCCTCTAGATGTACTATCAGCTTGCGAAGATCCATGGGAGATATCCGATATTCCTGTGTGAATATCGGTGTCGTCTCAGGGTACAGGTTGACGAAAAATTCTACCTATCTATGAGGAGTTAGTCCCATAACATCCTCAAGAAAAAATCCTTGTACTTTTCCACCACTACAGGAATTCTTGTAATCCTCTCATCTACTGCACCGAGGGTGAGGTAAGCTAACTGGTAAGTGATCAGCTACACCCTCCTCAGGGAAAGTTCTTCCTATGCTGCAAGGGTTTCCATCTTTCCGATAAAAATAAATCTGGTTCCATCTCCATGGATGAACCACATCCTTTTCATAATACATTCAATCCCGGAATGAACGGTACTAGCCCATACCAAGAACTACATCTTAAGGCCTCGACGCTACTACCGATAGATCCCAACCTGTACTCTCACCTCCAAGAGTCATGTCACACAGTCGGCACTAGTGTGTGTTCATTAGGTCTCCTTCAGTAGGAGTCTCTAAACATGAAGGTTAATTCAACATTATTAACTTGAACCTCTAATAATCAAACAAGAAGAAGTGATACGAAAGGGAAATCACTAGTACAAGTGTCTATCAATATTGAAGGTAAATTAGAAAGACACGCATCATACCTTGATTCATCCATGGAGTCCGAGGGTCATATGCCTCTATAGTCTACAATTGTCTCCTCTCCTTCCCTGCAGCATGAATGGTAGGCCAATCTTGCATGAGATGTCCCTTTTCATCAATATCATAGAAAATCATGCCCTTCTATAAACTTGTATGTTCCCTCTTATGAACCCTCTGGTTCCACGAATTACATTGTGCACCAATAATCCAATGGTCCTACTGGCCCTGCATCTTGGGTGATCGTTGTCTGGGATTCCCGTGACACACATTAGAACCCTATGCCTCATCGTTAAGTTCCAAATTAGTCATCAACGACTTGGTTTGGAAAGATGAATCCACATGAACCACTGAATATGGGCCTTCTAGCTGATCAACGGGTGGTGGTAACACCGGTATACCACTTGGTGGGGCCATCTCTAGCACTCGTCCCTAAACAAACACTTTGTCGCTAGGCGGACTATACTCATGACCACGTATCAGGAAAAGAGTTGGTTGTCTATGTGGAGGCATCCTAAAATAGATCAAGATGGACCATGTTCAATAGATTATACCTGGTGAGTTGACACTTATACAAAAGAACATAAAGGGACACTTATGCATCCAATGTTTTCATGTTTAGAGCCAAAAAGCATAATTCAGGGTCCTGGTGCATGGATACGTTGGCATCTACAACAACACTAGACTCCCTAGATCTGAAATTCAAACCTGAGACACTCAACACAGTTGCCCAAAAACAATGAAACGGACTCCCGGTCTCTGAGGTAGAATTGACCACCTCTGATACCACTTTGTCACGGCCCGTCCCCCAGGGTCTGTGCCATGACATACCCCATGACTGCCTCCTAAAGGCCAGGGGTTGGAGACTAGCACCGAAGGCATCAAACTGAAAGTGGGAGGAATTTTCCAGAGTACTTTTATACACACACACGAACAACCATGTCCCAAAAACTAAAAGGAAAAACAAGTATACTGAAACAAGTGTTGAGTATGAGTACAACTGAAAACGAGTGAGCTAGAATATAAACCCAACAAAAGAAAACTGAAAACTAAAGTGTACAAGTAAAAAATATAGACAAGCTGGATACTGAGAACCCCATCTAATGGTATGATTAGGGTAGCTATTGGAAGTTGTGGGAGTACACCTTGTCTGAATGATCTCACTGGGCCCTACCTGGTCCTAGGCCACAAAGTCCACCGTTGAAATGTATGTCGTCTGCATAAGGCACAACACATTCGGGTGAATCATTTGTAGGGTTGAGTAACAAAGTATAGAGAAGGGGACCCTAGTCCACTGTGGAGAAATACAAAAAAGCAACCACAAGGCAAAGCCACCATGTAAGGCCAAGATGTAAGACCAAAAAGTAAGACCACAACTATGGATATTTCACACCAGGAACAATCTAAATCATAGGAAGAAGGTCCATTTGGTATAGTGATTAATTTTTTGTACTATTTTGGGACCCATCACTGATTAATCGCTACTCATCTGCCAGGCCACTAAGGATCCACACTGTTGTTGCTCGTATGTCGGGCCACTAAGAATCCACATGGTTGCTTGTCTGTTGGACCATTAAGGATACACATGGTTGCTGCTCAATCCATCGGTCATAAATCAAATTCCGTGAATTCCCATATATAATAAACCAAAGTTTTATCTCGTCTTAAGGGTTCCAACGTGATAGACGACGCATCGAACGAACACCTGGTCTATAAGATATGGGCATTTTAGTAAAAGGGCCCGGTTTGATTTGAGTCTGATCCAACCTATCCATATGCCAAACCTCACCAAAACTCATGTATATTATCTCAAAATTACTTCATTGTCACAAGGGTCCTTGTTCCGTAGATGGTGCATCAATAGGACACCTAGTTTGTGAGTTATTGATGTTTTAGTGAAATGGGGGTCGGTTGGGTCTCGGTCCAGTCGGACTCGATCCGACCCGATCCAGGGTCCACTGACCCGAACCGGATCCGGACCATCCTGGTAGAGAGTTTCAGGCCCGATCCATTGTTGGTCTCCCAGGTCCAGACTAGTTTTTCTACCTAGACAGGACGTGGTCGGATGCCGCGTCCGGCCTCCTGTTGCTCCACGGGTCGCCGCGGGGCCCCTTTTCCACCACAGTCAAGAAATCGCAACCTGGTGTTGAAGTGGTCGGCCAAGATAGGAAGCCAAAATTCCCACATTATACTATATGTCTCATGTAGCTAGATCACCCTAGGGGCATGGACATGGGCCTCTCCTCCACGCGGTGTTGGTCGGTGCCGCGTCTCCACATCGTTATGGCCTCCGACCGATGGGTGCGCCACCTCCCTCTGCCCACGGCTATCACTGCGAGCCACCACTAACATGCCTAATGTTCCTTCTGTAGGCCACCATAGTTTCTCCGGTGGTCCATTTCTTGATCCAACTGTGCCCATAGGCCTCTCGGGTCACCGCCATCCCATCATTGGCCCCAGATTCTTCTTGTTACTGATTTGAGGATACGACCACGAAGAACGCATGTGCGGAGGGACCCAAGACTTGTTCGTGTTAGGAAACACCCTCCATGATAGAGGTTTAATGTAGGGGATGGTCTAGTGATTATAATTATACCAATAATAAAATTAATCCTGAATATAAAACCCAAGAATGACACCCTCCATCAAGAATGCACGATCTACGAATTAACCTGTTCGTGGGTTAACCCGCATTCTTTGTTTAGAAAAAGAATAGGGAATTCATAAATTCAAAATCAAATCTCGACCTCATTTACAATAATTTATGTAGTGCTTTATCCTCAAGGGTCTAATATTTCGATGGTGTTCATCGTTCTTCGAGGTATGTCTAAGTCGATGACGTCCCACCGACATTCATCACTTTTGGTTGGGGCGGAGAATCCATTAGAGGTTCTTCATAGAATCTTCACAGTTTTTCCTTGCTACACCAACATGTCAAATTTTTAAAAAACACACATCACAATGTTTATGTTACACTATGATGTCACGTCATTATGATGTTTCATTTACAAATAAGTATCATTGTTATGCTTCATTAAAGAATCGTTACGCTACATGTTAACAATCCATTAACAAGCTCTATTAATGTGTCTCATCGTTTCCTCTTCGCTTCACCACACAATCATCATGTCTTCACTCATCAGTGAGAAAAGAAATAAAATAACTTTTTAATTTATTTTATTATTTTTCTCAAAATGTCCAAAAATTATCTTTTCTATTCGTCCCTTCCCGGCCGAAGTTAAGTCCGTTCTAGGAAAATCATGATGTTATGAGTTCAACGGTTCCCTCATATTTTCGACTCGAACAATAGTTCAAAAGTTAGAAACACTCACTCACACGTTTACTGAACACACCTTAAAAAAAATGTTCAAAATTCCGTTCTGGGGTCACCGACCTCGGAATCACATGTCTTCAGAGGGTGTAACCTCTACGTAATTCCATATAATTAGAAAAACAAGGAAATTCTAAGACATTAAATTCTCCTTTATATAGGTATTTATGTCCCTAAAATCCAAAACAAGGGAGAATCAAACAAATGGGGGTATTGAGCATGAATCTGAGCCTCCTTATCTCATGTTCTCTCTTAGGGATTCCTGTGCAACCACCTAATGCACACCAGAGGAATCGACCGCCCATGTAGGTCCTGATCCTGTCGATTCTCTATCTTCATCAGGAACTCCATAAACATCACCCAATCTTTAATGTCCATCTCACCTTAGTTGATGACGTGAAATGAATCACGAACGTATCTCCTCAGCTGTTAAATGTGCAAAACATCGTGCCCCCAGTTCATTTATAGGGGACGATCTAGGTGGTACACTACCTCACCAACTCTAATCAGGATCTGAAAATGTCTGATGAGCCTCATAGATATCTTGTTGCCCTAGCCAAATCTCTAAAATCCCCATCAGGGTGAGACCCAATGGAACACATGCTCTCCCTCCTCGAACTCCAAGGTTCTCTATCTCCTATCGACAGAAGACATCTATCTGCTCTGTGCAATCATCAATCAGTCCCATACCAGAATGGTCTGAAGGCCCTTTTTTCATTGATTTTTGATAACCCCCCTTTCAAGGGATGATGGGGAACCCTTACAAGGCCCATATGAATAGAGATTACAGGTCCCATAGGCCTAAGAGACATTACATGAATCGAAGGTCTTATGAAATTCAACCAGACTATAAATACAAGGAACTGCACCTCCCCAACATCTGCATCATGATGGTAGCACTACACCTTCACATGGATGTCCAGCTTTGCTTCTTATGAAAGCACAGGCAGTCCCCAATGGTGTTTCTATAACCTCTCATTCTTCTAAACTTATTGGTTCTGCTATGGGGAGTGAACATTCTCTAAATCCTTATCTAGGGACACTCCTTTTTAATAGTATTTCTGGGGAAACTCCATTGATCATGTGGCCCAAAGGCCTTAAATGTGGCCCAAAAGCCTTACTGACCAAAAGGCCTAGGTGTCCCGAAGTCCTTAAGTATTACAGTCCCAAATTTGTGTAGAAACATGAATATTTATAACTTCTATAGTACCAAACAATACCTTCTACAATAATTACTACAATACCTACACAGTACTGCTATTATGCCTGCTTAAGTTCTGCTACAATGGTACTATAGTATCCTATAATTATGCCTCTTCCTGTTTTAGAACCTGGGTATCATGGATGCACTTAGAGATACATCATCAACTGGGATGAGGATCATGAGCATCATCATCCACTCCTAGATGACTTGAACCTTCTGAGTGTTAGCTTGTGCCAACTCTGGACCCACGAGTGTCGACTCCCCTCGGTCTGTCCAACATAGAGGTGATCTACAAGGCTACCTATACAAGGCCTCGAACAGTGCCATTACAAAGGTAGAGTGATAGTTTTTGTTGTATTCAAACTTCACCAGTGTCAGTTAGTCCTCCCAACTATGACCAAAATCTAGGACACAAGCACAAATCATTTCCTCCAAGGTCTATATGGCCCGCTCTCTCTGACTATCCATCTGGGGATGAAATGTCGTGCTCATGCGCAGCTGTGTCCCAAATTCCTCCTAAAATCCCTTCCACTACTAGGATGTAAATTTTGCATCGTGTTATAAGATGATTGTCTAAGGAACCTCATCAAACCACACTATCTTCTAGAGATAGAGGTGTCTGAAGCCCTCTATCGGTCCCTACTCCCAGATGGGTAGGAAGTGAGCCGACATGGTAAGTTGGTCAATGATCATCCAGATAGAATCATGGCCTTTGGATGTCCATGGTAACCCCGTCACAAATTCCATCTAGATATCATTCCATTTCCTCTCTGGTACCTCAAATGTCTGAGCCAAGTATGCTAGAACCTAATTCTCATCCTTCACTTGCAGAAAAGTGAGGCATCGTGAGATGAACTCATCCATTGCTTTCTTCATTCCAGGACTCCTTTACTGATATCATAGGTCATGGTACTTATTATCCACTTCATGATGTACCACCAAGGGGGATGTATGGAACTCCCTCAACACCTCCTCCCATAGCTTCATTGGTACTATGGTGCATCCTATGAAAAGGATGACATTCTCCCCACCTATCAAAAATCCATTAAGATCCTATCCTAAAGATATATGAGCATGTAAGGCATCGTAGTAAACATCCAAAATTTGTACCTCCCAAAATCGTTGTAAGAGTGGGGTAGTGATAGTCATCAACTGAAGGAAATATTCTTCATCATCATCTGCGAAGGAAATCTACAACACAACTAGCTCCTTTGTTACATCACTCAACTGTTGCAAACCGGTCCTCCTGCTAATCGCATCTCCTACCAAATTCCCCTTCCCAGGAGTATAGACAATTTCAAAGTCATAGTCCTGGAGGAACCCTAGACATTGCCGACGTCTTAGGTTCAGGTCCTTCTGGGAGAAGATATTCCCGAGACTCTTTTTTTCATAGTAAACTGTAAACCATTCACACATCAAGTTATGCCACCACATATTCATGGAAAAGACCATTTCTACTCACTCCATATCATGAGTCTCATAGTTCTTCTCATGTTCCATCAACTATTGTGGTCCGTAGGCAATCACCACTCTCTCCTTCATCATGACACAGCCTAGAATGGTCCCTGATGTGTCGTAGAAAACTACGTACTCAAATCCCTCCTCTGGTAGCCTCAAGATGGGAGCCCTCATCAGTATCCCCCTCAGCTCCTGGAAACTCTGATAGAATTTCTCCATCAACAGTAATGTTTGTCCTTTCTATGTCAAATCCTATAAGGGTACTACCACTCTAGAAAATTCAGGCACGAACCTTTGATAGTAATCAGCCAACCCCAAGAAACTCCGCACCTCAGTCATGATTATGGGTGGCTCCCAAAAAAGAACTACCTCTATATTTTCTAGATCCACTACAACTCCAGCCTCTGAGATGATGTGTCCTAGAAAGTGGACCTCCCGAATCCAGAACAAGAACTTTGAGAGATTACCATAAATCTGGTACTCTCAGAGTGTATCGAGGACTATCCAGAGGTTTGTAGTGTGGTCCTCCTCTGACAATGAGTACACCAAGATGTCATTAATGAATACTACCATGAAATGATCGATATAAGGGTGGAATATCTTGTTCATGAGTCCAATGAACACTTCGGGGGAATTGGTCTTGTAAAAGGGCATCACCAAGAACTCGTAGTGGTCGTACTGGCATCAAAAAGTTGTCCTTAGTATGACTTCATCCCATACCCGATGCTGATGATAGCCTAATCTGAGGTCGATCTTCGATAACTATCCTACTCCTTTTAGATGATCCAAGAGGTAATCAATCCTTGGAAGTGGATACTTGTTCTTCATGGTCACCTGGTTCCGGCACGGGAAGTCCACGCATAGCCTCAAGCTCTCATATACCTTCTTGGAAAACAACACTGGGGCTGCCCATGTGGAAACATTGGGCATTACGAACCCCTTCTCCTAGAATTCCTCAAGCTATACCCTCAACTAATAATGCTCCGCAAGAGCCATCCAATATGCCGTTGTGAATATCAGTGTTGTCCTGGGGTATAGCTTGATGCAAAAGTCTACCTCTCTGCGAGGAGGTAGTCCCAAAACATCCTCAAGAAAAACATCCTCTTTCTTGTCCACCACTACAAGAAATCTTGGAATCCTCTTATATATAGAACTGAGGGTGAGGCTAGAAAACTAGTGAGTTATTGGCTACAACCTCCTCCGGAAAAGTCTGTCTTACAATGCAAGGGTTTCCTTATCACAGATAAAAGTAAATATGGTTCTATCTCTGTGGATGAACAACATTATTTTCCTAATACCGTCAATCCTGGAATGAAGAGTACTTGTCCATACCAAGAATGATATCATAATTCCTCAACGCTACTACCAAGTGATCCTAACTGGTACTCTAGCATCCAAGAGTCAAGTCACACTATCGTCATCAGTGTGTGGTCATTAGGTCTCCTTCAGTGGGAGTCTCTAAACGTGAGGGTCAAGTCAATAGTCTTAACTGGAACCTCTAGGTATCAAACAAGGATAAGTGGAAGGAATGGGAAATCACAAGTAAAAGTGTCAATCAGTAATACAGCTAAAGTATAAAGAAACACATCATACGTTGATTCATCCCTGGAGTCCTAGGGTCATAAGCCTCAATAGTATGAAATTGTCTCCTCTCATGTCTTATAGCATGAATGGTGGTCCAATCTCACACAAGATGTCCCTTTTCATGATAATCATAGAAAACCCTTCACTTCTGGAAATTATCATCTTCCTTCCTATGAACCCTCTGGTTCCACGTCTTACTTTGAGCACTGGCAATCCATAGGTCCTGCTGACCTTGAATCTTGGGTGATCGTTTCCTTGGATTTCCTTAACACACATTCAAACCATGTGCATCATCTCTTAGTTCCAAAAGAGTCATCCACAACTCGGTATGAAAAGCTCCATCCACCTGAACCACTAAATATGGACCTTCTAGCTGATCAATTGGTGGTGGTAACACCAGTATACCACTTGGTGGGGTCATCTGTAGCACTGGTCCCTGAACGAATGCCTCGTCAATAGGAAGACTGTCCTCAAGACCAAATATTGGGAATCGAGCTGATTGTCTATGTGGAGGCATCCTAAAATAGATCAAGATGGACCACGGTCAATATATTATACCCAGTGAGATGAATATTACACAAAAGAACATATAGAGACGCTTATGCAACTAGTTTTTTCATTTTTAGAGCCGAAAATCAGAATTCAGGGTCCTGGTGCATGGATACGTCAGCCGCCGCACCAACATTGGACTCCTAGGAACTAAAAGTCGAACCCAAGACACTCAACACTGTATCCCAAAAACAAAACAACCAACTATTGGTCTTTGAGGTAGAATCAACGACCTCTAATACCACTTTGTCACAGCCCATCCCCAAGGGCCCATGCCATGACATACCCCAAGCTGGCTCATGAAGGTCGTGGGTTGGAGACTAGTGCCAAAGGCGTCAACCTATAAGTGGGAGGACTTTTTCTAAGTACCTGTATGCACACACATTCCCAACCATGTCCCACAACATGAAAGAAGAAAACTAGTACACTAAAACATGTGTTGAGTACAAGTACAACTGAAAAAAAAGTGGTCCAGAATACCAACCCAAAAAACGATGACAAAAAACTGAAGAGTACAAGTAAAAACTGTGGACAAGATGGCTGCCGAGAACCCCACTTGATGGTAAGAGTAGGGTAGCTACAGGAAGCTATGGGAGTACACCCTATCGGATTGATCTCACTGGGGCCTGCCTAGTCCTAGGCCACCAAGTCCAGTGTCAAAACATCTATCATCTGCATATGGAACAACACATGCGAGCGAAGCCCATGTAGGGGTGAGTAACATAATACTCAAGAGGGGAACCCCAGTCCAATATGGATAAATAACAAAAAGCAACAACAAGGGAAAGCCACTATGTAAGGCCACAGATTAGGACTATAAAGTAAGACCATAATGTATAGAGAGCTCACACTAGGTACAATCTAAAGCATGGGAAGAAGGCTCATCAGCTATAGTGATGAACATTTCATACTATTGAGGGACTCATACCTGATGAATCGTTGCTCTTCGTCCAGGTTAGTAAGGATCCAAACTGCTTCGGCTCATCTTATAGGCCAATAAGGATCCACGCGGCTGTTTCTCATCTGTCGGGCCACTTAGGATCAACATGGATATTGCTCGTCTATCAGGCCAATTAGGATCCACATAGCTTCTGCTCGATCCAACGGTCATAACTCAACAACCATGAAGTCCTAAATATAAAAACCCAAAGTAGTTTCTCATTGTAAGGGTTCCAACACAATAGATGGTGCGTCAAACGGACACCTGGTCCATAAGATATGGGCATTTTAGTAAAATGGGCCATGTTAGATTTGTGTCTAATACATCCCAGCCATACGCCAACCCCTGCCAAAACTCCCTTAGATTATCTCAAAAGGATTGTCTCATCACAAGGGCCCTCGTTCCATAGATGGAGCATAAATCAGACACCAGGTCTTCGAGTTATTAAAATTTTAATGAAACAGGGCCTGGTTGGGTCCGGTCCGATCCGACCCGACCCGACCCAGTTCGGGGTCCACCAAACCGAAATGGGTCTGGTCCGACATTGGTCTGGACCATCTAGCCCATTATTGCGGGTATGGCCTGCGCTCTAACCATCCTTCCAGGGGGGACCGATTCATCCGCCAAGCTGATATGCGGTCGGATGCCATGTCCGACCTCCTGCTGCCCCGCGAGTCGTCGTGAGGCCCCATCTCCGCCGCAGTCAAACGACAGTGGGCTGGTGTTGACGTTGTTGGCCAAGCTGGCCAACTGAATTCCTGAACACATCATGATGTCGCGTGCTGCTAGCTCGCCTGAGTGGCCCGGATATGGGTCACTCCTCCACGTGGTGCTGGTTGGTGGCACATCTCCATGCCGCCACGGAAATCCATATGTGGCCTCCTTCCACAGTAGTGTGCTACCTCCCTTCACCTGCAGCCACCACTACGATCCACCATTGGCCACTTTTGCTGCTACCAGCATGCCATAAGTTCCTTCTACAAGCCACAAAAGTTTCTTCAGTGGTCTGTTTCTCGATCTTCATGTGCCTACGGGCCTCTCGGGTTTCCACCACCCATGACTTAGCACCAGATTCTTCTTATCACCGATTTGTGGATACAGCCACAAAAAACGCACTTGAAGAGGGACTCGGGCCTTGTTTGTGTCATACTGAACCCTCTGCTTTAGAGGTTTAAAATAGGGGAAGGTCCAAGGATTATAATTCTACCAACAATAAAATTAATCCCGAATAGAAAACCCAAGAACAAAACCCTCCCACAAGAATGAACAATCCATGGATTAACCTGTTCGTGGTTTAATTTGAATTTGTTGTTTAGAAAAAGAACAGGGAATTCATAAATCCAAAATCACACCCCTACCTCATTGATGATCTTTTCCATAGCGCTTCATACTCGAGGGTCTAAGAGGTCAATGACATTCTTCCTTCTTTGAGGTACATCGAATTCGATGACATCCCACCCATGTTCTTCATTCTTTGTTGGGGTGGAAAATCCAACAGAGGTTTGTTAGAGAATCCTTATAGTTCTTCCTCATTTCACAAATGCGTCAAAATATTAAAAAGAAAACATGTCGCATCATTTCTATTACGTTGTGACATCGTGTCATTATGTTGTTTCATTTATGAAACAACATCACTATTACGCGTCATTAAAGTGTCATTACGCTACATGTTAACGAGCCATTAATGAGCTCCATTAATGCATATCGTTGTTTCCTTATCACTGAACCACAGCGTCACCGTGTTTTCACTCATCGATGAGAACATAAAAGGCCAAGGATCTTACCCCACTCTTCTTGTTTTCAATAACAAGAAGTTTTTTTTCTCAAAAAAACATTGATTCAATCTACAACATTGGAATTTCCCCTCTTTAGTTGACCCAGTGAAGAACAAACTTTCATATATTCATTCGGAGGTCTTGAATATATGAAAGTTGCTTCTTCACTAGGATGAATAAAGCTATTCTTCAGAAGGAGGATATTATCTAGTGTCAACTATATAGGGATCAATGGTTCTTCCATAATCCTTCTAAACTGGGTAGATTGAGAATACTAAGTAGGTCAGGTCTCTTTTTTAGGTTTCAGAAGAAAGGGTGCATTGATTTTCAGGGAAAAGATCCATGAATTAGTTGTGAGATTTAGGAATCAACCCCACCTCAATCAGAGAAACAGTGTGACCGGTATGACTAAAAGTGTCCGCTATCTGTTTAAAATTGACATTTTAGCTCAAAACATGTCACTCACTGAAAAAGAAAGAAAACACACTCGGATTATCTTCAAAATTTAGGACATCAATTCACAAGTCCTTTGTGACATGTATGGAGGAGAATCACATCAAACCGACACACGATACAACTGGTATTACTCAAATTGCTTATTTTTGGTTTGAAATGAAATTTTAGTAAAAAAACAACTGAAATACTGAAAACCATGGAAATGCATTCAGATTGATTTGATACTTTAGGAAAACGATCCATCAGTCATTTTTGAGATGTAGTAATCAACCCCACCTAAATATGATGCACAATGTGACTGTTATAACTCCAAATGTGTCTCGTTATTTATAATTTACATTAATTCAAGTAAAAAAACACTACTGACATACAGTAAACTGAGCAAACACATTTTTATTTTTTTGATAATTTATAAAAAAAATACATGAGTCAGTTGTGACTTGTAGAAATCAACCCCACCTTGATCTGATGCACCATGTGATCAGTATGACTAAAAGTGTTCATTACGAGTTTATAATTTACATTTTAGTTTAAAACATGTCACTCACTGAAAACAAAGAAAACTCACGCTGATTTTCTTCCAAATTAATGATTGTGATTCATAATTCCTTTGTGAAATGTATCAAGCTGTCTCACATCAAACTGACACACGATGCAACTGGTATGACTCAAATTTCATGTTTTCAGTTTGAAATGACATTTTAGTAAAAAAACAAAACTAACAATATGAAAACTAAGAAAATTAATTCTGATTGTTTTAATACTTTAGGAAAATGATATATCATTAATTTATGATATGTATGAACCAACCGCACCTCAATCCGATGAACCGTGTCACCAATATGACTCCAAATGTGTATTGTTATTTAAAATTGACATTAATTTAAGTAAAAAACACAAATAACATACTTAAAACCTTGAAAATTCATTCAAATTGTTTCTATACTTGAGGAAAACAATCCATGAGTCACTTTTGAGGTGTAGGAATCAACCCCACCTCAATTTTATGAATGGTTTGACCAGTGTGAATAAAAGTGTGCGCTATTAGTTTTAAATTAACATTTTAGATCAAAATTTTTCACTCATTGAAAACAATGAAAACCCACTTGGATTTTCATCAAAATTAAAGGAAAAAATTATTAAATCCTTTGTGGTGTTTATAAAGTAGTCTCACATCAATCTCATGCACGATGCGACCGGTATGACTCAAATTGTGTGTTTTCAGTTTGAAATGATATTTTAGTAAAAAAACACAACTGACATACTAAATGTCAAGGAAATGCATTATTATTGTTTTGATACTTTATTAAAACAATGCATCAGTTATGTTTTCCATATAAGAATCAATCTCACCTCAATTTGATGCACGGTGTTACCAATATAAATCCAAATGTGTCTTGTTATTTAAAATTTACATTAATTCAAGTAAAAAAATCACAACTGACATATTGAAAACTTTGAAAACACATTCATATTGTTTTTATATTTTAGGAAAATGATCCATGAGTCATTTTTGATGTGTATAAATCAACCCCACCTCAATCTGAAGAATGGTGTGACTGGAATGAATAAAAGTGTTTTCTATTAGATTAAAATTGAAATTTTATCTCAAAACATCTCACTCACTAAAAACCAAGAAAACACACCCTATTTGTATTTAAAATTATAGAAAGAAATTTTTAATTCCTTTTTGATGTGTATGAAGTAGTATCATGTCAAACCATTAAATGATGCATCTGATGTGACTCAAATTTCATGTTTTCTATTTGAAATGAAATTTTACTAAAAAACCACAACTAACATATTGAAAACAGATGAAATTCATTCATATTGTTTGGATAATTTAGGAAAAATATCCATCAGTCATTTAGGATGTGTTGGAATCAACCCCAACTCAATACGATGCACTGTGTGATTAATATAACTCCAAATGTGTCTTGTTATTTAAAATTGACATTAATTCAAGAAAAAACACCACTGAAATACTAAAAACTAAGAAAGCACATTAATATTATTTTGATACATTATGAAAACAATACATGAGTCATTTTTGATGTGTAGGAATCAACTCCACCTCAATCTGATGCACCGTGTGATCAGTATGACTAAAAGTGTCCGTTACGAGGTTAAAATTGACATTTTAGTTCAAAACATGTCAATCACTAAAAACAAATCAAACATGCTCTGATTGTCTTCCAAATTAAGGACATAGATTTGTAAGACCTTTTTGACGTGTATCAAGAAGTCTCAAGTCAAACCAACACACGATGTGATCGGTATGACTCAAATTGCAAGTTTTTTGTTTGGAATGACATTTTAGTAAAAAAAAACTCAACTAACATACTGAAAACTGAGGAAATGAATTCCCATTATTTTGATACTTTAGGAAAACAATATATTAGTCATTTGTGACATGTAGGAATCAACCAAACCTCAATCCAACACATTATGTGACTAGTATGACTCAAAATATTTCTTGTTATTTAAAATTTTTATTAATTCAATTAAAAAAACACAACTAACATACTGAAAACCAAGAAAACGCCTTCGGAATGTTTTGATACTTTAGGAAAATGATCCATGATCCATTTTTGAGGAGTAGGAAACAACCCCACCTCAATTTGACGAACAATGTGACGAATATAACTAAAAGTGTCTGTTATGAGTTTAAAATTGACATTTTAGCTCAAAACGTGTCACTCAATAAAAACCAAGAAAACACACTCTGGTTGTCTTCAAAGTTAAAGACAATAATTCATAAGTCCTTTGTGATGTGAATGAAGCAATCTCTCATCAAACTGATGCACGATGAGACATGTATGACTCAAATTTCTTGTTTTCGGTTTGAAATGTTATTTTAGTGAAAAAACACAACTGACATATTGAAAACTGAGAAAACGCATTCAGATTGTTTTGATAATTTAGGATAACGATCCATTATTCATTTGTGACATTTTTGAATTAACCCCACCTAAATATGACACATGGTGTGACCGGTATAACATCAAAAGTGTCATTTTTATTAAAAATTGGCATTTTTTAATGTATTCTTCATATTAATGTTTAATTTATTTACTTATAGTATTACAAACGTAATATTTTTTTTCTTATATAGGTGGAACCTTTTTCTCGAGTTCGGATTATTTTTTGGGTGACTATTACCATTGAAGGACATTTTTTAGAGTGGACCACAGACATCAAAAGAGAAAACATTAATGTTTTTAACTGTTTGTTGGATATTTGTAAATGTAATTTTATAAAACATTGTTCAAAATTTATATAGAAGTGTTTTCTTAGTATATACCATGAGTGAACATATTTGTATTCATGATTTCAATTAAAGGTATATATCATTCTTTTCCAAACCTTTGTGTGCACTACTTTTTTTCATCATTTGCATCGTGTATGTGGTTCTTTTCTATATACTATGGGTGGTTATTTTTTAGCAGGTTTTTCCAGGTTCATGCAAGTTATTTTGTTGGTTTGGTTATTTTGGTCTTCTATTTGGGTACTATTTATTATTTGTAGGTTATTGGGTGTGTTGTTATATAAATAGAACACCTAGATAGGGAAGCCTTTATTAGCGCTTTTCTGAGCATTGATAAAGGGGACCCCCTTTAATAGCAGCTCTATTATCAGCATTTTTAGCACTAATAAAGGTATTTCTTAGCACTGATAAAATCTTTTTTTGTGGTAGTGTCCCTAAAAACTATAAAAAGACAAAAAAATCCAAAAAATCTATAAAATGTTAAGCATCCTAAATCCCAAAAAACCCTTAGAAAGCTTTAAAAACCTAAAAACACTTAAAACCCATAAAAACATAAAAACGGTAAAAACCCTTAAAACCTATTAAAACATATAAAAAACATAAAATTCCACATAAAACTCTATGAAAACCCTTTAAACCCCTATATATGTTTTAAAAATATAAAAATCTTAAAACCCATAAATAACACAAAAACCATAAAAACCCAAAAAATATTGAAACCCCAAAAATCCCTAAAAAACCTCCCCCCCCAAATAACTAAAACCCTAACAACCATAAAAATTCTAAAAAATCTATAAAATACATAAAAACACGACAAACCCTATAAATAATAAAAACCCCAAAAAATCATAAAACCCTAAAAACACTTAAAAACATAAAAAAGAAAAAAACCCTATAACCCCTAAAACCATCAAAATACATAATATCCCTAAAAACTCTTAAAAATACTAAAAAATAACTAACAATACCTAAAATATTAATAACCCTAAAACCATAAAAACTATAAAACCCCTCAATGTCCCTATAAGTCCAAAGATACCATGAAAATCATAAAAATACCAAAAATTATAAAAACCCCTAAAAATCCTGAAAACACCCAAAACCCTTAAAAACCAAAAAACACTCAAAAACCCAAAAAACATAAAATCCTAAACATGATAAAAACCCCTAAACCCCTTAAAACCCCTAAAATCCCTCAAAATTCCTAAAACCCCTGAAAATCATAAAAATCCAAAAAAAATAATAATCCATAAAAATAAAAAAAAACCTACAACCCCTGAAAACCCATTAGTATCCCTTAAAACAAAAAACACAAAAAACCCCTAAAAACCTTAAAAAATTAAAAATACCCTAAAAACCACAAAAAAACCCTCGAAATAACTTAAAACCCCAAAAATGATAAGAAAACCTAAAAACCCCAATGATCCAAAAAACATAAAAAACCCTAAAAAATATGAAAAGCATAAGAAAAAATTAACACCATAAAAACACTTAAAACCCCTAAAAACATAAAAAATTATAAAAACCATAAGAAACCCTAAAAACACAAAAAAAACAATCAGCATCCCTAAAATCCATAAAAGCCCCTAAAAAGCATTAAAAGGCCATAAAATCCCCTAAAAAGTGAGAAACCCTAAAAACCATTAAAACCCCTAAGAAAACCTTAAAACGTAAAAACACTTAAATCCCCTAAGAAACAAAAAACACTAGAAACCCTAAAAACTATAAAAACCTCTAAAACATAAAACACATAAAAACATAGAAAACCCAAAAATCCCTAAAAACCCTAAAACCCTCTAAAAACTCTAAAATCCCTTTAAACCCCTAAATAGGTAAAAAAACTAAAAAAAATACTTAAAAACCCTAAAAACACAATATAAAACCTAAAAAAGACAAAAACCCATAAACACCCTAAAAACCATAAAATCCCTAAAAAACCTAAAAACTATAAAAATCCTAAAATGGAATTAAAAATCATTAAAGATATAAAACACCTAAAATCCTTGAAAACCAATAAGAAAACCTTCAAAATATAAAAACAATTAAAACCTATAAAAAACAAAAAACACTAAAACCCTAGAAATCTTAAACACCATAAAACCCCTAAAAAAATTAAAAACCCCAAAACCAATAAAAACCCTAAAAACCAATAAAAAACTCTAAAAAAAATTTAATCCCCTAAAATGTTAACAATTTCTAAGAAACCTGTAAATCCATAAAAACTAAAAAACCCTAATAACATAAAAACCCATAAAACTATAAAAAAATATAAATCCTTAAAAACCTATAAAAATGATAAAAACCCCAAAATAAATAAAAAACCCTAAAAACCATGAAAAACCATATGAAAACCATAAAAACCTAAAAACACTTAAAAACCCTAAAAATATAAAAAACACTAAAAACCCAAAAAATTCTAAAATCCTAAAACCATAAAAACCCTAAAAACCCTAAAAATATTAAAAAAGAATTAAAATCCCTAAAATGTAAAAAACCTATTTAAACTCTAAAAAATCTGAAAATACCTACAACCCCTAAAAATATAAAAAAAACTAAAATCCCTAAAATCCCTAAAATCATAAAAATCCTAAAAACCATAAAATATCATATTTCAAGGTGGGAGGGAAGTTCCTACATCATATTTATTATAAACTAGAAATGAACACTTTTTTCTAGGAAGAGGAGGTCCCATAACCTGACAATCAAGGCCCGGTGGCATTAAACCCTAAAATCTTGGCTCGTAAATTGACCCTAAACTACATCCCAGATGATATCCTATATTGGCCTTACTACCCTAGCTTACTCCACTTTCTATTTTCTCATCTCTCCCACCCAATGTCGGTTTCAATTTCTACACCTTCACCAGTGTCTCTAATCCCGTTGCAGGGGCATGCCAGTCAAAGTCGTAATCTGTGCGGCTCCACCATAAATGCTAGACACTGCTCTGAGGCACACTCGTCACCATCGTCATCCTTGCTTGGTCATTCTCCCATTCCAATTGCATCTCTAAGGCTTGATGGCCATTCACTATCATCCCTGTGTGCCTTTGTCATCCATGAAAGTCACTACTCCGAGGCACAATGGTCACATGATGTAATACCTATGTGGCTCTACTGTCCACATATGTCGCTGCTCTGAGACATTATCATCCATCATAGGAACATTTGTGCTAGATAGATTTAACTTACTTGAAAGGTTGGAGGATGATTGATGTGATCAAGATTTGATCCCCTACTGCATGGATGAGGTGCCACAATCGAGTATTGCTTGGCTATGGTGTTGGCCATAGTAAAAATCATTAAAACTCCTAAAAACCTTAAAACCCCTAAAAACGTAAAAAAACTCTAAAAAATTAAAACCCTAAAAAATTAAAACAATCCAAAAAACCCAAAACACCATAAAAACGAAAAAATCCCTAAAAACTATCAAAATCCCAAAAACCAAAAAATCATAAAGAATCCATCAAAATAATTAAAAACGTTAAAAAACATGAGAACCATAAGAAAACCATAAAAACATAAAAACACTTAGAAACCCTAAAAAACACTAAAAAGACCATAAAAGCTCGAAACCCCCCTAAAAACAGTAAAACCCCTAAAACTATAATAAATCATGAAAACCCATAAAATCCGTAAAACCCATAAATATTATAAAAATCCTTTAAACCCCAAAAAATGATAAAAAACATAAAAAAACCTTAAAACTCCTAAAAACTCAAAAAACCCCTAAAAAACTTAAAAACCCTAAAAAACCATAAAAACCTAAAACCCCTAAAAAACCAAAAACACCCCAAAATCCATAAAACCGCTAAAAATACATAAAAATACTAAAAATTCCCAAAAAATTCATAATAACATAAAACCCATAGATAATATAAACACCAACTTAGAAAACCATAAACCCTAAAAAAGTAAAGCCCCTAATAAACCTAAAAACCACAAAAAACCACTAAAAACTCTAAAACACCTTTGAAGCCCAAATTTTTTTAAAAACTCTAAAAAAGCCTTCAAACCAATAAAAACTCAAAAACAAAAAACAAAAAACCAACAAAAATCAGAAAAACCCTAAAACCCCAACAAACCTTTAAATTACTCAAAATCCCTATAAACCCCAGAAAACCATAAATCCTGAAAACCCCCAAAACACCTAAAAACATAAAAACCCTGAAATATCCTAACAAAACCCTAAAGAAACTTTAAAAACCTAAAAACACTTAAGACCCCTAAAAACCTAAAAACCTATTAACCTTAAATAACACTAAAACCCATCAAAATTACAAAAAACCCTAAAAATAATAAATATCATAAAAATCCCTAAAAAAAACTAAAACCGTAAAAACAATAGAATACTTGGGAAACCCTAAGAAAACATTAAAGACTTAAAAACACTTAAAACCCCTTAAACACCTAAAAACACTAAAAACCATAAAACCCCTAACAATACTCTAAAAACCGAAAACCCCTAAAATCCATTAAAACCCTGAAAATAATAAAAACCCTAAAACCCATGACACTCCTAAAAACCATGAAATACATTAAATACCCATTAAACCCCTAAAACATTAAAAAAAATCTAAAAACCTGAAAACCATAATTTTTTTTAAAAAACCCCTAAAACCCCTAAATATCCTTAGAATCCCAAAAAATATTTAAGATCGAAAAAACCCCTAAAAATCTATAAAAATATAGAAAATCCAGAACACCATTAAAATCCTAAATAAACCCTTAAACACTTAAAACAAATAAACCCCTAAAAAACCTAAAAATGCTAAAACCCAAAAAAGACCCTAAAACCCTAAAAATCAATAAAAACCCTAAAACCCTAAAAAATATAAAAGGGAACTAAAATTACCAAAAAACATAAAAACCCATAAAACCCTAAAAACCCCTAAGAAAAACTTAAAAAATATAAAAACTCTTAAAACACCCTAAAACCCTAAAAACACTAAAAATATTAAAAACCCTGATAACCCTAAAAACCAAAAACCAAAAAAACATAAAACCCCTAAAATATTTTTAAAACACTAAAAACTCATAAAACCCTAAAATCCAGTAAAACATTAAAAACTATTTAATCCCTTAGAAATGTTAAAAACTCTAAAAAACCACAAAAACCCTAAAAACACAAAAAACCCTAAAACCCCAAAAAACCCTAAAATGTTAAAAAAAACCCTCAAAAATACCTAAAACCCATTAACCCATAAAAATACTAAAAAATCCCTAAAATCATTAAAACATAAAAGACCCTAAAAAACCTAAAAACACCTATGAAAACATTAAAAATATGAAAACATTTAAAACCCCTTTAAAATGATAAAAACCCTAAAAACACAAAAAATCCCTAAAACCATTAAAATATTAAAAAATATCTAAAAATACCTAAAAAGTCAAAAATCCTAAAAACCCCTAAAATCCCTAAGAAAATATTAAAAACCTAAAAACACATAAAACCCATAAAACCTAAAAACTCTAAAACCCCTACAACCCTAAAACCCTAGAAACCAATAAAAAATAAAACCCCCAAAAACCCTTAAAAATAATTGAACCCATAAAAACCCTAAAATCACTAAAAACTAAAAAAATGATTTAAACCTGTAAAATTGTGAAAAAACTGTAAAAAATAATAATACCCTTAGGAACCCAAAAAAACCATAAAACCATAAAAATATTAAAAAACCTAAAAACTCAAAAAAAATATGATAAAAATATTCAAAAACCATAAAAATCCCTAAAAACATTAAAAAACTAAAAATCTTAAAAACACAATGAAAACATGAAAAACCTAGAAACACTTAAGACATATAAAAAACCTAATAACCCCTAAAAACCCTAAAACCCATAAAACACCTAAAAACTTTTAAACCCCTAAAAACCCATAAAACCCCTAAAAAATATAAACTATAAAACTCTTTTAATCTAAATTAACGTTAAAAAATCTAAAAACCCTTAAGAATCTAAAAAATCCAAAAAACCCAAAAAACGATAAAACTCCTAATACCCCCCAAAAACCACTCAATATCCTTAAAAACACTAAAAAACCATAAAATCCCTAAAAACTCAAAAAAAACCTTAAAAACCTAAAAAAAATTAAAAATCCCCAAAAAAATGCTAAAATCCTTAAAAATCCACAAAATCACTAAAAAAACCCCATTAAAATCCTAATGAATCCCTCAAATTATCTAAAAATAAAAAAAAATTATAAAAACCCTAAGAAAACCTAAAAACCATAAAAACACTTAGAACCTGTAAAAACCTAAAAGCACAAAAACCGTTAAAAACCCTAAAAAATCATAAAACCTTAAATCAATAAAAACCCATAAAACCATTTAAACCCCTAAAAACCCATTCAACCCTAAGAACCACTAAAATCTCAAAAAACCTTTAAACCCCTAAAATTTTTAGGAAATTCCAGAAACCCTTCAAAACATTAAAAATACAAAAAACCCTAAAAAACCTCAAAATATCTAAAAAACATAAATACCATGAAAATCATAAAAAACCCTAAAAATCCATATAAACCTAAAAACCCTAAAAACCCTAAAAACAACTAATAAAACCTTAAAACATAAATAAAATTAAACCCCCTAAAAATAAAAAATTATAATAACCATAAACACCCCTAAAAACATTCAGAATTCCCAAAGACCCTAAAAACCCATAAAAATCCTAAAAATCACTAAAACACCTTAAAAATTTATAAAACTGAAAAAAAAAACTTAAAAACGCTATAAAAACCTAAAAAAACTAAAAACACTTAAAATCCCTAAAAACCTAAAAAACCCTAAAACCCTTAAAGACCCAAAAACCGATAAAACCCCTAAAAACATTAAAACCCCTAAAAACCCATAAAACCCCTCAAAATTTCTAAAAACTCTAAAAACAATTATCCCCCATGAAACGTTAAAAAATTCTAATCACTGTAAAACACCTATGAAACTGAAAACCCCCCAATAACCCAAAAACCCACAAACACCCCCTAAAAACCCTAAAATTCCCTAAAATCACAAAAAACCCATAAAATCTCTAAAAACATTAAAAACCCCAAAAACCTAGAAAACCACACTAAAAAACACCAAAAACCACTAAAAATACTAAAAAATGTTAAAACCCCTAAAATCATTAAAAACCCTAAAAATCCATAAAACCCTATCAAACAAAAATAAAAGCTCTAAAATCCCTCTAAATCCCTAAAAATGTTAAAAAAAGATTAAGTAACCCTAAAATCATTAAAAACTCAAAAAACTCTAAAAATCCAAAAAAAACCATAAATACCCTAACAACCTTATAACCCCTAAAAATCCATACAGCCCCAAAAACAATAAAAAAATAAAAGTTTTATAAAAATCAATTAAAATGTAAAAACACAAAAAAACCCTAAAAATCCATAATAAAACCTTAAAAACCTAAAAATAATTGAAAACCCTAATAAACCTAAAAACTCAAAAAACCATGAAAATCCAAAAAAAATATGCTAAAAACCTTCAAAACCTCTGAAAACTCTAAAAACCCTTTAAATCCCTAAAAATGTAAAAAAATATTAAAAACATGAAAACCCTTAAAAACCCTAAAACACCAAAAACACAAAAACACAAAAAAATCCTAAAATCCCTAAAACCCTAAACACTATAAAAATCATTAAAAATCCCTAAAAATACCATAAAATATAAAAACCCTTAAAACCATGGAAATTCATAAGAAAATTTTAACAACCTAAAAACAATGAAAAACCAAAACCCTTGGTGCTAGATATGGTGTTGTTGGTTGCTGGAAGGGCTGTTCGATTTGGTCTGCTCTGGATGTGGTGGGTTTTTCCCATGACTGCTGTTGGGTGTGATTAGTTTGGCTGAGCTACGGTGAAGAAGGAAAACTGTTGGTTGTTGGTGTGATTTGGTATGATGGTTATTGTATGGAAGTGAACTCTGGTTGCTGGCTCTTGTGTAATTCTGGTGCTGATGTTTATGTGTTGCGGGTGATGGCTCGTTTTGGTGAGGTGGTGCTGGATGCTAGTGTATGTGAGGTTGGAAGCTGGATATTTCTTGGTAGTGAGCTGGTGGATGCTTGATGCTGCTGGATGATGGTGATGGTTGCTGCTTGGACCTGTGTGTGCATGTTTGGTTTTTCTTTTCTTTTCTTTTTTTGATTTCTCATTTTTGGCGTGGGTTGTAAGGGGTTTTCGTGTGTGGGTCGTTTGACCCCTCCCCTCCCTTGTCTGATGTGTCTCTTTTTTTTATTCAAATAAATTTGTGGGGGTAGAGAATAGCCCAACCCTCACATCTTCTTTTCCCTAAAAACTCAAAAAACCACAAAAACCACAAAGACCATTAAAACCCTTAAATCCTTAAAAATCCCTAAAACCCTAAAAAACATTAAAAAACCTAAAACTACCCTAAAAATACATTTAAAATATAAAACTCTAAATAATTAATAAATAATTATACCATAAAAACCTAAAAAACCCTAAAACAACTAAAACACTAAAATGTCCTCAACCCCCACAAAATCCCCAAAAACCCTAAAAAATCACAAAAGTCATAAAACATACCAAAATATATTGAAAAACATAAAATAAACTAAAAACTCTGAAAGCTCCAAAGAAAATATTTAAAACATTAAAACACATTAAAACCATAAAAACCTAAAATTTCTAAAAACCCTAAAAAACCCTAAAATGACCCTAAAACCCATAAAACCCCCTAAAAGCCTAAAACACCTAAAATCCCATAAAACCGCTAAAAAGCACTAAATACTCCAAAAAATCCTTTAAAATCCTAAAAACGTTAAATAACTCTAAAAATCCTAAAAAAAACCTAAAAACTCAAAAAAACACCCTAAAACCCCCAAAAACCAGAAAAACCCTAAAACCCTCAAAATCCCAAAAAACTCAAAAAAACAAAAAAACAAAAAACCATAAAAATACCTCAAAACATAAAAATCCTAAAATTCACAAAAAACAAAATAAAACCTTAGAAACCTTAAAAGGCTTAAAACCTCTAAAACCTAAATACACTAAAAGCCCTACAAAACCATAATACCCTCAAAATCCATAAATCCCATAAAAACCCTAAAAATTCTAAATGAACACCAATAATCCCTAAATATCTAAAACCCCTAAAAACATAGAAACCTCTTAATAAAACCTTTAAAACCTAAAATCAATTTAAACCCAGAGAAACCATAAAATACCCTAAAACCTTAAAACCCCAAAAAATCATAAAACCATAAAACACAATAAAAATTATGAAAACCCATTAAACCCATAAAAAAGTGACAAAAATACTATTAAACATTTAAAATCCAAAAAAAATATAAAAACCCTCAATACAAGAAAATAGAAACCCTCAAGATCCCTAGGACCCCTAAAAACCATAAAAATCCTTAAAATCCATAAAAATACCTAAAAATGTAAAAAATCCAAAAAACCCTAAAATCCCTTAAGAAACATTAAAAAACTAAAAACATTTTAAACCACTAAAAACTAAAAAAATTCCAAATTTAATAAAAACCGCAAAAAACCTAAAACCCCCCAAAATCCATCAAAATACCTCAAACCCCTATGAACCCATAAAAACCTAAAATCCATAAAAATCTATAAAATTTAAAAACCATAGAAAACATAAAAACCACCTAAGAGACCCTTAAAAACCTAAAATCAATTTAAACCCCTAAAAACCCTAAAAATACTAAAAACCCTAAAAACTGTAAACAACCCAAAAAACCATAAGAACCCATAAAAACATTAAAAAACCCATAAAAACCCAAAACCCACTAAAAACTCTAAAAACCATTTAAACCCCTAAAAATATTAAAAACACAAAAAACCCTTAAAACCCCTAATAAACTCAAAAAAACCCTAAAAACCCTAAAAACCCAAAAGAAATCAAAAAAGAAATACTAAAAAATCATAAAATCCCTAAAAATCATAAAATCGACAAAAATACTAAAAAATCCATAAAAGTTCCTAAAAATATAAAAAACCATAAAAACCTTTAAAAACCATAATATGCCTTAAAACCTAAAAAAATTTAAATCCCATAAAAATCATAAAAAACACTAAAAACGATAAAAAACCCTAAAAAGCTTAAATAACCAAAAAAACCCCAAAACCCTTAAAACTCAACAAAATCTATAAAAACTCACCAACACTCTCAAAACCTTGTAAACCACTAATATTTCAAAAAATTATAAAAAAAATTAAAAGCCTTAAAAACTCAAAAAACCTTAACAACCCAAAATACCATAAAAGACTAAAAACCCTCAAAATCCCTAAAAACCCTAAAAACCTATAAAAATCCAAAAAAGACCTAAAAATCACTAAAAATGTAAAAACACTTTAAAACCCAAAGATGGCCTTAAAAAACTAAAACACTTAAAAACCCTAAAAACACTAAAAACCCAAAAATCACAAAAAAAATTAAAAAATATTAAAAACCATCAATATCCCAAAAAAATCTAAAAACATTAAAATTCTAAAAATATCCTTAAAATACAAAAAAAATATAAAAAACCCTAAAAACCCTAATAATAATGAAATACCTTAAGAATGCATTAAAAACCAAAAATCACATCGAACCCCAAAAAAACCTCGAAACACTAAAAATCCAAAAAATGATAAACCCCTAAAACCCTTAAAACCCACTAAAAACCAATAGAAAACCATAAAAACCACTAAAAACTCTAAAAATATTTTAAACCCCTAAAAATTTAAAAAACTCTAAAAACCATAAAAACCCTAAAAACTCAAAAAAACCCTAAAAACTAAAAATCCCTAAAAACCCAAAAAACTCTAAGAACCCTCAAAATCCCTAAAACCCTAAAAATAAAAAAAACAATAAAAATCCAGCAAAAAATAAAAAATCTAAAACACTATAGGAAACCCTTAAAATCCTAAAATAACTTAAAACCCCTAAATAACCTAAAAATGGTAAAAATACTAAAAACACTAAAAATCCATATAGAGACTAAAACCATAAAAATATTTAAAAACCCTAAAAATCCTTAAAATATAAAAAAAACAAAATACTATTAGACCCCAGTTAACTTTTTCTTGTATTTGTTCTCAATAGGTCAAAATATTGATGAAATAAAGTAGTTTGAGAAGGTAATGGGAAACTGGATTGAAGAAGGGTGTGGGTAATGTTTTCAAATCGGATCCAGAACCATAAGGATGATAATCAGATTTTGAATCGGATCCAGAACCATCGACATCGGATCCGAAATGTATTCATGAGAATCAGATCTATCACATCGTCATAAATTAATACAATAAAATTTCCTAGGATGTTGATAAAATGAAATAAGCTTCTAGAAATTGTATTGAATCTGGAATGAAAGTGGTGATCTTAATGAGGAATTTGTTTCAGAGTCAGGATTGCTACGATGCGAATCTGACAATTATTTTTTTTTCACAAATATCATAAGTTTTATAGAGAACTTGTCATGCAAGCCTTATGAAGGAAAGGGAGAGAAATAGTGTTGTAAATTGTATTCAAGTTTGATTAAAAAGTAAGATGTTGTTGGAATACAGAGAAATCACAATACTTTTTATATTAATTCATACAATGTTAAAGACGATCTTTAACATAATCAATGTCATGAAGAAATTCATTCTTAATAGTAATATATTTTGAAAGAATGATGTTTTTGAAGTAAAATCTTTCTATTCTCAGATCATCATATTCAGATTTGTTTAATGTGTGTTAAGGTTTTCTCGATCATATTGATAGAAACTGAAGGTTCTGGTTTTTCAATCAAACCAAAATCCAAAAATATTTATATCTTCAAAGGATTAATTTGATAAGAATCATAATTATATAACATAAAGAAGTTGAATGTTGAAATATATTTGGTATCATATTCAAAAAAGAAGGAGTATAATTGGTTGAAGAAGATTGAAAGAATTTTTTGTATTCATCGTAATGAAGAAATTGGAATAATAATTGGTTCCAAGAATCGTAATGAGAAAAAAATGCTTTCCTTCCTACATTTGGTGTAGAGAAATGTAATGATGAAAATTTAGTTGAACATATTCTTCTAATGTAATGTGAAAATCAGAATGGGAAGATAGTCTTTCAGGTGGTGCATGTAAAAATAATGAAATTTGTTCTGTTATGATTTGTTTTCAAGTGGGTTAGGAAAATTGGAGTGACCAAATGCATTTATCGTAATGAAGAAATTGTATTCAGCAATCAGAATCAAAATCGGAATCAGACTGAAGATTTTTTAGAAATTATGAATCATTGAAGAAGTCAAAGAGATATTCAAAAATCATGGAGATTTTAATATTTTAAATGGTGTATAAGAAGTCAAAGAGAGATATGAAAATCAAAGAGATTTGAATATTAAAAAAGGTGTTGAAGATGTCTAAGAGAGATCCAAGATTTAAGGATGATTAAAGATTCAAGAAATTTTGTTAATTGGGAAAGGTTTTTATAACCCCCAAAAACCATTTTTGAGGTCCCTATAAAATGATAGGTGAGTTCATTTGTATTATGTAACTCTAAAATGTTGAAGCGCTTGAGCTCCAAAAATTGTGGAATAGGTATTGAGTACCCTACAAGGCTTTTTTTAGGTTGATGTTGAGGAAGTTCCTTAGGAAAAATATTATCAGAGTGAAGTTCAATTTTATCATCATATAAAGTTACCAAGTGAGACATTAAATCAGAGAAAGTTTATAAAAGTGAGCTCATTGGAGTGACATCCATCAGAACAAGGTTCATCAGACTGTGTTCCATCGGACAGAGGAATTACGAGATTCCAATTGAGTTATTGCTCAACTGAAGAAGGAAGCGTAGAAGAATAATCATACTGGATAGACCACTGGATCAGATTGACCATCATTCCAGACTGGGAAGATCATATTGAATTTTTCTGAGGAAGATTTATAGACCAAGGTTACCGAATAAGTTTCAAGGCCAAAAAATTACTTATAGAAATTCTTATGTTCTTGAAGATTGTATATAGGTAAAGTTTTATTTATCTTACCCATGGAGGAAGTGAATAATTTATTAAGTGGACTAGAAAAGAAGAAGGAAAGTGATCTTTAACTCTGGATACTTACCAGTTGCTGAAAAGGCTTGATTATCTTTCTAGGGTGTATAACCAGTTTTTGGTAACTGAATATTGAAAAGGATATTTAGGGGTACATTCAAATATAAAGGGAAATTTATACTAAGATTGTATAATTGTTCACTTCTTATTCATTTGTATTTTGGAAGTAATATAGTGAAAGAATCCATGATGGTGGGACTATCCAACATGGAAAAGATTTGGTCTTTGTATCATACCTTCTAAATATCATGTGTGGCCTTTTCTATATATTTACTACATGTGAAAGGTGAGGTTTTGAGTTATATTTGATTGGATCATAACACTAAAAACTTTCATAGGTTTAGAAAGTATTTTTTTAATGAGTTAAGTACCATTCTTATATAATAGAAAAGGAACAATTGATTCACCCCCACCATTAGTGGTCCTAATCCTATTTGGAAACTACAATTGGTATCAGAGACAAGTTTCCATTGAAATATCCATCTTCAAAATAGAGAATTCCAATCCCATGAACTATAAGGGGATTCCAATTTTCAATGGAAGGAACTATCATATCTAAAAGGATATAATGTTTTCATATCTTATTTCCCTTGGGTATGATGTTTTGGAAGTTGCTACAAAAGGATTTCCTTATCGTATTGAGAATTCTCCTCTTACAGTTGCTGAAAAGAAAAATCATTATAATGAAGTAATAATAAAAAATGGTTTACTTTAATCACTTAATAAAAGTGAGTTTATTAGAGTAAAGTGAGTTGGAAATACCAAATGTATTTGGGATATGTTTTAAAAAATTTATGAAGGTAAAAAAAACGTGAAGAAGGACAATTTATAAATTTGGAGGATGAAGTATGAATATCTGAAAATGGATGAGCAAGAATATATTGGTGACCTTTTTACAAGGGAATATGATATTGTTATCACCATAATTAATCTTGTAGATAAATTAGAAGACTCTACTACTGTTAAAAATATATTGAGAATTATTTATAATAAGTTTGATTCCAAAGTTTCATATTTCGAAGATCGATATCCTAAAACCCTATCTATGGATGATCTACATAGTATTCTCATTACTGATTCAATGAGAAGAGATAATTTTATGAAAAATAAATAAATTTTTAATTAGAAAATATACATTAAATATTTGATGAAAGGGGAAAACAAATATAAGTAAATTAAAGACTAATAAATTGATTTAGAAATATAATAATAAGATGAAGATATCAAAAATGTTTCCTTTCTATTTAAGAGATACATTAAGGGAAAATGGAAAAGTAAAAATCTCAAATGTTGGAACTGTGAAGGGAGATGACATTTTGCACAAAAGTTTCCTTGGAAGAAATTTTAAGAACATGAGTATGATGAAGATGATGATGAGTCTCTAAAACAAAAATGGAAGAACCATAAGGAAATATTTTCTTATGATAAAAATAAAAAACTTTATCTGAGCATAGGATAGAAGGATGATTCCTCATCTAGTGATGAACATGATCATCAACTCAAATTTATTTTTCAAGTTGGAGAGGGAATTAATTCTTCATACAATGATGATAGTGATGAATAAATTATAGAAATATAATGGAGTATCAAAATGGATTTAGAGAATTTACTTGAACAAAATACTAAACTTGATAAAGAAATAATGAAGTTGAAGAAAGCTATTAAAGATATAAATTTCCTGAATGGTGAACTTCAATGAAAATAGAAAAGTTATGAAGAAAGATTAGTTTTAAATGATAATATCAACATGAAATAATCTACACTTTTTGAAGAAAATAAGTAGAAAAAGTTGATGATAGATGAATTTCAAAAAATCGTAGATGTTCTGAAATTTTAAGTTAGTTAAAAAAAGATTTTTTAGAAACACAGTCAATGTTTCTTACAACACAAAGTGAGATAATAAAGATGATATAAAACTTTACAAATTTTTTTATGTTAAAGGTGAAACTTATGAAGAAGGTGGAATGAAAGGTTTATAGAAGATGTTTTTTGAGAAAACATATATCATCAAGAAATATAGGAATTATTTAGGAAAATATCCTTCAACAAAAAATGTTCAATGATTTATGAAGAAACAAAAATAATAATAATGTTTTGAACATGTTCACTGTCAGTCTGAAAAATTAAGATTCAGGGTTCACTATTGGTGTTGCAGAGTTTTCATACATAGAGCCTATTTATGCTAGTATATCATTTTTCTACTAGGAAGATTGTATGAATCAGGGGGGATATGGTGAGAAAAGAAGATCAAATGTTCCTAAAAATTATGTGGAAATGGAAGGGAAAACTCAAAAGTTGATGAAATATGAGTATGTCATGAAAGTTAAGAAAAACAAACATGTTGAGTCTAAAAAGAATTAGTGCCTAGTTATTTGTCCAGAATAAGTTGACATGGTTATAAAGTTATAAGAAGCACACAATTTAGCTAAATAAAATCGGAAGTAAAAATTTTCTGATGATGTGAAAAATGTTGATAAAATGGTATAAATAGATTGTGGTTTGAAAATTCCGAAAATATGGAAGAGATATGAGGAAGAGGATAATGTTTCTAAAATTTATTTGACTATATTTCTGGAATAAGATGAAGGCATGAAAGAGTTTTTTACAAACTCATTGTAACAAAAATATTATTAAGAGGGAAAATAAATTAAAATCCTTATCAGAAGAGTCTATAGATTAAGAGAAACTTGTTATAAAATCTGACAAGGATGAACAAAAGGCAAAAATACATCCAATGAAAAATCCTAGGATAAGAAGAAAAAATCAAGACTGCGAGAAGACTCTCAGTATGAAATTTCCTTTTAATAAGTGATGAGGTTACTCCTTATTCCCAAAATATTTGTATTTTTAATAACATGCAGGGAATTTAAGGAGTTGAGGTAAGGAACATGATGTTTTTGTGTCTCATATTATTCTTTCAAATGAAATTAAAGAGGTTATGGAAAATATGAGTTTTTGAAATGTTGGGTTTTTTTACAGCTAATCATTATAATATGTTTTTTGAGATGGGTACAAGTTATATTACCTTAAAAAAATTATTTCATGGACTTCCCTAGTCATGAGAATGTTGAAAGAGACATGAAAATATATTATATGAAATTTGTATTATGAATAACATTGATTACCTAGATTATACACTCTTATTTTATACATCAAGTTTTCCCACATATACATAGAGTTATTTAGTGAATGTATCTTTGTTATGAAAATCAAGTGATACTTATATTCTCCTAAAGAAGCGTTAAAATATTGAGATGAAAAGTTCCAACCTTTTGAAATGAGGAACAATTTCAACAAGAAAAAATGTCATGATGAACCCTTTGAATTTGATTTTCAATAAGGAGGTGATAATAGATTTAGGGGGGGAGATAAAGAAAATTGGGAGAAAGAAAATAAGGCATGGATAATATAAAGCGATAAAAGAAAACAAAACCACTTATTATTTTGAAGTGGATAAATTTAGGTATTGGAGTGGGTATTGAAAAAAAACAAATGGTATGATTGTTGGACCCCAGTTATGTTTTGGTTTTATTTTTTGTCAAAATATCAATATATTGATGAAATAAAGTATGTTGAGAAGGTAATAGAATTCTATATTGAATAATTGTTTGATTAAAGTTTTCAAATTGGACCTCGAACCATAAGGATGATAATCAAATCCCAAATAAGATCCAAAACCATATCCGATGGATCCAGACTATCAGAATGAGAAATGAATCCATCTAATTAGAATTAGTCAATATGATCTATCATATTAGGATGTTGATAAAAATTCAGAAGCTTCTAGAAATCATATTGAGTTTTTAATGGATGTGGTGATCATAGTGAGGATTCCCTTTCAGAGCCATAATGGATCCAATGTGAATATGATGATGATTTTCTAATTTGTATTTCACAAATTTCATAAGTTATTTAGAGAACATGTTATTTAATCCTTGTGAAGGAAATGGAGATAAAAGGTTCTACCAATTTTATTCTTGTTTGATTGAAAAGAATGATGTTGTTACAATATAGGTAAGTTATAATACTTTATGTAGTAATTTAGATGATGATAAATCTGATCTTCAATGTAATCAAAGCCATGAAGTAATTCATGCCTACAAAAAAATTATTATGAAAGGTGGAAGTTTATGGTGTTAAATACTTTCAGTCTCAGATCATCATATTCTTATTTTTTTAAAGGCGGGGAAGGTTTTCTTGGTCATAATGAGAGAAACTGAAGGTGATGGTTTTCTAGTCATAAAAAATCCAAAACATTTAAATCTTTAGAGAATTAAGTTTATAAGTATCATAATCATAAAATGGAAATATGTTTTGTGTTGAATGATCTTCAGTATGATATTCATAAAAGAAGAATTATAATAGATTGAATAAGTTTGAAATAACTAGTTGTCTCTATCATAATGAAGAAATTAGAATGATAATTGGTTCCAAGAATAATAATGAGAATAAATATGTTTTCCATATTACATTTGGTACAGATAAATGTAATGAAGAAACTGTGGTTGAACATATGATTCCATCATAATGAGGAAATATGAATGGGAAGATATTCTTTTAGGTGGTCTATAGAAATGTAATTAAATATATTCAGTTTTGATTTGTTTTCAAGTGGGTTATGAAAATGGGAGTGAAAAAATTCCTTTATCATAATGAATTAATCGTACCGGACAATCAAAATCAGAACTATAATTATATTGAAGATTTTTTAGAAAGTCTTGAGCATTGAAAAAGTCATAGAGTGATCCAAAAATCAAGGAGATTTGAATATTTTAATAGGTGTTGAAGAAGTAAAAGAGTGATAAAAAATAAAGGATATTTTATGATTCTAAAAGGTGTTGAAGAATTCAAATAAAGATATGATAATTAAGGAATATTAAATATTAGGGAAACTTGGTTAAGCAGAAAAGGTTTTTAGAACCTAGACTAAACCATTTTTGAGGTCCCTATAAAAGGAGAGAAGAGTCCATTTGTATTATGTAACTCTAAACTATTCAAGTGATCGAGCTCTGGAAATTATGGAGTAGGTATTGAGTACAAAACCATATTTTTCAGGTTGATTTTGTGAATGTTTAATCTGAGCAATATTATTTGAGTGAAGTTCAATCCAATCATCAGAGCGTGTTCTAATCGGTGACATTTCATCATAGAATGTCCATCGGAGTGAGACCATCAAAGTAAAATCCATTAGAGAATGGTTAATTGGACTAAGTTCCGTTGAACAGAGGAATTACGAGCTATTGATTGAGTTCATACTCAATTGAAGAAGGATGTTCAGAAGAATAATCAGACCACGCTAACCATCGGACCAGATTGACCATCAGACCAGACTGGGATGAACATACTGAATTTTTTTGAGGAATATTTATAGACCAATGTTATGGAAGAAATTTCAAGACCATCAAACTACATAGATAATTTTTTAATTTTTGGAAGATTTTATGCGGGTAAAGTTTTATTCAACATACTTATGGATGAAGTGAAGGCTTTCTATAGTATATGAGAAAAGAAGAAGGAAAGTAAAGCTTGTAACTGTGAATACATACCAATTACTAAAAAGTATTTATTATCTTATTAGGGTTTATAACCAGCTATGGGGAAGTGGATACTAGTAAGGATAGTTGGGGGTTTAATCAACTATAGTGGGAAAGTTTCTACCGGGATTGTAGAATTTTTCACTTCTTGTGCCTTTGTATTCCCAAAAGTAGATAGTGAAGTAATCCATGCTGGTAGGACTATCCAAAATGGAAAATACTATTTCTTTGTATCAAACCATGTAAATATAATTTGATTCCTTCTCTTTATATTTTTCTCATATGTAAGGTGGGGTTGTGAGTTATATTTGATTGGATCATAACTCTAACAAGTTTTAGAGGTTGAAAATGTTTTTAAGGTGTTTAGAAACATACTTATTAAATAATAAAGGAACCAGTGATTTAACCCCCTCTTAGTGGTCTCAATCCTATTTGGAAACCAAAAATACCCTTAAAACCCCTAATAAAAACTTAGAAACTTAAAAGAATTTACAATGCCTAAAAATCCAAAAAACTCTAAGAACCCTAAAAACCCTAAAAACCCTAAAAACCCTAAAAACCCTAAAAACCCTAAAACCCCATAAAATACAATTAAAACTATAAAAATACTTTAAACCCATAAAAAATTTAAAAACATTAAAAATATTAACAATCCTAAATAAACTCAAAAAACCCAAACACCCTATAAGCCTGCAAAACACTAACAATCCCTAAAAACAATAAAAATCATAAAAAACCAAAAAATCATGAAAAATACCTAAAAACATAAAAACAAGTAAAAATAATAATAAAAACATATAAAACTAAAAAAAATTAAAACCCATAAAAACTCTAAAAATGTTTAAAAAAGATAAAACCCCTAAAAACTTAAAACGCTAAAAATCCTAAAAACCCATAAAAACAATAAAAATAAAAAAATACCTAAAAATTCATAAAAAAATAAAAAACCATAAAAACTTGAAAAAACCAAACAAAATAATAAAACCCAAAAACACTTAAAACCACTAAAACCTAAAACATGATAAAGCCCCTAAAAATCCTAAAACCTCAAAAAACTACAAAACCCATAAATACATTAAAAAACCTTAAAAACACATGAAAACCTTAAAACCCATTAAAAACTCTAAAACCCATTTAAACACCAAAAATCATAAAAACTATAAAAACCCTCAAACCCCTAAGATCTAAAAAAACTCCTAAAAAAACATAAAACCCCAAAAAAACCCTCAAAATCCCTAAAAACCCTAAATACATAAAAATACTAAAAAAAACTAAAAACCCTACAAACAGAAAAAACCCTAAAAAACATCAAACCCCCTAAGAAAACCTTATGATCCTTAAAAAACTAAAAAACCCTAAAAATAACTTTTTATAAAAACCATAAAAAACCTAAACTCCATAAAAACACTAAAAACCATAAAATTCTCAAAAAATACAAAACAAATCCATAATAAAAATAAAAAAAACCATAAAACCCCTAAAAATCTGAAAATTTTAAAACCCTAAAAACCCTAAAAGACCCTAAACCCCTAAAACCACAAAAAAACAACTAAAAACAATAAAACCCATAAAACCATAAAACCCATAAAACCCATAAAACCATAAAAACCCACAAAATAACTCTAAAAAAACTTTAAACCACTAAAAACATCAAAAAACTATAAAAACCCTTAAAATACCTAAAAAAACTAAAAAATCCTTAAAATCTAAAAAACCCATAACCCCTGAAAACCCTAAAAACCCTCAAAATCACTAAAACCCAAAAAACCATAAAAATACTAAAAAACCTATAAATCCTTAAAAATGTAAAAACCATAAAAACCTAAAAACCCCTTAGCAAACACTTCAAAACAAAAAAACAATTAAAACCCCTAAAACGTAAAACCACTAAAAACCCAAAAAAAATTAAAAAACCCTTAAATCCCTAAAAACAATAAAATCCCAAAATCCCATAAAAACCTATAAAATCACATTAAAACTCGAAAACCCACAAAATACCCATTAAACCCCTAAAAACAAAAATAAAATCCCCTAAAACCCTGTATAAAACATAAAAATGCTAAAATCACAAAAACCCATAAAAACATGAAAAATCCCTAAAAACCAAAAAAAAATCATAAAAATCCTAAAAAATCCCTAAAATCCCTAAAAATATAAAAACCTCTAAAAACCCTGAACACCTATAAGAAAACCTAAAAAACCTAAAAACATATAAAACCACTAAAAACCTAAAATACGATACAAATCCTACAAATCCATAACCCCGCCGCCCAAAAAAACTATAAAAACGATCAAAACCATTAACCCCAAAAAACTATAAAAATCCTTAAAAGGCCCATAAAATCTCTAAAACCTAAAAAAACCTAAAAACTATGAAAGCCCTAAGAAAACCATAAAAACCTAAAAACACTTAAAACCCCTAAAATCATAGAAAACGCTAAAATCCTAAAAAACCCATAAAGTCTCTAAAACCCATAAAACACATTAAAACCTTAAAAACCTTAAAAACCCTAAAACTCATAAATTTTCTAAAACCCCAATAAAAACATTAAAACCCCTTTAATTGAAAAAATGTTAAAAACTCTAAAAAACCATAAAAACGCTAAAAACAAAAAACCCATAAATAACCAAAATACCATAAAGACCCTAAAAACCATAAAAAACCATCATAATCAGAAAAATATCCGGAAAAATATCTTATAACATAAAAAACCTAAAACCCTAGGAAAACCATAAAAAACTAAAACCAATAAAAACCATAACAACCCTAAAAATACCTAAAATCCATAAAAACCATAAAAATCCAAAAACAAATCCATAAAAATCCATAAAAACCTAAGACCCTAAGAAACACTAAAAACCCAAATAAAACCTTTAAAACCTGAAAAAACTTAAAACCCCTAAAAAACCTAAAAAACACTAAAAACCCTAAAGACCCGAATCTCCCTAAAAACCATTAAACCCCCCAAAACCATAAAAAATAAAAAACCCATAAAAACCAGAGAAAACCAATAAAACTCTAAAAACACTTTAATCCCCTAAAACTGTTTAAAAAAAATCTAAAAAGCATTAACAACCTTAAAAACTCATTAAACCCCAAAAAACATAAAACCCCCAAAAAACCTAAAACCCAAAAATAAACCCTATGACCAAGAAAAGAAAATATATCCTAAAATCCTAAAAATAAATAAAATGTAACAAAATTACTAAAACCCCTAAAAAATCTTAAGAAAACATTAAAAACATAAAAACAAATTAAACACCTAAAAACCTAAAAAATGAAAAACCATAACAACCATAATACCACTAAAACCGTAAAAATCCCTAAAACCCATAAAAACACTAAAAAAATATAAAACCCCTTTAAACCCATAAAAATGTTAAAATGCATAAAAACCCTTAGAAACACTAAAAACTCAAAAAAAACCCTAAAATCCAAAAAAAAACATAAAAACAAAAAAACCCTACAAACTGAAAACCCTCAAAATTACTAAAAATCCCTAAAAAATAAAAAAGATTACATATCCCTAAAAAACTAAAAACATAAAAAAACCTTAAACCCTAAGAAAACCTTAAAAACATAAAAACACTTTAAACCTCAAAAAACATAAAAAATGTTAAAATCCCTAAAAAACATTAATAATCATAAAAACCGCTAAAAACCCTAAAACGAAGTTAAACCCAAAGAAACCCTAATAACCATATAAAATATTTAAATCCCATTAAAACCAAGAAAACATTAAAAAACTATAAAAAACCTTAAATACTCTAAAAACATAAAAACACCCTAAACACCCACAAAAACCAAAAAACCCAAAAAACCCTAAAACACCCCCAAACACCTAAAAACCATACAAATAAAAAAAATCACTAAAAATCCCTAAAAAACCTGAAAACCCCAATTAAAACCTTAAAACCAAAAAATAATTATATCCCCCAAATCACAAAAATCATCTAAAAACTATAATAACCCCAAAAACCCAATAAAACATTAAAAATACACTAAAATCCCAAAATAACCCTTTAAACGCCTAAAAATTTAAAGAGACACTAAAAAACATAAAAACCCTAAAAAATTATAAAATCTCTAAAAAATAGGAAAAAAAGTCCTAAAACCCTCAAACCCCTCAAAATCCCTAAAAACAAAGAAACCATATATATCCTAAAAAGTTCTAAAAAACCCTAAAATTGTTTAAAAACCTAAAAACCAAAAAAAACCAAAAGAAATATGTAAAAACCTAAAAACACTAAAAACCCAAAAAAAACATAAAAATGCTAAAAACCATAAAAAACGAATAACCATCAAAATCCGTAAATCCCATAAAAACCATAGAAATCCAAATAAACCAAAAAATACCTAAAAATATAAAAAACCAATAAAACTTGAAAAATCCTAAAAACCCTTAAATTCCTATATATAATTAAAACCCCAAAAACAAAAAAAAATCATAAATTCCTAAAAAAAACAAAAAAAAACTATAAAAACTGTTAAACACATTTAAACCCCCCAAAAACCATAAAGAACATTAAAAACTCTTAAAACTCTTGAAACCCATAAAAATTTTTAAAACTCAATAAAACCTTAAAACCCCTAAAAAACTAATAAAACAAAACCCCAAAAAACCATAAAGCCCTAAAACTCGAAAACCCTTAACACCATAAAAATCCTAAAAATTCCATAAAATTCGCTAAAAACCTAAAAAACATGAAAAACACAAAAAATACCTAAGAAGACCTAAAAAACATAAAAATACTTCGGATGCCTAAAGAACCTAAGAAACGCTAATAATCCGAAAACTCATAAAACCCCTAGAAACCTAAAATCCATAAAAATAATAAAAACTATAAAACCCTAAAAGATCATAAAAACTGTAACACCCACTAAAAACAATATAATCCACTTAAACCACTAAAAATATTAAATAAATATAAAACCTTTAAATCCATAATGAACCAAAAAACTCTAAACCCCCCAAAAAAACATAAAAACAATCAAAAACCCTAAAAACCCTTAAAAACCCTAAAAATCTCTAAAATCCTGAAAAACTATAAAAATCCTAAAAATTCCCAGAAAATCCCTAACTAAATATAAATAACCCTAAAATCCATGAAAACCCCAAAGAAAACCCTAAAATCTTAAAAACACTTCAGGGTCCTGAAAATTCCGTATATGGTAAATCCAATTACCCCAAAACATGTAAAAGGAACGAACCGGTCCGCGTACCGGCTCCCAGCAATAGTACGCGGCCGGTTCGGCGAACCTCCCTCCCGCAGACGCTGTCGTTCGTGAAATGGGGGCGGAGCGCCTATACAGGCACGAACCAGGAAGACCACCAATGACGTCAGGTCGGTCCACCGTCATGAACCACCCCAGCCACGAACCGCGTCAACCTGCCCAGACAACATGTGCTGTCATTCACGGAATGGATGTGGAGCCTTGCGTGGCCGCGAAGAACCCCCCGAACCAATTTGGTTTGTCGGTATGGTGCATTCAATGCCCCCACGAGTTGCGGATTGACCAAGTCATCTGGAAACCGGGTTTCCGGTCATGGGCCTCCGCAAAAGGTGCCGAATGACCACAGATATATATCTTTCCCCCCTCTATAAAATGACATCGAGGGGGATAAGAAAGGGATCGATCAGATTCGGGTGGAAGGATTTTGGAGGAAGGAGCTTAGGATTATGCAAATAGGGAAGTTCCAATTCGTGAACAAGAATAGGTATGAAACTGGAAATGAATTAATAAGGAACTAAAAACTCCTAAAAAATTAGTGAACCGCGAACTAAAAAAATAGAGAAGACCGTGAGCCATGGCCCCTCCGTGGATGTACTCCTTGCGGACCAGGGAGTCTATGCCCATTTTTTTGATCAGACACACCGCATAACACCCACCAATGCGGGTGAAGCCCTGACCAATGAACCCCCGACCGGTGTCTCCCTTGGTCGTCATTGCTCACGCGGACTCCTCCGCATACCAACATGGTACACGGGCTGAACCCAAAGTCGTGTACTACCCTGGTACGTGGGATGACTATCAGTCCGCGCACCACTCTAGTACACGGACGACCTCTCCATCCACGTAGTACTCTCCTACGTGAAGGGCACCACTCCTCATACACCCATGTGTCCCAGTAACTCCTTTGGTGTTCCCATTCCCCGAGTCAGATAAAATCCTTCCAATATGGCCTAATCCTTCGCAATCCCTTCATTTCTCTATTCATCGGCCCTGAGCCAAGGCCTCTACCGAAGCCACCAGACCTGTATGATGCAATATCCAGGCGCATCAGTGCACCTCTTTGAGTTCACATACCCATGGTAGGTGAGGGAAAAGGGGTTGCTCTGACCCTTGAGTGGGTTCCCAAAACATTCCTGGGTTCACATTCCCACGGTAGTGCAGGGTCTAATCCCAAGAGTCCCCTTTCTGCCTCTCCACTTATCATGATTGAGGGACCCCGATCATGTTTCCTTTTGATGAGCTCCAACGGTGAGCACTTCTCCCATCTCTTGGGAGTGGCTGGGCATCCCTCCTGAAGTAATCCCCACACCATCCTCACCGGAATCCAATAGACCTTCCCCTCTCATCAAGTAAGGTTCATTGATCCACTTCTCGACTCCTACCTTCCTCCAACATCAGGGAGAAGTAGAGTCCAGTGGTCCCAGCCACCTCCCCCTCTCGTCATCTTTCTCCCCTTCCCTCGGTAGGGAGAATGTTCGAGGCTTTCCAAATCTATTTCATTCTCCTGTTTCTCACATCGAGCATGACTCATGAGGGATTAGAGATTTGTGATGGTGAAGACGTCCACACAAAGATGCCCCTTAGAACGAACTATGTGGGTTTTGATCCTTGTCTCCTAAGCACGGTATGTTGGAAACCTCCTCGAGGAGAAATCCCAATTCAGTCCGCCTCGGCGTAAGTCCTGCACCAACTTTGACCAGGAATCTCTCGCCCAAATTTCCTTGCCACAAGACGTTAAACTGTATGGTTGGCTCCTCATCGCATGACATTAATTGGTGATGTGTCCCGTCAAGTGGAACCAAACTACATGGATTCTGATTCCTCTCATGAGGATACAAGGAAGCCCTTATCATGGGTTCAATCCAAATTCACAAGTCATTATATGTCCCCCCTGGATGAAAATAAACTCCAGAGCACCCAGTCATGAGGCTTTAAACCTGTGCCGTCTCAATGAGTCTAAACTCCTCTGAGTAATTAATCCCAATGACGGATGGTAAACCTCGAGCCTAAATGACTCTGCATCCCTGCGTTCAGTTGATCATTGCCAACTAAGGGGTAATCCGTGGATACTATGCTTGGGGATAAACCAAAGATTTGTGAATATATAAAAACGTCTTCAATCTATAAGAGAGTGTCGGAACAGGCAAAAATTCCCCCCAAAAGGGTGCGATGATCCCAACTTCCCATCCTCTCGACCAATGTGAGTTTTTAAGCGTCACTGGATGAATCGCCCAACGAACACCTGCCTTTGGAAAGAAGGTCCACAGATTGTTGGATACGGAACCATTGAGCATTTCAAAATGAAGACTGATATACCTACCCCAGCGATTGAGTGGAACTTGGCCCTCCGTAAGATCGACCGTCAGGCGCATCGGTCCCCAACCAATCGAATGGTTCGAAACAAAAAATGGTGAACCCGACATGAATATTTAACCAAGCATGATGAATTTAACCTGATCCCACTCTGTGTCCCCTTATACTCACAAGGAGGGACTAGAAAGGTCATTAGTTACGCATGGGATCATGAGATATTTCTTTGACGGGTTTTCTATTTTCATTTGTTAAAATATTTTACAGGTACCACTTTGATCTCCCTTCAATATAATGGAATCACGGAGGAACTCACAGGTGTGTACTTAAAGCTACGTAGTGACCGGATTTCCTAACCAATGAAGGACCCTGTCACCTACTCAACATCTTCAACTATGGGTCTAGAATGTGTTGATCCGAGGGTACAAATTTAACAGTACTCTCTCGATGGTGGAGGTGGCGATGCAAACCCTCTAATCCGCTAAGACCTGTCAGCCACCTGGCCAGCAACGGCCACGAATCCAGATCCAAACGGCTCCTGTTGCCGTCTCAAATCGTTTCGGGAGTCTATCCCCAGAACGAGACAAATGTGTAAGACCCCAGTTTTTGCTGGGTAAGACTTTGGAATATTCTTGATGTTATTCCAGAGCAGCGCCTTCAGGCGACATGCGATTTCGAGCCCCAAAGTGGCTGGAATTAAATTTTCAGTGCGTTCACACTAGAAACGCAAAATAAATGAGATAACTCCTAAACAGTGTTTCAGATGAGAGATCTAAGTGTACGGATGGGTCTGGAATGGGGTGTTTACACTAGGAACGAAATAAAACATGTCGGCGTGGGATGTTTGGACCCCTCGCCCGCTTTCAGAATGTTAAACAGATTAATTAATTAAATAATTAATTCGTTTAATGGTTAAAACTCGAGTATCTCTTAAACGGTGGCTCGGATTGGAAAACTTAGGGCTCCGTTGAGTTCGGAGAATTCCGTTTACCCTAGGAGGGGTGTATGTTTCACGGGCGTGGGCCGTCTGTGAAAAAAAGGCCCCAGGGGCGCTTTCGTAATTTGGCGGCCTCGGGCGCGGTTGTTGCAACTTCTGAACGGGGCCTGGGATTAAAATTACGAGACTGCCATTGCACTTGGAGCGTGGTTTTTAGCCTAGGGGAGTCATAATCCTGATCCCGCTGAAATTTTGGGTTCGGGGCTATCGGGCGGGCGTTTAAGTGTTTTCTACTTAAATGCATCCCCTCCCTTCTTCTTCTTCTTCTTCCCCAAACCCTCCCCTCTCCTCCAGCTCTGGTGAAGCACTCCGGTGAGGAAACTCCAGCGAGGTAACTCCGGCAAGGCAGCGGTGCGAGGGAGAACTCCGCGTGAAGCTCCGGGCAACGTCCAAGAGGTAGGAGGTCTTGGTTTGCGTTTTAATTTTCGAACCATCTTTCAAGCTCAAATATATGTGTCGATTGTTGTTTGATCGTCGAATAAAAGCCCATGAATGCGTATTAGAATTTTTTTTCCCTTTTCGATGCATCTTTCGGATCGAAAATCCGAGTTCGGAGTCGATCGCAAATGACCGACGAAGGTTGCGGGTTTTCGGTTTCCGGTGGGTTTGAACGGCGGCGTGGCTGGCTTCCGGCAGATGGCACGGCGGCGGGGCTCTTCGACAGTGGCGGTCCGGCTTCGGCGCGAGCGGGCTCCTCGGCTGGGCATGCAGCGGACTCGGCGGCAGGTGGCGGCTGCTCCTCAGCGCGGCGGAGCGGCGGCCCGAGCTCACCGGAACGGGACGACGACCTGGGTCACGGCGCGACCTCGGCGGACAGATAGCCGCGAACCGTGGGTCTCCTCATGTGGGCAGCGGGACCGGCCATCCTGGTCAGTCAGGTGATAGCGGGCCGCAGGCCGGTCCGGCCTAAGGGTTTTTTTCCCCTCCTACTTTGGACGCCCATATTTCGGGTTACGGGCGTCCGTTTTGAGCACCGTCTGCGGCAGTGCGGAGCTTGTGTCAAGAAGAAGTTTTTGAGATGGTTTCAGGAATTTTTAATTCCCGAAAAAAGGGGCATCGGTGGTGCGACACGACTTTAAGTGAATTGTCGTTTTCTGGGGGAACTCGTTTTGGATGGCGCAGACGCGTCTGGCGTCCGTTTTAAGCACCGTCAGTGGCGTTGGGACCCTGTCACCGAGGCGGAGCTTTCCAGAGTGGTTTCAAGCATTGAGGCTGAAGTTGAGGCACGGTCCCCATGGCCCGTCTTTTGAGTTGCGCGCAACGTTTAGCAACTTTTTCATCGGGCGTCCGTTCGGGGTGAGTGAGCAGTCATTTTTGGATGTTTTTTCGAGGGGATTGCAATGGTGCAATCCACCCGCTCTAATTCGGCATGATGGTGCGGGGACCATGAGGTCCATTTGGGCGTTGATGGTGATTTTCTAGCTTTATCACCAGGTGTCGGTTTTGGACAAGGGAATAGTCCATCTTGTGTACTTTTTCGAGAGGATTGCAACAGTACAATCCATTAGTTGTGTTTTGGGACTAGGTTGCGGGTCCCATGAAGCACCGCTCATGTGCGGTGCACCGGAATGCACCGTTTTTCTCCGGATATCCGTTGCACTCATGTGAGTAGTGCTTTTGACGTGTTTCTTGAGGGGATCACAATGGTGCGATGCACCCGTCTGTTTTTGGGGCCGAGGATTGGGATCACGGGACGCTGAGCTGGTGTGAGGCGGTGTTGGCGACTTTTCCATCGGATATCCGTTTGAGGTGAGTAAGTAGTCTATCTCGCATGTCTTTCCACGAGGATTACAACAGTGTAATCTGTTCAGGCGGGTGGAGCCTCTTGCGTGATCTTATTAAATGTGGAAATGTGAAAGATACCCCGGTGGAGGTTCTTCTATCGTGTTGTAGCGGACTCTTAGCGTGTCGTCACGCACTCTAGGGAGAGTGTTGTAAATGATTCACATTATGTGGTTGGCCATGCCTGGGACATTGAGGTGGAGTTGTTACGTTCATGCCTTCGCATTGACGTTGGGTGCCATGTGCACATTATCCTTTGGGCTGGAGATGAGGTATACTCTGGGAGTATACGGGAGCTCTTGGAGGTACATTTGGTTTACACCTGAGAATGTTTGTGCGCTTGGATGGGGTTGACTTGGGGCCACACGTAGAGTGGGCCCGACGTGCGTGTCGTGATCTACTTTGCGTACTTTGACCTCTCGCGACGTAGAGGGTCCCTCTGCGCTCCTTTTTTTGACCAACAGGGTGGAGTTTCCCCTGGACTAGTTCTCTTTTGTCTGACCAGCAGGGTTGAGTGGTCTCCCCCTGGTCTTGTTCTCGATGGTTTGGCCGGCAGAGATGGTTTGGTTCCTCTGTTCCTTCAGCTGTGAGGGGTTTTAGTACCGTTCCCCTTTCATCGTACTGCGACACCGTTTGCGACTACGGGTGTTCGTACAATGTGGGTGTTTTCCCCACTTTCTGGGGTGAGTTGACTCGGTCTGCTTCGACAGTGACTCAGTGGATTGGAGCGGGATCACCTTGAGAGGCCTGGGGAGTTTCTCCCATTGCTTTGTGTTCCCTGGTAGAGTTCATGCGGATTCGGTGTGACCAACACTATGCGGGCACCGATCCTCTACCCAGGAGGTTGTTTCCAGCAGGGTTGTGGTGGTTTCCAGTAGGGCTGAGGTGGTTTCCAGCAGGGCTGAGGTTGTTTCCAGTAGGGCTGAGGTTGTTTCCAGTGGGGCTGAGGTGGTTTCCAGCAGTGTTGAGGTTGTTTCCAGCAGGGTTGAGGTTGTTTCCAACAGGCCTGAGGTTGTTACCAGCAGGGCTGAGGTTATTTCGAGAAGAGCTCTCCAGTGGGTTGCCATCCAGCAGGGATGGCCAGTACAGCGGTGTTCACTGAGCTGTACCATCCATCAGGGATGGCCAGAGCAGTTCTGGGCTTACCTCCATCTGGGCTGGGCAGTGGTCCCTGTTGCCGGGCTTACCTCCAGCAAGGCTTGTAAGTGGTCCCCGATGTCGGTCTTACCTCCATCGAGGCTGGGCAGTGGTCCCCGATGTCCGGCTTACCTCTAGCTGGGCTGGGCAGTGGTCCCCGATATAGGGTTACCTCCAGCTGGGCTAGGCAGTGGTCCCATCACCGAATTTAGCCAGGTATCCCTCCAGTGGATTACCCTATTACGGGATTGGGCACTGTGGAACCCGTCGACTTTCCGGGACTCCCTATAGTGGGAACCCATTGACTTCCAGGGATCCTCCAGCGGGGCTGGGCAGGGGGTCGCCTGTTGACTTTGAGCAGAACTCTCGACTGTGGGGAAGTGACGTGGTGTGGTGTTACGTTCCCCTAGAACTCTCAAGTACAAGGGGAGATTTTCCCCCACCAAGATGCATCCTTGTGATGTGACCTAAAACCATGCAGGCGAGTCAGTGCCGCCCAAAGAGGATAGTTTCGAGGTGTGGTGGTTTGAGCCCCTTGACTTGTAGTTCGGGGTAGACATGTTGGATGCTGGGCATCGATGGTGTTACTTCTGGGACTATTAGCGACTCACTTTTCTTGGGCTGAGCAACGGGATAGATATCCCCTTACGACCTTGTTCGAGCTTCTTATTGAGCATATGTATTTGTATATACCTTGTTCTGCTACCCACTTCTTGGGTTTGGTTACTCTCATTCCAGGTGAGGCGAAGACGCACGGGGTATGCCACGTGATTTCCATGTCTATCTTCTCGTGGTTGGACAAGTCTACTCTCCTACTATAGGTAGCGAAGACTCTATGAGAAGTTCATCTTCTCACTGTTTCCAGCTCCTTGTGTCTAGACGAGTCTACCTTCTTTCCTCTTGTTGGGTTGAGCTGGACTCTTCACTGTACTCCTTACTGCACTCTCGGTTGTACACCTTTACTTTTCCCTGTTCGCTCTATTGCTCGCCCTTCGGTACCTCCTTTGTTTCTCCCTCGAGCCTTCGGGGTATCCTACTGAGTATTTTTATACTCACCCCTACTTGGGCTTTGCCCGCACTTGGTGTTCCCTTACAGACAACAGACAGGTTGGTCGTGACGTCAGTGGAGCTTAAGAGTCGGGAGCTTGGACCGCGTGCGGTGGTCGTAGTCGGGTTCCAGCTGGGGAACCCTTCCAGTGGTTTCTTTTGTTTTACCTGTTTCCGGGTTGTGGCACTTTTGGTTGGGAACGTGTTTTGCCCTTTTATTTTCAGTTTACCTTCAGCTTGTACATTGTGCTATTTAGAGGTCAATGCACATCTATGGTTTATATATTTATAGCAGTTTCCCTTTGCTTTTCTTTTTACTCTGAAATTTTTCATTGAGTGTGTTGCGTGTTTGTGTAAAGGTACTTAGGAAAAGGCCTCCCCGAATTGTTGTGCCTTCGGCGTTGGTCTCCAGCCCCTGGCCAATGGAGGTGGGCTTGGGGTAGTTGCGACTCGGGCCCGGGGTGGGTCGGGTCGTGCCAAAGTGGTATCAGAGGTGGTTCATTCCTTGGGGCGTTGTGCGGACGTCCCTAAAAAGGAGTTGGTTGGGATTTAGGGTAACAGTGTTAACGTGTCTCGAGAGCGGCTCTCAGGCCAGGGAGTCCAGTGATGGTGCGGCGGCTGACGTATCCATTCACCAGGACCCTGATAACCTGCTTGTCGACTCGGCATGCCAAGACACTTGTTGCAGGGAAATTGGTTTGTGCATCACATAGGATTGAGTCATTGAATGTACTTCTTGAGTCAGCTCCCCATCGTTGTTGTTATTGGTATATACATATATGCTCATCTGACCGCGACACTCCTTGATAATTTTCAGGATGTCTCCGTGAAGACAGCCAGCTAGGATACCAGCTTTGGCTCTTGATGAAGACCCTGTGAGATACGAGGCCTCAGTCCAGGACCCATCATGCAAGCCCCTTTCTCTAAGTGGGCTGGTAGCAGCACCCCCACCTGTTGAGTAGCATACAGTTTCAGTAGAGCAGGTTGAGCTTGAGCACAGGTTGAGTGCACTCCGTGAGATCCAGCGACGGAGACTGCTGAGGTTCAGTGGTGAGCCAGACCCTCAGGCAGCAGAGGCTTGGCTCGAGACAGTGGTTCGCCTTTTCAGTCTTGTGCAGACGCCGACAGATCAGAGAGTGGCTTTGGCAGCCTACCTTTTTCGTGGTGCAGCTTGGTGTTGGTGGTGTCTGGTGACTCAGTTTCTTGACGAGTCATCGCTTTCTTGGGGCGACCTCCAGTTGTTGTTCCATTAGGACTTTTTCCCCTCCTTGCACTCCGTTCGGATTCAGGAGCTCCTTCAGTTTCAATAGGGAGGGATGACGGTGGCCGAGTACGCGGCTAGTTTTGCAGACCGTGCACGCTTTTACCCAGAGGTGGTCCATGACGATAACCTCCGAGTGCGGAAGTTTGAGCAGGGTCTCCGCTAAGAGATTTGTGCTATCATATTAACCTTGGGCATTTCCACATATGTCAGGGTGCTAGAGCAGGCACTGGTGATAGAGAGCTTCCTGTCACGTTCTGGAGTTGGTGGTGGCAGCATGCACGTTGGAGCCGAGACGTCTATCGCAGCTAGTGGGCGTTGGCAAGAAGAACCTTGACGCAGGTGGCTTTATAACAACCGGACTCAGGGGTGTGGTCGTACACCACAGTGGTGCCGGAGGGTACTAGTGCATCCCAGAGAAAGTCGGTGCTATTCTTGCGATGGGAGAGGTCACCTGGCACAGGACTGCCCAACCAGGCATGTGGAGAGCTTCGGGCAGGTAGCAGGTGCGCCACCATGACAGAGGCAGCATCGTGATCAGAGTAGTACCTAGAGAGGTGGTGCTAGCAGAGGAGCGGGAGGATATGGTAGTGTAGGATGACCTTACATGGTCTTCCCATCACCACTAGGTGGTCCACGTCAGGCTCCGGAAGTTGACGGTTTGACCGCGGACAACCGCGAGCTTTGGATGTCTACTATCCTGCAGAGTATCAGGTGATAAGAGGTACGCTCTAAAACACTTCTACCTTTTTACAGTAGAATTTTTAGACTCTATGTGTGAACTTCTTTCCTCCCTGCTCCTTGTTTGATGTGTTACCAGGGTGGCGCGGGGTGTTGGTGTAACTTTGTGTTGGTATGATAAAACGTGTAGGACCTTTTTTTTCTTTAGTTGATGGTGATGACTCCATCGCTCTCTGAGAGTGTAAGAGAGTCTTGGTTGAGAGACATCGACTGTGAAATCTCGCGTAACCAGATATCCTTGGGTGTTTCACCATATGGATATTCTGAAGGAGGGAATCACCAGGCCTTGTTCCAGGCGCGGGCGGTTATTCCAGTTGCGGTGTGCGACGTAAGGGTTCGGTCATGGAGGTGAGCTACCCCCAAGAGCCTTCGGGCCATTTGAAACTGTGAAAATGGATGGTGATGTTCCCTACCGCCTTACCCTAACCCCAATGTCTGGATTGGGTGCACGACATCGACAAGGGTCGACCTCACGTGAACAGATCAATCCTTTGGTCTGTGTGCGGTGGCGCACAGCTGTGCGAGAGTTCTTCTGGGTACGGAAGAGCCGGGTGTGGGCTTAGTACCCTGTGTTGTTTCCTAGTTTTACTTTTTAGGGATGAAAATATTGATGGAGGGAATGATGTAAGAACCCGGTTTTTGCTGCGGAAGACTTTGGAATATTCTTGATGTTATTTCAGAGCAGCGCCTTTAGGCGGCGTGCGACTCCGAGCCCCGAAGTGGCCAGAATTAAATTTTCAGTGCGTTCACACTGGAAATGCCAAATAAATGCGATAACTCCTAAATGGTATTTCATATGAGAGATCCGAGTGTACATATGGGTCCGGAATGGGGTGTTTACCCTAGGAACGACATAAAACATGTCGGCGTGGGATGTTTGGACCCCTTTCCCCCTTTCGGAATGTTAAACGGATAAATTAATTAATTAATTAATTTGTTTAATGGTTAAAACTCAAGTATCTCTTAAACGGTTACTCATATTGGAAACCTAAGGGCGTCGTTGAGTTCGTAGCGTGCCGTTTACCCTAGGAGGGGTGTAAGTTTCGCGAGCGTGGGCCGTCTGTGAAAAAAGGCCCCAGGGTCATTTTCGTAATTTGGAGGACTCGGGCGCGGTTGTTTCAACTTCTGAATGGGGCCTTGGATTAAAATTCTGAGACTGCTGTTGCACTCGGAGCGTGGTTTTTAGCCTAGGGGAGTCTTAATCCTGATCCCGCCAAAATTTCGGGTTCGGGGTATCGGGCGGGCGTTTAAGTGTTTTCTACTTAAACGCATCCCCTCTCTTATTATTCTTCTTCTTCCTCAAACCCTCCCCTCTCCTCCAGCTCTGGAAAAGCACTCCAGTGGGGCACCTTCGGCGAGGCAACTCCGGGAAGGCAGCGGTGCGGCGGCGGACTCCCCGTGATGCTCCGGGCAACGCCCAAGAGGTAGGTGGTCTTGGTTTGCGTTTTAATTTCAGAACCATAACTCAAGCTCAATTATATGTGTCGGTTGTTGTTCGATCATCGAATAAAATCCCTTGAATGCGTAGTAGAATTTTTTCCCTTTCCGACGCATCTTTTGGATCGAAAATCCGAGTTCAGAGTCAATCGCAAACGACCGCCGAAGGTTGCGGGTGTTCGGTTTCCGGCAGGTTTGAGCGGCGGCGCGGCTGGAATCTGGTGGATGGCACAACGGCAGGGCTCTCGGACAGCGTTGGTACAGCTTCGGCGCGAGCGGGCTCCTCGGCTGGGCATGCGGCGGACTCGGCGGCAGGCGGCGGCTTCTCCTCAGCGCGGCGGCGCGGCGGGCCGAGCTCGCCGGAACGGGGCGGCGACCTGGGTCACAGCGCGACCTCGGCGGACAGCGACTCGCGAACTGTGGGTCTCTGCATGGGGGCAGTGGGACCGGCCATCCTGGCCAGTCGGGTGACAGTGGTCCGTGGCCAGCTGGCCGCTGCGGAGTGAGCCAGACCCGCGGCTGGGCCGCGGGCCGGTCCGACCCAAGGGTTTTTTCCCCTCATACTTTGGACGCACATATTTCGGGCTACGGGCGTCTGTTTTGAGCACCGTCTGCAGAAGCGCGGAGCTCATGTCAAGAAGCAGTTTTTGACATGGTTTCGGGAATTTTTAATTCCCGAAACAAGGGGGCTTGGAGGCGCGACGCGTCTTTAAGTGAATTGTCATTTTCCGGGGGAACTCATTTTGGATGGCGCGGACGCGTCCGACGTCCGTTTTAAGTGTCGTCAGTGGCGTTGGTACCCTGGCACCGAGGCGGAGCTTTCAAGAGTGGTTTTAGGCATTGAGGACGAAGTTGAGGCATGGTCCCACTGGTCCGTCTTTTGAGTTGCGCGCAGTGTTTAGCAACTTTTTCATCGGGCGTTCGTTCGGGGCGAGTGAGCAGTCGTTTTTGGATGTTTTTCCGAGGGGATTGCAATGGTGCAATCCGCCCTCTCTAATTCGGAACGATGGTGCGAGGCCCATGAGGGCTATTTGGGCATTGACGGTGATTTTCCAGCTTTATCACCGGGTGTTGGTTTTGGACAAGGGAATAGTCCATCTTGTGTAATTTTTCGAGAGGATCGCAACGGTGCGATCTGTTTCTTGTGTTTCAGGACTGGTTTGCGGGTCCCACAAAGCATCGCTTGTGTGCGGCGTGCCAGAATGCACCCTTTTTCTCCAGATATCTGTTGCACTCAAGTGAGTAGGGCTTTTGACGTGTTTTCCCGAGGGGATCGCAATGGTGTGATGCGCCTGACTGTTTTTGGGGCTGAGGCTTGGGATCACGGGACGTCGTGCGGGTGTGAGGCGGTGCTGTCGACTTTTCCGTCGGATATCCGTTAGAGGAAAGTAATTATTCTATCTCACATTTCTTTTCGCGAGGATTACAACGGTGTAATCGGTTCAGGCGGGTGGAGCCTCTTACACGATCTTATTAAATGTGGAAATGTGAAAGATGCCCAGGTTGTCGTTCTTCTTCCATGCTATAGCGGAATCTTGGCGTGTGATCACCCACTCTTGGGAGAGTGTAGTAAATGATTCACAAGATGTGGTTGGTCGTGCCTGGGCCTTTGAGGTGGAGTTGTTACGTTCACACCTTCGCGTTGACGTTGGGTGCCGTGTGCACGTTAGCCTTTGGGCTGGAGATGAGGTATACTTTGGGAGTATATAGGAGCGCTTGGAGGTACGTGTGGTTTGTACCTGAGAACGTTTGTGTGCTTGGTTGGGGTTGACTTGGGGCCACACGTCGTGTGGGACCCACGTGCGTTCCATGATCTTCTTTGAATACTTTGACCTCTCGCGACGTAGTGGGTCCCTCTGTGCCCATTTTTTTGACCAACAATGTAGAGTTTCCCCTGGCTTGGTGCTCTTTTTTCTAACCAGTAGGGTTGAGTGGTCTCCCCCTGGTCTTGTTCTCGATGGTTTGGCTGGTAGAGATGGTTTGGTTCCTCTGTTTCTTCAGCTGTGAGGGGTTTCAGTACCGTGCCCCATTCACCGGACTACGACACCGTTTGCGACTATGGGTGTTCGTATAGTGTGGGTGTTTTCCCCACTTTCTGGGGTGAGTTGACTCAGTCCTCTTTGACAGTGACTCAGCGGATTGGAGCGAGATCGCCTTGAGAGGCTTGGGGAGTTTCTCCGGTTGCTTTGTGTTCCCTGGTAGAGTTCCTGCAGATTCGATGTGACCAACACTACGCAGGCACCGATCCTCTACCTAGGAGGTTGTTTCCAGTAGGGCTGAGGTTCTTTCCAGCAGGGCTGAGGTGGTTTCCAGCAGGGCTGAGCTTGCTTCCAGCCGCGCTGAGGTTGTTTCCAGCAGGGCTGAGGTGGTTTCCAGTAGGGCTGAGGTTGTTTCCAGCAGGGTTGAGGTTGTTTCCAGTAGGGCTGAGGTTGTTACCAGCAGGACTGAGGTTGTTTTGAGCAGAGCTCGCCAGTGGGTTACCATCCAGTAGGGATGACCAGTACTGCGGTGTTCACTGAGCAGTACCATCCATCCTGAATCGCCAGAGCAGTTCCAGGCATACCTCCAGCTGGGCGGGGCAGTGGTCCCTGATGTCGAGCTTACCTCCAGCGGGGCTGGGTAGTGGTCCCCGATGTCGGGCTTACCTCCATTGGGGATGGGTAGTGGTCCCCGATGCCGGGCTTACCTCCAGCGGGGCTGGGCAGTGGTCCCCGATGTCGGGTTACCTCCAGCTGATATGGGCAGTTGTCTCATAGTTGACTTTAGCCGGGTCGCCCTCCAGTGGATTACCCTGTTATGGGACTGGGCAGTGTGGCACCCGTCGCCTTTTCGGGTCTGCCTATAGTGGGAACCCGTTGACTTCCTGGGATCCTCCAGCGGGGCTGGGCAGGGGGTCGCCTGTCGACTTTGAGTAGACCTCTCGACTGCGGGGCAGTGACGTGGTGTGGTTTGACGTTCCCCCAGAACAATCAAGTACGAGGGGTGATTTTACCCCACCGAGACGCGTCCTTGTGACGCGACCTAAAACCGTGCGGGCGAGTCAGTGCCTCCCAAAGCGGATAGTGTCGAGGTGTGGTGGTTTGAGCCCCTTGACTTGTAGTTCGGGGTAGATGTGCGGGATGCTGGGCATCAATGGTGTTACTTCTAGGACTGTTGATGACTCACTTTTCTTGGGATGAGTTACGGGATAGAGATCCCCTTACAACCTTGGTAGGGCTTCTTATTGAGCATATGTATTTGTATATACCTTGTTCTATTACCCACTTCTTGGTTTTGGTTACTCTCCTTCGTGGTGAGTCAAATACACGTGGGGTATGCCACGTGCTTTCCATGTCTATCTTCTCGTGGTTGGACGAGTCTACTCTCCTTCTATAGGTAGCGAAGACTCGACGAGAAGTTTATCTTCTCACCATTTCCAGCTTCTTGTGTCTGGACGATTCTACCTTCTTGCCTCTTTTTGGGTTGAGCTGGACTCTTCACTTTACTCCTTACTACATTCTCGGTTGTACTCCTTTACTTTTTCCTGTTCACTCTACTAATCTCCCTTTGGTACCTCCTTTGTTGATCCCTTGAGCCTTTGGGGTATCCTACTGAGTATTTTTATACTCACCCCTACTTGGTCTTTTCCTGCACTTGGTGTTCCCTTGCCGAAGATGGACAGGTTGGTCGTGACGTCAGAGGAGCTTAGGAGCCGGGAGCTTGGACCACGTGTGGTGGTCGTAGTCGGGTTCCAGGTGGGGAACCCTTACAGTGGTTTCTTTTGTTTTACCTATTGTCGGGTTGTGGCACTTTTGTTTGGGTGCGTGTTTTGCCCTTTTCTTTTCAGTTTACCTTCAGCTTGTACTTTGTGTTGTTTAGAGGTCGATGCACATCTGTGGTTTATATATCTATAGCAGTTTCCCTTTGCTTTTCTTTTTTGCTCTGCACTTTTTCATTGAGTGTGCTGCGTGTGTGTGTACAGGTACTTAGTCAAAGGCATCCCCGAGTTATTGTGCCTTCGGCGCTGGTCGCCAGCCCCTGGCCTATGGAGGCGGGCTTGGGATAGTTGCGGCTCGAGCCCGGGTTGGGTCGGGTCGTGACACAATGCGTACCTCCCTTATCTTAGGGAGGTAGATGAGGTCGACACTGAGGACTTTATCCCCACTGAATGGGGGTTCTGCTCTAAGGCCGCCACCAGAAGTTGTTGTCATGATTACGCCACGACTCAATATCCTCACGCTAAGGAGGAGGTCGCCCAGAGGATCTAGGCCCACGCTCCCTGAGCTCCGGTCCCTCAGACCTCCCAATGAGGGCCGAAAATATACAACTAGGGACCAGTCATCACCCTTGTCTGAGAGGAGGAGCTCCGCTACCCAGTCACAGAGACGTATCCCGAGCAGGCACATACACCTATCCGCTCCTCCAAAGTCTACCATCCAGACATGGTGGCATAATATGAGCAGGTGAGCATCCCCACCGAGATCCATCAATCCTGTCACTCACACAGGACGACACCTACCCATCAGGCACCTCTCCATGCCTTGGGTCATGAATCCCACCAACCAGACGTGGTGGTAACCCAGTGCCTGCATGACCAAATCCTAGCAGATTCTCCTGATGCCTACCCTCCTGATGTGGTGGCGATCAATAGAGTCTGTCATCCCGATGTGGTGGAAATTAATAGGCGGGGAACATCTCCCTACTAGAAAAGGCCACCGACTCGATACAGTGAGGAACCAACATATGCAGGGCCAGCTCCTTGTGGATACACGTAAATTCCACCATCCCGATGTGGTGGAAAATAGAGAGATAAACCGGCATATCCTAGCACAGGGGAAAGCTCGTTCACCTGCCCTGACACAGAAGAATCATCAATACCCACTGACCACCAGAGGACTGGAGCATAATATTCCTACTCCGATACTAGAATGGGCCTTCATACCCGTTCCAGCCAAAGATGTCTCTCTGCATATCCTAGCAATGATGGAGGAGCAGGTATCGATCCCAAATCATATCTTGCAGACTTTCCAGAATTTAATTGCATCAGCGGAAACAACAAGGACTTGGGACCATGAGCCCATCTCCCCAATTGAGGCGACTCATATAAGAGATGAGATAGCTTCCTCAGAGCAGATCTGCATCCCTGCTTCCACCCAGGAGGGTCGTCGGCCATATTCCACGATACAAGGGAAACCGGATAGAGCAGCTTCACTCGTTCCAACTGGGGGAAACCGGTCCATCACGGTGGATGATCCAGAGCAGGCATATATCCCTACTAAAATTCAATATGTTTGTCACCATATCCCGACAGCATCACGGGGCCCAATTAGAAAGGGTCCCAAAGGTGAAGGTCGTTATCAACAGCAGACGGTCCCTGATGCCCGCAAGAAAGTTCCCCAAACACGCTGCATGAAGCTGGAAAATAAAGAGAGGGTTCATGATTCCACTCTGCTGGAAGCCGGGGTTCCCAATACTGATAAGCACATATCGAAGGCTCAGAACCCTGACCACCCATTACCATATTATGGGAGTGGCAGTAGCAGTTGCGAAGTTCCTCCCCGCAATGTCGCTACCAACATCTATGAAGGTCCTCCCCAGAGCACCAATGGGGGCCTCCCCCACAGGCATATAACGATCGATCATGAGAGATTCTCTTTTGATGCGAGTCACAAAAGCCCTCCGCGTGACCAGAAGATCAAGAAGAAATAAGGCCCTGCACTTGTTGTGGTCCACCCTGAAGGTCCCCCCTGGGTTATACACTACAAACACTCTCCGAGCAGTGGGACCATAGATTATGATAGTAGTCCTTGCAATCATAGTCGAAACTGTGGAGGCCCTCCCCTCAGTAACGTCTCATCGTGACAAGAAGGCCCTCCCCTTATCGTGGCCTGCCCTGAATGTCCTCCCCAGGGGTTACGGTGCAACGACACTTCGCGCAGCTAGGCATCAGATCACAGTGGTAGTCCTCGAAACTATGATAACAGAGGTCCTCCCCATAGAGACGTCAAGAAACAAAATGGCCCTCCCCTTGTTTTGGTACATTCTGAAGGCCCTCCCCAGGGTGTACCCCACAGACATTCTCCCTACGGAAGCTGTGATGGTAGTCCTCTTCACCACGACCTCAATTGCAAAGGTCCTCCCCGTAATGGCCCTAAGAAACAAGGAGGTCCTCCCCTTGTCGCAGTGTGTCTTGAAGGTCCTCCCCAAGATACACATCAAACGTCAAGCCATGATGGTCATCCTCACCATGATGGCAGTTGTTGTGAAGGCCCTCCCTGTAACAATGCTACATAGTCAAAAGGTCCTCCCCTTACTATGACACACCTTGGAGGTCCTCCCCAGGGTATGTACTGCAAAATTCCTCTATGCAGTGAGGCGTCAAGTAGTAATGGTAGCCCTCGCCATTACGACATGGATAGCTGAGGCCCTCCCCTCCTAGACTTCAAGCAATGAGAATTCCATCCCATCGTTTCGGTACATTCTGAAGGACCTCCTCAGGGTGTACCCCACAGGTTCTCTCCCAGAGGCAGCTGTAATGGTAGTCCTCACCATTGTGACCGCCATTGTGAAGGTCCTCCCCGCAGTGACATATCATATTGACAGGAAGGTCCTCCCCCTACTGAATCAAGCACAGAAAAGCCCTCATATGATGAGGCACTCATAAGGACGGGATCAATCATGTCAGATTCCCAGCTAGTCACTAACGACAACCTTCTTCATTCAGGAGATATTCTAGGGCCACGTTCATCTTCTGATCCCCCTCGGAATCGCCCACATGACAATTCAATACCTACCGGCCCCACTGCCTCCGACCACACTATCGGTGAGCATCTCAGTTGGGCTGACCAGGTAGAGGAATCACTAGGAGAGGAGTATGCTGACATGTTTCACCTGAGGAAATGACTGTCCAGAGATGATATACCCATTATGTTTTGGCCCACGACCACCTCTCAATTCAACATACCCAGAAAGTTGTCAGAAGAATGTGCACACGACATCCGCTCCAATATATGGACAACCCTCCACCGGCTAAAATCAAGCTCCTTACCTTATGATGGGTATGTAGACAATGTGAAGACAATAAGAGACCCCCTGCGTCACATCGATCTAGAAGCTCTTCCTTCAGCGTGGCAACCACGACCTGAGAGGCGTAAAGAAAACCTTGAGTTAGCCTGCCCTCGTGCACTGCACCAGTTGCGCCGCCTCATTGGTGACACTCCGATGGGAGTCCATATCAGAGGATGGGGAGAACATGGAGCTCTGCATTTCACTCCGCTCCCCCACCTAGAAGAACTAGTTCGGCATAATGTCTTGCAACGTCATCATGTCAAGACAACAATCGAGTGGTCTCCCTATTTGCGAAAGGTGAAACACCCAACAATGAAAGTCCTTTAGTAAGTCCCAGAAGTGTCTGGCCTGATAGAAACAATCCATTCACAGACTTCTAAATTAGGACACCGAAAGAATACAACAGGCCTCTCGCCTAAGAGAGGCCAATCAGCAGTAATTTCTTGCCTCCCCAGAGGGGATTGATTCACAGGTGAACTCGGCATCAGATCCAGTTCACCCCCAAATGGGGGAACGCAACATCAGGAAGGTAGTGATAGTAGCAGCTGCTACCGCAATCCAGGGTCAACCCAATCCTGCAGGGCTGGGGGAATTTTTAACAGTAAATGCCCCTGTAAGACCAATAAAAATGGGATGACACTCAACATCCACAGAACGGATCCATCCCCATCCCTCAGGGCAGGGGGCATTTTTACCACCTCAACAACAACCTCCCCCATAAGAATCAGTATTTTCTCATCTAGGGAGGACAGTTAGAAGAGTAGGTTCCTGCCCTATCCCGTCTTTTGAATCACCATCCCCTTCAAGAGGGAGGCGTACCATGAGGTCGCATCAAGGAACTCTTCGCGTCACCCTTCATCAAGGAGCCTGAAATCATTCTATGGATAGGAAGGGGAGGACCAGTATAAGGTGCGGGAGATCCTCTTACTATTTGGAATATCACATCTCATCCACCCCCGCGATATGCATCCATCAATTCCATAGAGGCTAACCCCACGGGTGACACCAGAGATGATGCAAATCTGGATGGATCGGGAGATGATGATTCCAGTCAGGCTATGACTCACAACGAACCACCAGGTGTGCACTCCCGGAACCAGAGGGCCGCCCTAAATATGGCCGCCCTTCCAGCTAAACCTCCTCCGCTTACCCTGTGAGCTTCCAACAAGGATAAGAACAAAGGACCGTTTACACTTAACTTTCCTCCTCCTATCGATAAAAACGAGCCACTTACGCTCGAAGAGATATTCTCTTGACAGGAATAGGAAATGAAAGAATTGAGGCGGATTAATGCCGAGCTACTCTAGAGGAATCATCTTATTGAAAGTGATTTCCAAGAAGAGCCACACCTTGAACTCCCTGCAAGTGCACCTCAAAGGCCAAGGTTTGCCCCGCCCAATGAGGTGCCTGGTCCGTCCAACTACCTGAACATGGATCCAGGTGAATACCAAGAATTCCCTCCACTTAGGAAGCAACCGGAGCGAGTATGTCTGAACCCTCCGATGGTGTCACAAACGTCATATAAACCCTTGGTGTCGGCTGAGCCGGATCCTCAAGCAATGCCTCGGGCTACACCAGCCCAAGACTGGGCCCAACGGGATGTAAACCAGGGACTCACCATCACCATCGTGGCACTGACAGCTCAATTGGAAGCAATAGAAGGTTGACCCGCTCCAATATAGCCAGAGTGAAAGCCCTACCCTGATTGGGTGATCAACACACCTCCTCCACCCAATTTTGGGAGCCCTGTATTCCCTATTTTCAATGGATCAGGCGATCCAGAACAACATTTGATGCACTACACGTCTAGTATATGAATATACCAGCTCAGTATATAAAGAGCTGGGAAGGCCTTAGGCAGCATTTCCTATTCCACTTCAGCTCAACGCTGCCTAAAACAATGGCTAGTGACCTCATGAATTGCAAACAGAGGGAGAACGGAAGGGTCTCGGATTTCATCGCCAGATGGAAGGGTCTAACCTACTCTATGAACAGGACAATGCCCCAAGATGAGATGCTGGCCATATGCATCGATAACCTTCAAGATGAGCTACGAACACCGCTCATACTAGTGGAATGCACCATTAGCTTCCAAAATATCTATGTCATTGCCCATAGAATTATAGACTCCCTGCAACGGACCAATCTGAAGTCCTGAATAGCCTCACAGGCTTCTACAAAGAGAATAGTTAGAGCTGAAGCATCCTCTGTCACACTCAAGCCAGCCCCTGCGCCTGATCCACTACCTAGGCCTCAACCAAATATTCAAGGGCCCCCTGTATATCATCATCCACCTCCAACCAAGCGGGATGATAAGAGAGGATCGAAGCGGAACCAGTTCGAGGAACAGAGACACAAATTATACTCATTCTGAGAGGACCAAGTCCGCAGATACTTCATCGCCGCCATGAATTTCAACTTGCTCCACCTCCCAGTGCCAAGGAAGCCCAAAGAAGTCAGCCGCAATGACATGCCAGATTAATATCCCTACCATCAAATGTTGAGGCATAATATCTAGGAATGCTTCGTCTTCAAAGACCTCTTGCAAAGGATGGTAGACTCCTGGCAGGTCAAGCTAGGACCACCCCCAGCACATGTGACATACATTTCTACCACTGACTCTGACAAAGGGGAGGGGTGGCAGGAAGAAACAAGCAAGAAGGGGCAGAAATTTGATGACTGGATGACTCGGAATACTATCAACTGTGATCAGGGCATACTCCGAGCTCAACTACAGTAGCCAGTCTTGCCGCCAACATCCCCTAATGCTGCACTGCTGACAATACTGGGCTCACAACCCTCCACGAGCCGGTCTTTGAGGCGTAATCAAGGAGGGAGGAGACAAGTGCAAAAGGAGCAGTCCGCAATGAGGATGAAGTTATCCCCAACACTGTCGGATTTTATGCCCCCAAACTTGGTTCCATGAGCACTGACCCACCAAACGACACCATCAGGGAAAACTGACCAGGTTGACCTGTCACAGGACGATGAGCTAATCTTTGGTTCCATCAACGTCATCCATCTAATGTAATCATTCCCCAAAGAAGGGTATGGTTACAAACCAGAGTTCCAAACCCAAGGGGTCGAGAGGAGGAATCGCAGAAGTAGGGGATACTAGGGGAGGCGTAGTCACGGCCGAAACCAACCCTATGGTTTACCACGGATCAAACTGTTAATATCGCGGAAACCCATGGGAGAGCCCTTCAACGGACTCAACAAGAGAAAGAATATCCCTCTACCTCCACAAGAAGCCACTCTAGACATGTCATCATGCGGTACCCATTAGAGTAGGAACAAGTTTCTAGCCTCCTAGTGCGCACAAACAGACCGGCCGGGCCAAGTCCCCAGAACGTGGGAACACCGTCGAAATCCGACCCTGCGGCCAGTCCCTCCTCGTCACGTACTCCAAATCCAAAGCTGCCTGCTAAAACTCTCCCACCAACGGAGAAGCACTGGCCACTAGAGCAGAAATAAGATATCCTTAAGAATATGGTATCGGTACCAGCCAACCTGTCGATCCTGGATGCCCTGAGTTTGTCAGCAGATCTCAGGGAGGCGCTTATAGAATCCTTTCTCAGCCCCCTTCAAGCCAAGGTAGCTGCTACTGAGATTTACCGGATGGATACTGGCCTAGTTGAATGCAATGCGGTGATTTCCTTTACCGATTAGGATGAATATTCCCTCATGCAAGGACATATCAAACCACTGTATGTGTCCGACACACTAAATGATGTTGAGATCCGAAAATTCTTTATTGAAAACAGATCTGGAGTTAACCTCCTTCCCCTATGGACACTCCGTAAGTTGGGATACTGTGAGGATGACCTAATACCCTCAGCCACAACTCTTTTGGGTTATGGAAAGAGTGAACAGAAGCCAATGGGACAAATCAAGCTAAAAACCCGTTTTGGCGACCTTGTGGCCTACTCTAAATTCTTGGTGGTCCGACAGAACACAGAATTCAATGCCCTGCTTGGAAGGTTGTGGATCCATAAGCACATGGACATTCCTTCATCCTACCACCAGTGTATCAAGTATTGTGTTAATGGACAAATTGGGACATTGCACGCTGACAAGACCCTTTCGAGCTCTCCGAGTCACACTACATTGATGCCGGGTTTTATGAGCAAAAGAAAAAGAAGCCTTCGCTCGATGGTATCGACTGGATCCCCGCTACAAATGGTTCAGAAATGGTTCCGAATGACCCCCTCAAGAAACTCGGCAGAGACTACATACTTCCCAGTAACCATGATGACAGCGGGAATTCAATCTTGGACACACACTCAACTATCCTCATGACTTCAGCTATAACGGTCGAGTGTGACAATGCGGAAACGACTGCTAACCCTCATTTTGGGGACGAATACTTGAGCAGGGATGCCGACGATGCCTCTCCTCTAGACCCCCCAAGATCCCATGTCGGGAACTCTCCCCCCGTCAGATCAAGAAGATGAGAATGTGGGGAAGAAGAGGAGGAAGATATCAGGGATGCACCTCCCACATTTGAGGAAGGTTTCTCCACCACCGTGGACAAGATCTGGGAAATAAACCTGGGTACCAAGGAAGAACCGAGGCCCACTCTCATTAGTACAACCATGTCTCCTGAGGAGCACGATGTATATACCTCTTTCCTGAGGCAATCGAGATGTTTTTACCTGGAATTACGAAGAAATGCTGGGACTTGATCCCGAAGTGGTGACACACCACTTTGGTCTGCCAGAAGACCACCAGTGACATAAACAAGCCTCCAGAAGGACACACCCCAAACATACTTCCAATATAAGGGCTGAAGTCTATAAGCTTATTAAAGTAGAATTAATTCGGAAGGTCCAATACCCCAACTGGCTAGCCAACATTGTCCCCGTCAAGAAAAAAACGGACAAATCCACATCTACATCGATTTCAAAGATCTCAAATGGCATTGCTCGAAAGATGATTTCCCGGTCCCGATCATCAAGTTATTAATCGACACAACATCCAAGTATGAGGCTATGTCCTTCATGGACAGTTATTTTGGGTATAATCAAATCAAAATGGCCCAAAAAGACGAAGAAGACACTTCCTTCAGGGCCCCTCAAGGAATATTCAGTTACAAGGTCATGACCTTTGGTCACAAGAACGCTAAAGCCACATATCAACTTTCCATGAATAATATATTTAAACCATTCCTTGGATGATTCTTTGAATGCTACATGGATGACTTGGTGGTCAAATAAAGACAATGATCAGATCACCTATCATACCATAAAACTGTCTTCAACAAACATCGACAACATAGCCTGAAGATGAATCCCTTGAAATGCACCTTTGGGGTTACCTCAGGGAAATTCCTTGGCTTCATCGTACGCCATCGTGGCATCAAAGTCGACCCTAAAAGGACAAAGGCTATCCTTGGTTTTCCACCTCCCCGCAATATCACTAAGCTGAGAGGATTCCAAATACATCTTGCCTATATTAGGTGGTTCATAGCCAACCTGGCGGGTAAATGTTTTCCCTTCACCAGGTTAATGAAAAAGGGGGTTACGTACCAATAGACAGATGATTTCCAAGAGGCATTTGACAGCCTAAATAAGTACATTTTAAGCCTGCCAGTGCTCATGCCCTCAGTTGATGGAAGACCTCTTATCCTATACGTGACGGCCCTAGATCAGTCACTAGGAGCTTTCCTCACATAGAACAATGACGCCAGCAGTGAAAACAGTCTCTATTACCTCAGTCAAACCATGATCGATGCTGAAACTCGATACTCAAACATCAAGAAGAGTTGTTTGGACTTGTTCATTAGAGTTCAAAAATTACGACATTATCTACAGCATCCTGAAGTCCATTTGGCCTCGCGTAGTAACCCTCTCAAGTACATCCTCAACCACCCGATGATGACCGGACGCCTATCTCGATGGGCAGTCATCCTCCAATTGTTTGACATCCAGTTTTTGCCTTAGAAAGCCATCAAAGTCAAGGTGTTAGTAGATTTTCTAGTAGAGAACCCCTCGACAGGGACCACCGCACTGGACGTTGAGTTACCTGATGAAGACATATTCTCAGTTCAAGAGGAGTTACCAACATGGGAAATGTACTTCGACGGTGCATCCCAAATCCCGGCAGGGAAGAGGATGGAGGATCCCAAATTTAACAAGGTTGGTTTGGGGATCATACTCATGTCCCCAGAAAAGGCAGTCTTGCTATATTCCTTCCTCCTGTCAGAAGCATGTATGAACATTGAGGCGGAGTATCAAGCCGTCATTGCAGGCCTAGCGCTCGCACTACAGGCACAAGTACAACACCTTAAGGTAAAAGGTGACTTGGAACTAGTCATTAATCAAGTAAATGGTGACTATGCTATTAAAAAGGAGGATCTGATTCCCCTATTTGACCATGTCCGAGGGTTAGTGGTGGAATTCTCCACAGAACCAACATTGAACTATATTCCCCGGTCTCAGAATACCCAGGCCGATGCATTAGCTAATGAGGCCACAACCCTAGCTGACCCAGACTGGGATGAGACAATTATCAGTATTTCTCATCGTTGAATGGTCTTGTCGTTTGTTCAGACTAAGACAAAAGAAATCAATGAAGACAGTCTTGTCCCTGAGCCATATGCTCCTACCACAGGCTGGATGAAACCCATTTCAAACTACCTTTAAAGGGGAGAACTTCTATCAGACAGGTCTGAACGAGAGAAAATACAGAGAAGGGCAATCAACTTTGTCCTATATGGCGGCACGGGTCAGCAAGAGGTCCTCTACAAATGAGGCCTCGACGGAGTCCTCCTCAGATGCATTAATGGAGAAGAAATTATTGTCGTCATGACTGATGTGAAAGCCAAAGTATGTAGAGCACATCAGTCAGGGTCTATGCTTTCCCATCAGGTTTGAAGGATTGGGTACTATTAGCCCACCATGACACGAGATTGCAAGCACTTTACCGCAAAATGACACTCATGCCAAATTCCTTCCAGCTTCATTCACTAACCCCTAGAGTTACATCATCAGGATAAGTACTCCTGAGCATTTTCCATCTAGGGAATGGACGTCATGGGAATATATCCTCCTGCTATGGAAAACAACTGAAGTATATCCTCACAGCAACTGACTTCATTTCCAAATGGGCGGAATTTGTACCCCTCAAAGAATTCAGGGCAAGAAACATTTTCAGCTTTGGGAAAACCAATATCATCACCAGATTTGGCATCCCTCATACCATATTGACGGATAAAGACAAAAACTTCTGCTCTTCTGAATTGGAGAAACTGTACCAAGAATATGGTATCAAGGCTAACCACTCATCCCGCTACCATGTAGAGGCCAACAGACAGATAGAGGCTTTCAACAAGACCCTGTCCAACATTCTCCAGAAAAATGGTGGAAAAAGACAAGAAATCATGTCTGGATAAACTCATTCATGCATTGTGGTCTTACCAAACCACAATCTGCACCGCTACTTGGGCTACTCCATACTCATTAGTATACAGAACAGAAGCGGTCCTACCCATCGAGATCCAATTTCCCTCGCTCTCTATTTCCATTTGTGATCAGTTATCCAATGATGATCAATCAAAAAAATGTCTAGGTGAATTGGAATAGCTGTATGAGAAGAGGTTTCACACTTTTCACCATCTGGAAGTATATCAAAACCCGATCGCACGAACCTTCAATAAAAAGGTTCGTCTTCGGTCTTTATTGGAAGGATAATTAGTGTTGGTCCTCCAGATCCCAATGATACACAGAAAGAAACCTCCAAAGCTGGAGCCCAAGTGGGAGGGACCATAAGTTATACACAAGGTCTACTCCAATAGAGCATATTCCCTGATCTCTATGGACGGGAAATTCACTACCGCTCCTACAAATGCTAGATTTCGGAAGAAGTATTTTTCATAATAAAAAGCAGTTATCGTCCGAGCTGCAGGATGATAAACTACCAAGAACCCATCATCCGAGCCCCAGGACGTTAAACTGTCAAGCCCCAATGGTCTAAACTATTTGACCATTAAACTAAGAGTATTTTTTCCTCACCACACGATGTTAAACTACACGGATTTCAGAAAACTACGTACAACTTGATTCCTGCCCCCACAGGATACGTAGCTACACCAAAATTCTGTACCCTGGTCCAGAAATCCCCAAATAAAGTTAAAAATTCCCTCTTCCCCTATGTATGGACCGGCCCTACATGGGGTGTATCCCTTTCAGAGAACTATGTATGGCTTGATTCCTGCCCCCGCAGGGTATGTAGTGATGCCAGGATTCTGTATCCTAGCCTAGCCATCCCCAAATAATGTTAAAAATTCCATCTTCCCCCATGTACGGACCAGCCCTAAATGAGGTGTATCCCTTTCAGAGAACTACGTACGACTTGATTCATACCCTTGCAGGATACGTAGCGACGCAATGATTCTATATCCTGGCCCAACCACCCCCCGAATAAAGATTAAAAATGTCCTTTTCCCCCGTACGGACCAGACCCGCACGGGGTGTATTATCTTCTAAAGAACTACGTATGGCTTGATTTCTGCCCTCACGGGATACATAGTGAAACCATAATTCCACAACCTGGCACAACCACCCCAAATGAAGCTAAAAATACACCCTTTCCCCCGTGTAAGGACTAGACCTGCATGAGGTGTATTCCCTAAAAGAACTATGTGAGGCTTGATTCCTTCCCTCACAGGATACGTAGTGACACCAGGACCTTATCTCCTAGCCCAAACTCCGATAAAAGAAAACATAGGAATATATACCCCTCTTCCTTACAGTGTGACATTAAACTACACAGAATCCCCTTTTCACGCCGGTTCGACTTCGTCATCACCGCACGATGTTAAAACTGCACGGACTTCGTCCTCACCACACGATGTTAAAACTGCACGGACTTCATCCTCACCGCATGACATTAAACTGTACATAATTCATCACAACCCACCCAAGATATATGGCAAAACGATATGGGAATACTCCTTGCGCATTTTAATGCATCCTCTTCATACATCATACTCCACGACCCAGATAATTCCGGATCTACATAAACATTCATGGCCATCAGAAGTGGAAAGTTATCAACCCATGGACACCTTTTCACGACTATGCATACCATGCCCTCAGCGGATCTGCATATTGATAGCCCCTGGACCGTCTACCAATGGAAAGATTTCCTCAGGCGATACTCTTCCTATCTCTGTACGCATACCGGCCTCAGAGCCCCCATATCATATCTCCCGATCCAAAAATTTATGGAGAAATGGTTTACAAGTTTGTTCCCCTATCACATCCAAATGTTTCCAGGGTATCCCTACCTGGTTAGCCTATGTATCCGCCCATGGTTAACACGGCGATCTGCATCAACAAACATCAAGCCAGGACTAGGCTAATTTGACTCAATGAGAAATTACGGTGAAGATGTTTCTTTTATGCTTGGACACCATTATCCCCATATGTCGAACTCTATACTATGAGTAATCCATGATTTTCATAATCATCCATGGCCATCGGAAGTGGAAAGTTATCAACCTATGGGCACCTTTGTATGACTATGCATACCATGCCCTCAGCGGATCTACATATTGATAGCCCCTGGCCCGTCTACCAAAGGCATGATTTCCTCAAGTATTACTCTTCCTAGCCCCATACGCTTACCAGCCTTAGAGACCCCATACCATACCTCCTGATCCAGGAAACCCCAGAGTTACAGTTTACACCCTCATTCCCTCACACTTGTTCAAAGTATACCAGAGCCTCCTAACTCAGTTTCCCTCTGGGTAATTGTAGCAATAGTCACCCAATGGTCCGAACTCTACGACCGTTAAACTAATATTACTTCTTCCTTACCACATGATGTTAAAATGCATGGAGTAAAGGTTTACCCCATGCACAAGATAAATAAGTGTGGTGAACTCTTCAAGTTTTAAAAGCAACCTAGGACAAACATCCCCGACATGTCCAGATATTTCCTTTCCAAATGACAGACTTCGTGGCCCGAACAATCTCGGATCCTCATAATCATTCATGGCCATCAGAATTTTAAAGTTATCGACTCGTGAACACCTTTGTTTGACTTTTCATACCATGTCCTCAGTGGATCTGCATATTGATAGCCCCTGGCCCGTCTACCAAAGGAAATATCTTCTCAAGCGATACTCTTCTTATCTCTGTACGCTTACCGGCCTCAGAGGCCCCATATCATTTCTCCTAATCCAAGAAGCCCTGGGACCGTGATTTACACCATCAATCCCTCTCCACATCTTGGAAATTACGAGATATTCAAGCTCAGTTACATTCTAATCAAGAGTGGTCTTTGCAACTATTTCCTTACCACATGATGATTAAAACTGCACGGAACATGTTTATGCCGCCTGGCGTAAAGCTGCAAAGACCAAGCATTAAAAATCCAGGGAAATGCCTCCAACTATAACCATTTTCTGGAATTAAAAAAAATAACCCCGTCCTCACTGCATGATGTTAAACTGCACAGTATCTTTAATAATGCTCCTCATCCTTACCGCATGACTTTAAACTGCATGGAATTTAAGATTCCCTCCGTCCTCACCACATGACGTTAAACTGCATGGTCAAACACTTCATGGGTTCAATTGGGAATAGAGTCTTTTCCTATTCCCCTCAGTGAATGGGATAGACCTACACCAATCACCATCTCACACCAACGTGAGAAGGGATGACTTCACCCATTCCCATGAAATTTAGCCCAGATGATTCTCCTGTAACTAGGCACCCTCTCCTCATGAACTATATTATGTACCCAGATGGAGCTGAACCCTTGTAACCCACCCCTGGTGGTCCCAAATATCAACTTCCCTAAAATTTTTTGGCTATCGGGAGAATAAAATCATTGACATAAGGACACCTTTGCATGAGTATGCATATCATGCCCTCAGCGGCTCTGCATATTTATCGCCCATGGTCCGTCTACCAAAGGAAAGATTTCCTTAGGTAATGCTTCTCTCTGTATGTCTCCTGGCCTTTGAGCCCCCATATCTATCCCAGGATTCAGAAACCCCCGGATATGTAGTTTACCAATCCCTTTCACAACCCTACCTGAATATGGTGGAACTTCTCCGACGAGATTACCGAGAACCAGGAGAAGCCGTTCCATAATAAAGAATGTCCCATCTGCATTAATTTAAACTACGCCAAGCTCCAACCATCCTTTACACTAACTAAATGCATAGGACAGGGACCCTGCGTCCACACTCCTGATTAATACAGATGTTCCCAAACCCTTTCAGACGTCACACACCCTTTCCAAGCCACCCATGGTGATTTCCATAAGCCAGACTTCCATGAAGTCCTCAGGCCATTAGAAATGGACAGTCATTGACTTGAGGAAACCTTTGAACGACTATGCATACCATTCCCTCAGCAGCTATACATATTGATCGCCCCTGGCCTGTCTACCAAAGGAATGATTTCCTTAGTCAATGCTTCTCTCTGTATGCCTCTTGGCCTCTGAGCCCCCATATCGATCTTGGGATTTGGAAACCCTCTGAGCTGAAGTTTACCAATCCCTTTCACAACCCTTCCTGAATATGGTGGAATGTATCTGACAATATTACTGAGAACTAGGGGAAGTCGTTCCATTCTAAAGAATGTCCCAGCTGCATGACTTTAAACTGCGACAAGCTCCAACCATCCTTTACGATATCTAAACGCATAGGACAGGGACCCTGCGTCCACACTCCTGATTAATACAGATGTTCCCAAACCCTTTTAGACATCACACACCCTTTCCAAGCCACCCATGGTGTTTTCCATAATCCAAACTTCATTGAAGTCCCCAGGACATCAGAAATGGATAGTCGTTGACTTGAGGACAACTTTTCATGATTATGCATACCATGCCCTCAGCGGCTCTACATATTGATCTCCACTAGACCATCTATCAAAGGAAATTCTTCCTTAGGTGATGATTTTCCTACCTCTACACATCGATACAGCTCCCATGCCTTGATACATTCCCTACATGTAATTAAAATATAAACAAGTTCCCCCCACGTGCTTCTGAAAAAGTATTGAGACATCTTTTAATCAACCAAACCTTGTCGGGGCCCTCACCCCACCATATATGGTCGAAGATGTTTGACCTAAAACATCAGAAATGATAGTCTTGTCGATGGGACTTAAAACCACTCATAAAAAAAGGAGGCGCAAAGCCTGTTAGGTTGAAAACCCGAAAAGGGAATCCTAAGAAAAAGCCGAGCCATACCCGCTGGGTCCACACCAAATGGGCCCAGGAAAAATTAGGGTATTGACGGAAAAGACAAAAATTTTGTGGGGGTTTTTGTACAAAACCCTAAAAACAGTAAAACTATGGTCTCTGAGTCCCTTGGCTCAGGAAAAATTTACAGCATTGTCCAATCACTCATTGATTTTTAGGACCACTTTACATCGGAATAGCCTCCTCTTCATTCCAATCAGACCCCATTCTGATGGGGGGAATTTGTAGGATCCTGAAAATTCCACAAAGGGTAAATCCAATTACCAAAAAACATGGAAAAGGACCAAACCGGTCTGCGTACCATCTCCCAGCAACAGTACGCGGACGGTTCGGTGAACCGCCCTCCCGCAGACGCTGTCGTTCACGAAATGTGGGCGGAGCGCCTACGCGGGCGCGAACCAGGAAGACCGCCAATAACGCCAGGCCGGTCCACCATCACGAACCGCCCTGGCCGTGAACCACGTCAACCGGCCTAGACCGCGTGCGCTGTCATTCGTGGAATGGAGACGGAGCCCTGCGCGGCTGCGAAGCACCCCCCGAACCTATTTGGTTTGTGGGTAAGGTGCATTCAATGCCCCCGTGAGTTGCGGATTGACCAAGTCATCTGAAAATAGGGTTTCCAGTCATGGGCCTCTGCAAAAGGTGCGGCATGACCACAAATACATCTCTTTCCCCATCTATAAAAGGATGTGGTGTGGGAGAAGAAAGGGATCAATCATATTCGGGTGGAAGGATTTCGGAGGAAGGAGCTTAGGATTTCACAAACAATGAAGTTCCAATTCGTGAACCAGAAAAGGTACGAAGATGGAAACGAATTAACAAAGAACTGAAAACACATAATAAATTGGTGAACCGTGAACTTAAAAAAAGAGAAGACCGCGAACCATGGACCCTCTGCAAATGTACTCCCTAGAGACCTGGGATTCTATGCCCCTTTTCCAATCCGACGCACCGTGTCGCACCCTCCTATGCAGGCGAAGCCCTGACCGATGATCCCCCAACTGGCATTGCCCCAGGCCGCCGTTGCTCGTGCAGACTCCGCCGCGTACCAACCTGGTATGTGGGCCGAACCCGAAGCCGCATACCACCCTGGTACGCGGGATGCCTGTAAGTTTGTGCACCACACTGGTATGTGGACGACCTCTCTAGCCACGTAGCACCCCCTTATATGAAGGGCGCCACTCCTCATACACCCATGTGGCCCATCAACTCCGGTGTTCCCATTCCCCAAGTCAGATAAAATCATTCCAATCTGGCATGATCCTTCGCAATCCCTTCATTGGTCTATTCATCGTCCCCAAGCCAAGGCCTCTACCGAAGCCACCAGACCCGTATGATGCAATCTACTGGCGCATCAGCACACCGCTTTAAGTTCACATACCCACGGTAGGTGAGGGTAAAGGGGTTTCTCTAGCCCTTGAGCAGGTTCCCAAAACATTCTTGGGTTCTAGTTTCCATGGTAGTGCAGGGACCGAGCTCGAGAGTCCCCTTTCTGCCTCTCCACTTTTCAGAATTGAGGGACACCGCTCACGTTTCCTTTTGACGAGCGCCAACGGTGAGCACTTCTCCCCTATCCTGGAAGTGGTTGGGCATCCCTCCTGGAGTAAGCCCGACACCATCCTCGCCAGAAGCCAATATCCCTTCCCCTCTCATCATGGAAGGTTCATTGCTCCACTGATCAACTCCTACCTTCTTCCAACATCAGGGAGAAGGAGTCCAGTGGTCCCGACCTCCTCCTCCGCTCGTCATCTTTCTCCCCTTACCTTGGTAGGGAGAATGTGCGAGGATTGCCAAGTCTGTTGTATTATCTTGTTTCTCACACCGAGTATGACTCACGTGGGCTTAGAGATTTGTGATGGTCATGACGTCCTCACGACGATGCCCCTCAGAACGAACTACGTGGGTTTTGATCCCTGTCTCCTAAGTAGGGTACGTAGGACACCTCCTCGAGGTTCAATCCCAATTCGGGCTGCTTTGGCGTAAGTCCCGCACCAACTTTGACCAGGCATCTCTCACCCGGATGTCCTTGCCATAAGACATTAAACTGTACGGTTGGGTCCTCGTCGCATGACCTTAAAAGGTGATGTGTCCCGTCAAGTGGCACCGAAGTACGTTGATTCTAATTCCTCTCACGAGGATATGTAGGAATCCCTTATCATGGATTCGATCCAAATGCTCAAGTCATTATCTATCCCCCCTAGATGACAATAAACTCCAGAGTGCCCAGTTATGAGGCTTTAAACTCATGTCGTCTCAATGAGTCCAAACTCCTCGGAGTCATTAATCCCAATGAGAGATGGTAAACCTCTGGCCTAAATGACTCTGCATCCCTGTGTTCAGTTGATCATTGCCAACAAAGGGGTAATCCATGGATACTATTCTTGGGGATATACCAAACCTTCGCGAACATATGAACACATCTTAAATCTATAAGAGATTCCCGTAACAGGAAATAATTCCCCCCAAAAGGGCGCGATGAGCCCGACTTCCCATACACTCGACCAATGTGAGTTTTTAAGCGTCGCTGGTTGAATCGTCCAGCGAACACCTGCCTTTAGAAAGCAGGTCCACAGATCATTGGATACAGAACCGTTAGGGATTTCGAAACGAAGACCGATATACCCGACCTGAGCGATTGAGCAGAACTCGGCCCTCCGTAAGATCGACTGTCGGGCGCGTCAGTCCCCAACCACTCTAATGGTTCAAAACAAACACTTAAAACATCTAGAAACCTAGAAAACCCTAAAACCCTAAAATCCATAGAAACCCTAGAAACCCTAAAATCCTAAAAATCCTAAAAAATCCCTAAAACCCCTAAAAATGTAAAAAATCTAAAAACCCTAAAAACACCTATGAAAACCTTAAAAACATAAAACACTTACAACTGCTAAAAACTAAAAAATGCTAAAACTCCTAATAACCAATAAAAACCATAAACCTCCTAAAAACCTTAAAATCAGATAAAACCCATAAAAACTAAAATACCACTAAAAATTATAAAAACCCTTCAAACCACTAAAAACATTAAAAAATAAAAATCTTAAAAACCTGAAAAACTCAAAAAAAACCTGAAAACCTAATAAAACCAAGAAAACCCTAAAAACCAGAAAACCCCCAAAACCATCAAAATCAATAAAACCCCTAAAAACCCATAAAAATTGAAAAAAATACCTAAAAATACTTAAAACATTAAAACCCTAAATCCTTAAAAAGCCCTTAGAAAACCTTAAAAATTCAATAACAGTTAAAACCCCTATGAAGCCTAAAAATGCTAAAAACTTAAAAATTCATAAAAACCTTAAAAAAACTCAAATCCCTAAAAACCCTAAAAACCCTAAAACCCATAAAATCCTAGAAGCCCTAAAAAACCCTAAAAATGTAAAAATCCCTAAAAATCAAAAAAACCCCAAAGAAAATCATAGAAACCTAAAAACATTTAAAACCCTAAACACCTAAAAAAACTAAAAACAGTAAATTTCCTAGAATACCCAAAAACCATAGAAACCCCTAAAATCCTTAAAAATATTTAAAAATCATAAAAACCCTAAAACCAATAAATCTCTAAACACCCTTTAAACCCCTAAAAACAATAAAAATATCTAAAAAACCTTAAAACCCTAAGAACTCAAAAAACCATAAAAACCAAAATACCATAAAAATTCATAAAACCCCTCGAAATCCATAAAAACACTAAAAAATAATAATCATAATATCCCTGAAACCCTAAATATGTAAAAAAAACATGAAAAACCCTAAAAAACATAAAAACCTAAAAACACATAAAACCCCTAAAAACTAAAAAATGCTAAAAAACATAAAACCCCTCAAAATCCCTAAAATCCAAAATCCATAAATATTATAAAAATGCTAAAAATCCATAAAAATACAAAAATGTAAAAGGAAATAAAAACCCTAAAACCCCGAAGAAGAACTTAGAAACCAAAAAAACTTAAAACCCCCCAAAAAATCCTAAAATACCTAAAAATGCTAAACCCCTAAAAACAAATAAAAACACAAAAAAACATAAAATACCCTACAAACCCAAAAAACTAGTAAATGCTCTAAAAAAATTTAAAACCAAAAAAAGTTAAAATCTATAAAAATCCATAAAACCCCAAAAATTTTCAAAAACCCCAAAATACACAAAAAAACCATAAAACCCCCCAAAACCAAAAAACCATAAAAATCCCAACAACCCCCAAAAACTGATAAAAATCATAAATGCATGAGAAACTCTAAAAACCCCTAAGAAATCATTAAAAACCTAAAAACACTAAAACCCCCTAAAAACATAAAAAATGCAAAAAACCCAAAAAAACCATAATACCCCTAAAAAGACTTAAAACCCCCTAAAACTTCTTAAAACCCATATTAACCACCAAAAATTATGAAAAATCTATAAACCCCTAAAAACTTTAAATACTCTAAAAACCATTAAATACATAAAAAAACTAAAAAAACCCCTAAAAACCCAAAAAATAGAAAAAAACACTAAAGACCCCTAAAACCATTAAAAATCTCTAAAAACCCTAAAATCAATAAAAATATTAAAAATGCCTAAAAATGTCTATAATGTTAAAAGTCCCTAAAAACTTGAAAAAACCATAAGAAAAAATTAAAAACCAAAAAATACTTAAAATCTCAAAAAAATAAAAAAACATAAAAACCCCTAAAAACACTTAAAAAATAAAAAACCATAAAAAACATTAAAAAACCACCACCACCCCCCTAAAAACCACTAAAACTCAAATACCCTTTAAATAGCTAAAAAATAAAATCTCTAAAAAACCATAAAAACCGTAAAAACAAGAAAAAAACCCCCAAACCCCCAAAAACACTAAAACCCCTAAAAACCCAAAAAATACCTAAAAACCCAAAAAACAAAAAAAATCCTAAAAAGGCACTAAAAGTTCATATAAACATAAAAATACCTAAAAACCCTAAAAACCCCTAATAAAACCATAAAAACCTATATACACTTAAAATCCCTAAAAACCTATAAAACCCTAAAGACCCTAAAAACCCTAAAAACTATCAAAATCCCTAAACAACCTAAAAAAAATTCTAAAAAATTCCTAAAATATGTAAAAATGTAAAACCTCCTAAATATTTCTAAGAAAACCTTAAACACTTAACACCCCAAAAACCCTAAAATTGTTAAAATCCTTAAAAACCCAAAAAAATATAAAAATCCATAAAAACATTAAAAACCCCTAAAACCAATTAAAATACTAAAACGTCACTAAAAATTTCCAAACCCCTTTAAACCCATAAAAATGATAAAAAACTATAAAAAACCATAAAACACATAAAAACTAAAAATACCCAAAATATGAAAAAAGAGACCACAAAAAATATAAAAACCCAAAAAACCCAAAAAAATGATCAAAATCACCAAATTCCCAAAACAGCATAAAAATCCTTAAACCCCCAAAAATAATTACCAAAATAAAAAACCCCTAAACATTTTGAAAACCCCTAAGAAAACCCTACAAACCTAAAAGTAATTCAAACCCCTAAAAACCTAAAATTACTAAAAACCCTAAAAACCCTTAAAATCCCTAAAAACATAAAATACCCCAAATCCCTAAAGCACCTAAAAACATAAAAATCCTAAAAACCCATAAAAATCCCTAAAAACATAAAAAAACATAAAAATCCTAAAATCCCTAAGAAAACCATTAAAACTTAAAAACAATTTAAACCACTAAATAACCTAAAAACACTAAAACCCCTAAAACGACCATAAAACCCCTAAAACCCCATAAAAACCTAAAAACCCACTAAATACTATATAAACCATTTAAACCCCTAAAATATAAAAAAACAATAATAACTCTTTAAACCCTAAAAAACTCCAAAAACGATAAAATCCTAAAAAACAAAAAAAAATACTAAAAACCTTAAAAGGCATCAAAATCCCCAAAAAACCTAAGAACATAAAAATCCTAAAAAATCCATAAAAATCCCTTAAAATTTAAAATACCCAAAAAAACTCAAAAACCCCCTTAGAAAACCTTAAAATCTTAAAAAAAATTAAACCCCTAAAAAACCTAAAAATTGCTAAAATCGCTAAAAATATAAAAAATACTAAAAAATCCATAAAAATCACCAAAACATAAAAACCCCAAAAAAACCCAAAAAACCCCTAAGAAAACCTTCAAAACCTAAAAACACTTAAAACCCCCCCAAAAAACTAAAAAATGTTAAAAAACATAAAACCCATAAAAACCCTAAAACACACAAAAATACCTAAAACCATAAATCCACAAAAACATTAAAAACCCTAAAAAGCCCTACAAACCTGAAAACCCACTAAAAACTCTAAAAAACATTAAACACAAAAAAAGGATAAAAACTCTAAAAACCATAAAAAACTAAAAAATACTAAAAAATACTAAAACTCCAAAAAAACTATAATAACCCAAATACCCTTAAAACCCAAAAAAACTCTAAAAACCATAAAACCCCTTTAAAATCCTAAAAATCCCTAAAACTCTAAAAGTGTATGAAACCATAAAAACCCGGAAAATACCCTAAGAAAACTATTAATCCTAAAAACACATTAAACACCTAAAAAATATATAATACTAAAATCCTAAAAACC